>JAQMWT010000671.1:0-483611 GCA_029834535.1 Chrysophaeum taylorii | reverse complement strand
GAGCATATCTCTTCCAGATTGTCGAAGTCTTGAGGACGATGCCGGAAGAGTGACTCGAGAAGAACGAGTGATTAAATATTGGAGCCGAGCTGTGCCGAAGGAGATGCGCAATTACGAGCCCCGTCGGCTAGAGCTGCTGGCAGTTACTTTCTCTAGAACATTTTCGAGCCTACATCGAAGGGCACCGGTCTGTTTTGGAGACCGATCACCGAAATTTGACGTTTTTACGTAAGGCGACGCACTCGTCTGGGCAGCTTGCTCGTTGGGCGATGCGCCTCGCCAATTTTGACCCTGAACTTGGTTACAAGCCGGGAAGGTCACCAGGAATGAGTATCCCAGACTGTCTCTCCCGCAATCCGATAGATCACGTCATCGAGACTGACGAGTTTGGAGAACCTTTGAACCACGCTTATTTGGTGTTCCAAGAGCTTCCCCGACCTGTTGATCACCGAGGAGTTCCCGCCGACGGCTGCCACTTCATAATGTCGTTTATTACGACCGAACTGCCGGAAGACGAGGAAGAAGATCCGGAAAAGGATCCGATAAAATTGGCTACGTCTCACGCTACGAGGCAACGTCGGAAGAACCGTGCGCGCGATGAACCACAGATCTTCAAGGACGCAGCCGCTTACAAAGTTTCTATCGATAAGATACCCGATAATATGACGCTCGCTGAGATCGCACGTGAGCAAGAATCTGATGCTACTTGCGAGGATATTCGCTACCGAATGGCCCAAGGTCAGACGCCGCGACGTTCCCGAGCGAACGAACGATTCGAAGTCGTTAAAGACGTTCTTTACCGCATGTCTGCTGATTTGCACCCGATGATTGTTGCACCTGCTACGTTGCGAAAGCGCATTATTCGACTCTACCATGATATTCCGGTTAACGGTGGTCACATGGGACGTCACAGTACCGTCCAGGCTATCCAAGACCGATTTTGGTGGCCTCGCGTGTCGAACGAAGTTGGAGTCTTCATTGCTGAATGTTTAGTTTGCCAGAAAGCTCGCACGCCTGAGCCGAAACGAGCTGGACTCTTGCAGCAGCCTGTCTACGATGGTGATGGTGCTTTTCTTTGCATGGATTTATTTGGACCCTTGCCCAGCGCTGGTCCCGAGACGTATCTTCTAGTATTTTTTGATCCGTTCTCGCATTTCTTGATTCTGGATGTTTTGAACGATAAGACTGCCGAGTCTGTCCTCGAGCCTTTTGTCATTAACATTCTTCTCAAGGGCTACTTGCCCCAGATGATTCGTACCGACAACGGTAAAGAGATCGTGAAAAAGTTGATGCGCGAGTTTTGCCATCTCTTCAACACACGATACCAAACTACGATTCCTTATCATGCCCAGTCGAACCCGGCTGAGCGTGTAAACCGATTTATCAAGGCCTTCCTCCGTGCTTGCCTTCAGGGCCGGAACATCACGGATTGGCCTGACTTTGCTCATTATGTTGCGTTTTGTTATAACCGCAAGTTTATTCCAGGCACGCAGATTTCTCCCTTTATGCTGCGCCTGAACCGTCACCCGATGCTGCCGACTGACTACACGCTTATGGATTTTGATACGCGATTATTGCCGAAGACTCGCTCTGATGCAGTCGCTGAAACTCGTGAACGATTGAAGTATTATACGAAGATCGTCCGCGAGGCTCGCGATAAAGCTTTGAAGAAACAACGATTGGCTTACAATGCTGATCATGTTGATGTTGAATACAAGGAAGGATCGCACGTTTTGCTCTACATTCCTTTCCTTCAGAACAAACTTCGGAATGGCGAGGACCGTTTATTATCAAGGAACGCCTTTCCCCGGTCACCTATGGGATTGAGTCTCTCGACTCTCCGCCCGAAGAACGACGTGTTCATGTTAGTCAGATCACGCCGGTGATGGTACCTCCGATCGTTGATCAAGCCATCCGCAAACCCGAAGAAACCTTCCGTGATGATTATCAGCACGGTAAGTTTGTTGTTTTCCGGATTCCCGACCGGAAGCGCTCCGATTGGCGCAAGAAGATTTATGTTGCTGAAGTTTACGAGCCTTACGATTACCAAAATGATCGTGTTGCTCTACATTTCTATTCCGATTTGGGTCGAACGATGATGTGGCTTATTTCAAGCCGACCTCTCACCTTTCGCACCGCAAACTCAAGCCCGAGTTCAAGGACGTTGAAGGTCGAAGTTCCACCGACAAGTCCAGAATTTCCTCCAACACAACTCCTCGTGTCATGGATTTCGCTCCGCACGAGATTGATGTGTTGATCCCCAAGTTTACTTTACGCAGTGGCCGAGTTCCTGAACCGGTCATCACCCGCGTTTACAAGAAGATTCGTTCACGAGATGCTCGTAAGGCGAAGCCGCGCTCCTCGCACTAACTCCTCGCTGGGGCAGCTCGAATTCTTATCAGGGGAGTTCTGTGACGGCAACTCCCGCCTCCTAAGGCTTACCCCTCTTCTAGGGTCCCCCTTATCAGGGGCACCCTACTCCGTTCTGATGATGTCAGTTTTCTATATGACATCATCTTCCCTGATTTCTGTGATTCAAGTGTTCTCAATCATAAAGCAACAGCCGATCCCCAAGTTGTGAGGACCAGGCACGGAAGTTGTTTGCACAGGGGTATATATAGCCCCGTGTTCGAATCCACCTCACCGCTGCGCCGCAAGGAGTGTGTGAGTGCCTTCGAAGCAGTTGTGCCATCGCCAACTGCTGGAGCCCCATCGTCTAGCACACACACTAGACCCCCCTCATCTGGGCGCTTTCACTTACCAGGACCGGGTGTTCATCTCCAACGCAGATGTTCATCTTAAGCAGATGGCGTCGTCGTCGTCTGCTGGGTCCCCACCGTCTCGCATACACATACATGCTTGACTCGCCCCAGATGTTCACGTTTCACTATGATGGGGAAGCACAGGGGTATATATAGCCCCGGGCACTCACACACACCAGGACCGGCATTCCTACCCTCACCTTTTGGTTTGTGGTTGTGTGGCGGGAGAACGGCCATCCTCGTCCAGTGACTCCACCAAGGGCACGGACGCGAGCGGCGAGCCAGGATTCAAAGGCACGCCAGGTAGCCCCAAAACGCCCCTTACGCCACAGTTAGAATGCGAGCTGCCCTCAGCGTGAGGTGCGACGAGAATCACGAGCTCTGGCTAAATGAGCATCTCGGGACCGGTTTGTATTGTAGATGCGCTCGACGACGGGTTCGGGGACGCGTCCACTACGCAGAGTGAACTTGGGAATCAACACATCGATCTCGTGCGGAGCGAAGTCGGTGACACAGGGAGTGGTACTGCTGTTGACCTTGGACTTATCGGTGAAACTGCGACCGTCCACGTCCTTGTACTCCGGCTTGAGCTTGCGAGTAGAGTGATGTGAGGTGGGCGTATAGTAGGAGACCTTATCTTGCGGGCCGAGATCAGAGTAGAAATGCAGAGCTACTCGACCGTTCGCGTAATCATAAGGCTCATAAACTTCAGCCACGTAGATCTTCTTGCGCCAATCGGACCGTTTGCGATCGGGGATCCGACACGTTGTCTATATATTCGCCAGATTTCATGCTTGGTCCAAGCGCCGAATTCAGGGAGTCGATCCTCGTGCGTCGGAGGTTCTTCGACCGGTCGCGTGCGAGAAGGGCCTTCATTAGGCACCAATCCGACCAGACTTGCCGGCGCGTGCCGGTGGCCAGTACTGCCTTCACCAGCGGGTCCTTTCTGTCGAGAGCGAACGAACGCGGCATGGCACGTGCTTGAGCAGGTGTAGCGGGTCACGATGGGCAGCTATACGGAACACCGCCGCCGACAGGCCCGGGGGAAGCTCCCAACGACGTGGCTTCGAGTATTCCCTAAAGGCCCTCGGCGCTCGAGCGGGGCGGCCTCAAACGTGCCGAGCTAGGGTTTGGACAGATTTTCGCGACGGCTTTCAAACGAGTGCCGCTGGTCTCGACGTGCGCCGGCGCGCGTCGTAGCCTAAGGCGAGAGGTTCGGCGATGTGTTCCCACCTCACACGACCGTGCTCGGAGCAGCAGTCCTCGAGAAGCCGCGAAGAGAACCGAAGGATACTAATTTCCGAAAAATGTGCTGCAACGCCAGAATTTCTCCCTCCAAATCTGATGACGTGAAGCTGACTCAGCTTTTCTACGAAGCTGGATGTAACCCTGTCAGTTGTGCCGAGATTGTAACGCCTTGCTGATGGCTGCCTCCATCATTGTCGTCCTCGAAACACTCTGCATCGTACTCTTGTCGCCCTTCTCGACGCATGTCGACGCTGCGCAGCACCTCGTCGACGCGACGATACCTACGTCAGACTCGAGCAACACCATGACGCATGTCGACGCTGCGCAGCACCTCGTCGACGCGACGATACCTACGTCAGACTCGAGCAACACCATGACGCATGAAGTCACAGAGATCGTCTGCCAGACACGCCGATGCCTCGACGAGTTACCCGAGGCGAGGAGTTTCGAGGAGAAGATCGTCATCACCACGACGGCCGACGGCGCTCAGAGCGTCGCGGCTGCCGACCTTGACGGCGACGCCGACCTTGACGTCCTGTCCGCTTCCCCGTTCGACGATACCGTGGCCTGGTACCGGAACGACCATGGGACTTTCGCGGAGAAGATCGTCATCACCACGACGGCTGACTACCCTTATAGCGTCGCGGCCGACGACCTCGACGGCGACGCCGACATCGACGTCTTGTCCGCATCCTTTTTCGACGATACCGTGGCCTGGTACCGGAACGACGATGGGACTTTCGCGGAGAAGATTGTCATCACCACGACGGCCGACGGCGCTCGTTTTGTCGCGGCCGCCGACCTCGACGGCGACGCCGACCTCGACGTCATGTCCGCATCCTCGAGAGACGATACCGTGGCCTGGTACCGGAACGACAATGGGACTTTCGAGGAGAAGATCGTCATCACCACGACGGCCGACGGCGCTGGTGGCGTCGCGGCCGCCGACCTCGACGGCGACGCCGACCTGGACGTCCTGTCCGCATCCTTGGACGACGGTACCGTGGCCTGGTACCGGAACGACGATGGGACTTTCGCGGAGAAGATCGTCATCACCACGACGGCCGACGGCGCTGGTAGCGTCGCGGCCGCCGACCTCGACGGCGACGCCGACCTCGACGTCCTGTCCGCATCCTGGAGAGACGATACCGTGGCCTGGTACCGGAACGACGATGGGACTTTCGCGGAGAAGATCGTCATCACCACGACGGCCGACGGCGCTCGTAGCGTCGCGGCCGCCGACCTCGACGGCGACGCCGACCTCGACATCCTGTCCGCATCCTTTTTCGACGATACCGTGGCCTGGTACCGGAATGACGATGGAACTTTCGCGGGGAAGATCGTCATCACCACGACGGCCGACTACGCTTATAGCGTCGCGGCCGCCGATCTCGACGGCGACGCCGACCTCGACGTCCTGTCCGCATCCCATTACGACGATACCGTGGCCTGGTACCGGAACGACTATTCCCCGACACCATCACCTTCACACACGCTATCACCTTCACGCGAACCAACTCATCAACCGACACCATCACCTTCAAGCGAACCAACTCATCATCCGACACCATCACCTTCACGCGAACCGACACCATCACCTTCACACACGCTATCACCTTCACGCGAACCAACTCATCAACCGACACCATCACCTTCACGCGAACCAACTCATCATCCGACACCATCACCTTCACGCGAACCGACACCATCACCTTCACGCGAACCATCTCATCAACCAACTTCACCCAAACCAACTCATCGACCGACCTACTGGGGAGCACAAGAGTTCGATGATCAAAGCGTAACATTCCGAACTCTCATGACAGTGTGGTGTGCGATTTTCGCGGCGCTGAGTCTCGTCGTGCTTATCTACATCTATCGCGCCTCAAAAAACAAGAACAAGAACCTAGCGCGCATTCTCTTCACAGTCATCCTGTCACAGTTCGACTACGGGAGCGACACACTCTTCGTCGGCTACCAAAACTTCGTGACGCCTACGCTTTTTGTCGCTTCGTGCGTCGTCTACTTGTTCCCGCTCGCGCTCTTTCTTGTCATCCACCGAGGGCTCGTTGCCAAACATCTGCATGGCGTCTACGCTTCGAGCACCAAAAGCCGCGTTCGGTTCGAAGAATGGAACGAAATGTACAAGGTGGTTGTCGAACTCGGCAGCTTTTGCGTCTTCGTTTTTGTTCTTGGAGCCTCTATCTTCACCTACTTGCTCTTGCTCTTCGTATTTATCTCGTGCAAACTCATGAGTGTGTCATTCTTCGCGACTGCTTTCTTCAAGGCAGCGGGCGAAGAATGTACCGATACCAAGTTCCAGATGATGTTCAAGACGAACGTGTTCATCGAAATGCTGTTCGAGTCCACGGGTGAGCTTGTCGTTGCGATTGTTGACGCTGTTCTGCGCTCTCTTCAAGAAGAGCGATCCTACGAAGGCCTCTCGTCCTGGGCGCTGCTTAGCATTGTTGGTGGCGTGATGATGCTGCTGTCTGAAATTTGGCCTTACGTCTACCGGATTGCGTGGGAACGCAGGGGCATTCGCTCGGGTATCGAAGCCGTCAACGTTCCGCTTGAATTTACGCCCGACGAAGTCATTGCACCACGCGTCCTGCATAACTTCTCGTGGTCTGCCGTACTCTCGATCGACAAGTACGCAGTCACTCACTCCGAAGTTCAGAAGACCCCGCCAAAGCAAAAAACACCCGAGGCGCAATAGACCGTGTCAAAGGACATGAACCTCTCACTCCGAAGTTCAGAAGACCCCGCCAAAGCACAAAACACCCCAGGCGCACAAGACCATGTCAAAGTATGAACCCAATGCAAGTCTCGTCAAAGGGCGCGACTCGGGTGCGAGAACCCAATGCAAGTCTCGTCAAAGGGCGCGACTCGGGTGCGAGAATTTTACGTGAGAGAGACTCGACGCACGTGACTCTCCTCCTGCGTCATCTACTTGTTCCCGCTCGCAATCTTTCTTGTCGTCCGCCGAGGGCTCGTTGCCAAACATCTGCATCGCGTCTACGCATCGAGCACCAAAAGCACCGTTCGGTTAGAAGAATGGAGCGAAATGTACAAGGTGGTTGTCGAACTCTGCAGCTTTTTGCGACTTCGTTTCTGTTCTTGGAGCCTCTGTCTTCACCTATTTCACTTACCTGTTGTTGTCAATATTTTTCGGGATTTTTGACACGAACCGCGGTGTGCGGCGAGCCGATGACGCCCACTAGCCGTTCGAGGCTCGAAACGGCCCTCCATGGTACCCTCTCGCACCCCTGAAAGCGCGAATGCGTTTTATGAGGTTTTAGAGACGCTAGACTTGCGTCGAAATTAGGCACTTTTTTGGGGGTTTTGCGGGCACATTACTCACTCGGAAAATTTCTACGAAGACCGCCTCAAAGCCACACGGGCCGCTAGACGCCGGAGCTTTGGTCGAGATGTAAGAGGGTTCGGTGTGGCCCTCCAGAGACACCAAACTGATTTTCTGGCCATTATACTTCATACTCAAATGGGACTGGCAGAGTCCATGACGTCTAGCGGCTAGTGTCGGTGTTGGGGGCATGCAGCAAGTTTGTCAAATTCGGAGTTGGGCTTGCAAGTAACCTACCTCAAGACAGCCGTTTCGAAGGTCAAGCATGCCACCGCCGTGACTCTCAAGGAAGAGCTATCCAGATTCCAACTACCCTACACCAACGCCGAAGAAGCCAAGATCATCCTACTCCGCAAGCTGGAGGAGCAGTTTCCCATGAAGCTGCAGCTGTCCTGGGTCCCTGCGTCGCTCCGAGCCAAGTTCACCGACAACAAGGAGAACGCGCCGCCCAAGAAAAAAAATGAAGAAGTCAGACAGCCTCGGCATCTTTTCATCCCTGCCTCTCTTCCGCCACAAACCTTGGATCCTCGTCGTCGTGCTCGCCCACATCGTCCATGATCCACCCCGAGTGGTTCTCCTTGTCGTAGTACGCGGTCTTGGCCCGTTTACGCTCCATCTTCGCCGCTTCCTGCATCCTGCAACGTCGTTGAGAATCGCTGCAGGAATCCTCTGCAACTGCATCTTGATCTTCATCCTTGATGAACAACAGGAGACCGTGTGCTTAATAACTAAGTGTGTTGGGCCGCTTCTGCTGCTGGTGATGCGTGCTATCTCGGCGAGACGCAGCCGCAGCACGAGCAGCTGTACGGCGGGCAGCCCGGCTGGCACGATGTGGTGGCGCAGCCGCAGCAGCAGCAGCATATCGCCTTCTACGGCGGACAGCACGAGGGCGGCTACTACGTCGAATCGTTCAGCGAGGGATGGACGCGCGTCCTCCCGCCCGACCTCGCCGCCCGAATAGACGCCGATGCCATCTCTCCCCTTCCACCCCTCTTCGCCTGGCTCCAAGCGAAACCGCCGTCAAAAATTATCGGCACCGTCGTCGACCGGCCTCCCCAAGGCCCGAGGTTCATCCTCCAGGGAGGTCCGCTCAAGCGCTCCTCTCGAGCCCGCCTTCTCTCGGTCCTGGAACGACACAATCCAACACTCCGTCCTTGCGACGCAGGGAGGGCGGGTGGCGTCAAGTACGGACACTTATTTCTGCCGCCACCAATGATGTAGTACAGCTCCAGCTTTCTTCGAAAGTGCGGATCCTTGATGTTCCTCTTGGACGTCGGGCTGGCCGAGGACCTGGCGGCGTGTTGCCAGCGGCCTGGGAGCGAGGAGGACGAGACCAGCGAGCTGCGGAGGCTCCGGCGCAACGTGCGTCGCGTGCTGGCGCGCGAGGCCTTTGGCACGAGTCCCTCGGTCCGATCGAAGTTGGATTGCTACAAACGCTCAAGATAGAGAACGCAGACTCGGAAGAATGCGGACGAAGGCAGCGAGCGCCATGCGCGGGCATTACCAGCCCACATCGCCAGGGCAGCCAAGAGGGTCGCCGTCGGCGCGCCTCTTGAGCAAGTTGCGAGTGCTGCAACAATTACAACGTGTCGGGCCAAGGCGACAGCGACTTCACACACTTCTACAGAAGAAAGAAACCTGGCAGTCCTCTCCTGGTTAGAAGCGCTCAATGGCCAGCCGGCGCTCGGGATTGTCAGGGGTGTGATGGAGGCCTTCTCGCTCGCTCCCGATGGCTCGACGTTGTTCGGGGATGACGTACATCCATCCAAGTTAAGTATATTATGCTAATTGTAGTTGAAGTTGAGTCATTGGAGTTCTGGTTTTTATGATTGGTTTTCAGTAGTCGTTTTCTAGTAGTGTGCGACGAACATGTGCCCCTCGCAGAGACCCGCGAAGTTTACGAGGACCACGTCAAGTTCCTGAGCGTAATGCTCGAGATGAGCGAGTCCGAATTCGCATGGGTCTCCGACACGCGAAACTCGGTCGGGTCGGTAATCGAGTACCGGTACGCGCACGACGGCTCTTGCCCGAGCACCATCCGCGAGATGTTGACGGAACGGACGTTCGAGAAGGGTGTCGTGCGGATCGGGTGGCGCAACGTCGGGTCCGAGCCGTCGTTGCCTCTGCGGAATTACACGGCCACGTGGGAGATGGTGGGCGACGCGGGCAGCGAGGTGACGCGACCCTCGTATTCGCGATCTTTCGACCAGATCCTCGGGCTCGTGCCGATCGGCGGAATCATGAAGGCGTCTTTCTTGAAGTCGAGTCGCCATATCCTCGCTCGAGTGTTCGTGCTCTACTTTGCAAAAACGTACCCGAAACGGCTGCCCGTCGACAAGGCAGCGAGGATTGTCGTCGCGGGCGTGGGTCCCAGCGGTCTCCGCACGGGGTTCCAGCTGTGGAAGCGCGGGTATACGAACATCACCTTCCTCGAGAAGACGGACAGCTACGGCGGCAGGACGATGTCTGTGGAGGACAAAAACGGTCAAGAAGTACGTCGAGGACGGCGCGTTGACGGAGCCGTACGACGCGCCGATCTTCCACGACCTCGGAACGTGCTACTTGTCTCCGTCGTACTACGCCGTGCGCGCGTTGTTCGAGGAACTTGTTAAGGACTACGGGGTCCCCGACGGGACCTTCGACGCGGTGCGGCCCGACGCGTACACTACAAAGACCGACGGCGGTATCGACCAGACGTTCGACGAATGGGTTTTCTCGCTGTCGTCGTCGTCGTCGTCGTCGTCGCGCGAGGAAGCATGCTGCGGCCTCTACGCTCCCATGAAGCCCTGCGCCCCCGAGCTCGCGTACGGGGTCGAAGTAATCGAGGCCAGAAGTACAACAAGCTGCACGAAAAGTACTTTGGGACGTACTCGTACACGATGCCGCCGCCCCCGATCTCCGTCGAGACGATGCGCGAGCTCGACGTCAGCTTCCAGCAGTGGCTCACCAGAAACAAGCTCGTGCTGCCAGAAAACCAGAATATCCCTGGGAAAAAGGAGATGTTGAAAAAGGGGTGGATCGCGTTGTGGGACAAGATCGTCAAGATCATCAAAGATCAAGTACAACGCGTCGATCACGTCAATCTCGCGGGCCGGGGGGAAGATCACGATCTCAAGTGCGACGGCTCGGAGGATACTACTACGCCAGAGATAATGTGCGAAAACGACGGGCTACGTACGATTACTTGGTCGTCGCGGCGCCCATCCATTTGGACAATAAAATCATGACCGACCTCACCCCCGAGGAAAAGGAGCTCTTCCATCACGACCTCGTTCGCGCGCAGTTCCGCACCGTGCTGTACAAAGCGAAGATCCCCCAGCCGTTCCTCGATACCCACCTCACCATCTACTCGAACAAGCTGCTGGGCCCGGCCGCGGGGGACGGCGACGTGTTCGCGTTCCGAGATTCGTACCTCGCCATCAACTACGAGCTCTAAGGCAACAACAACAACGACGAAACCGAGCACCAGCAAAACCCAACCGCTGGCTCGAGCGCGAACAGATGTGCTACCAGTACGTGCGCAACAACGTCGACGCCACTCGAGGGTCGTTAGCCGCAAAGAGTACGGCGCACCTCGACAAGGTGCTGGGGATCGGGAATTACGAGATTTTGATGCCGCCCAAAAACGATTCACGACCTACTACAGGTACGACCTCGAACGCCGCAAGAACTGGCAACTCCTGTCAATCCAGGGCGAAAACAACACGTTTTGTGCCCGCGCGTCCAATTATTACTTCGAGAGCGTCCTCGATATCGTCAACTACCAAAACATGGCGCTCGATTCTCAGCGGGGCGCGATCGGTAAAGTGTTGTCGAACGACAAACCGGCGACCGACGCGAAACCCGAGTACTACGAAGACGTTGCGTGGAAGAAGCTTCGGGTGTCTCGGTGCGGAGTCGTCGCGTTGCTGTTCAACGTCGCCTGGATTCCGCTCTATTTCACTCTGTGGCCACTCAAAGTCCTCGTCTTTTGGCGCTTCCACCGGTGGTTCCTGCAGTGGGCGTTCCGCACTGCCGACATCAGCCGCAACTTTTTCGCCATGTCCATGGACAAATTCATTCGAATTTCGCCGTCGGTGCGCGCCTTGGACCCGTACTACGGCGAAGATCCGATTGTCACAAAGCGCTCTTCGAAGAAAAAAAAACCACGACCGCGTCTCGATTGCCGACAAGTTTTCCCCTTCGTCAAGCGTCCTAGGAGCGCCCTTCAGTGGAACTTCACCGACTACGGCGTCATGATCAAGGAGTGGGTCGTCGCCATCGACAGCCGCTCCCCGACGCTCCCGGGGATCCTCCAAAGACGCCCTCCGCTTCCTCTTCCTTTATTTGCCCCAAACGTACATTCGTGGTTCATTACCTCGTATACCGCCTTGTTCATCACCCCCATCGTCGGCTTTGGCTACCGTAAGGAAGATTCCAAGGGCGGTGGCTACTATATCCCGTGCTGCCTCATGCTCGAGCGCGCAAGCTTTATTATCCCGACGTGCAGGCGACAGCGATACGTACAAAAAGTCTGCAAAACCTGTTAAGAAGAAGCGATCAAAAAGTCCGGAATACTCATTTCCTTTGAGCCCCCCACGACCAGAACGGCTCCTGCGTGGTCCGAGGCATTCTACCCCGCGAGTGTGCATGCGCTGACAACTCCCTTCTCGACTGGTGATTCTCCTCTCGATGATGATTGCAGGCGTGCCTGCTTGCAACCCCACGCTCATATTTTTCTCCTCCGACCTCCTGGCAGGTGGTTCAGTCCCCTCGACCCAGTACAAGGACACACCACCGATCCGAGGCAACAACAACCCCGAGTATGCTTCGGGGTACATCCGTCTTACCATGCGCTCGATAGCACATTAGCCTATCCTGAGCCCTCACACCTTCCCAATCTCCTCTTGCGCGCACCACCGCCGAACCTACGTCTGAGTGATCTCTATGATGAACAAAAAATACTACGTCTTTTTCTGGTCGGTGAATAATGAGACATTTAGGAGAAAACGAGCTCATCTCCTCCATCGCTCCAGCGTGTGTTGTTCAGTGATTCCAGCCATTCTCCCCCTAGTCTTCTTGGTAGACGTTACTCTTACTACGTAGGAGTTCACTTCTACACACTTAAGATGAAGCTCACCATGCTTCCCCTCCAGATTAATAACCATCCTAAAATCTGGATGTTTCCAAACCTTTGGTGCAGAAGAGGGTACCCCGTCAGTCAGTCAACGACAACGGCATAGTGCTGACTGACTGACGAAATGGAACTATTCTAGAAGCCCGCTTGCCCCCAAGACCCCGCAGGGTCCAATACCAGCGGAAGAGTGCGACAATCCTCGACAAGCGCGCCAACCTACTTGTTCCACATCTTGGTACCAAGGGAAGCTCACCAACGTGTTTTCTTCCGCAGAGGGAAAAGAAACCAAAATAAGACGTGCATCATCATCGATGTGGAGAGGAAACTTCAGGCTGTTGTTGGCCCTCGCCGAACTTCAGATCGTGCACGAGGGCGCGGCAATTTTTGCGGTGATAGCTCTTCGCAATTTTGTCTTGACATCGGCCGGGACTGGACCTGCTTGATGGAGTGGTGCCCGGCGGATCGGGGCGCAGACTTGCACGAGGGTCCCGGTGACTGGCTGCAAGAGTGGTGTGGTGATGCGCGTTGCGCCGTGCTGGTAGCATTCCGGGCTGGTCTTAGCGAGACGATAGCGATCGCCGCCCTCATGCAGTTGAAGTCGTTTGAGGCGTACCTCGGCGTCGACCGCCGCAGCGCGCTGTGCTCGTGCGAGTCGCGTCATTTCAGCCAAAAGTGCGTTCTTCTCGGCCATGGTGAGCTCGAGCTGGGCTATGCGGTGCTGCATCGCGACTGCGTTCATGTGGAGCTGCGCAGCCCGCGCGCGAGCGTGTGCCGCGGCGCGCGACTCTCGTTCCAGCTCCGTCCGGAGTCGCATCACGACTTCGCCGTGCTGCCTCACCACTGCCTCATCAGGCGGGGTGAGTGGTCGCGGCTGTGTTGATGCGGGCGGCTCCGGTGGTGGCGCGGTTGGTGCGGCTGCGGCCCCCGCATCTTCGGCGTCATGCTTGACTTGTGGTTCTTCGGGAGCTGCGCGGGCTCGTTGTGCTTCGGGCAGCTGCTGCTGTACGGGCAACTTTTGAGTGGGAGAGGCCTGTTGGTCGTCGGGTGGCTTGTCTTTGAAAGGCGCCTCGACATCAGGTGGAGGTAAGGCCTTTTCCTCCAGTGGCTCAGTCGCTTGCTCGGCCTCGATGTTGTTGTCGTCGTCGTCGTCGTCGTCGTCGTCGTCGTCGTTATTGCTATTGTTGGTGTCGATGTTGTTATCATCTCGAACGGCTGCGACTGGAGGCGTCTTGATTTCATCTGGAGTCGCTTGGCGCTCCTCGGCGCCAGAGGGGGCATCGACGGCGACTGGAGGTGCGAGAATAAAAGAGTTGGAGGGCTTGTTGTCGTCGCGGTGGTCGTCGTCGTCGTCGTCGAGACCGAGGATGTCGGCACCCCAGGTGCGCGGGAGATGGGTGGCGTGGTCGCCCGGGACTTGAGCAAGCGGTGCGAGCAAACGATAGTCGAACTCCGGCGTCGCAACGCGCTTGCGGTTTGTCGTCGACTTATTGGAGCGAGGCTTTGTCGTCGTCGTCTCAGCCGGCTGCGCGTTTGAGCGATCGGCTGCGCGTTTTGCGGCGGCGGTGAGTTCCGCGAGCTGCTTGGTCGTCTGCTTGTGGGCCGACTTTAACGCGGCGTGGTGCTTTTTGAGATCTGCCAGTTGTTTGTCGCTTTCAGCCTTGGCGCGCTTGGCGTCGACCGATGCGACGAGTGTTTCGGTCGCGCTGGTCGTCGCCGCCTGCACGTCGTGCTCGAGCGAAAGTACGCGCGCCCGGAGCCGCACGATCTCGGCCTTGAGGAGGCGATAGGCCTCGGGGTGCAACGCTACGGCCGTCTCGACGTCGGGTTTGTACGAGTTTTTTCCCGCGCCGGTCGCGACCCGGTTGTCGCGAAAACCATCGATGACCGCAGCCGAGAGCGACCTGTGGCCGCCGAGGGCCTGACGCATCTCGGTGTCCTGGACCAACACCAACAAGCCCTGGTCGATAGCCCGCGTCCGCGCGTAGCCCGTGAGGCGGAGGAGGTCGTCGACGCGCGAAAGCTCTCGCGAAATCGCGTCTGGCGCGCGAAGGTGACCCGCGACGAGCGCCGCGAAATCCCTTCTCACGTTCCCCGTCGCCTTGCGCTCTCTGTCTAGCTCGGCCTCGGTCACCAGGAGCAAGTGCTCGTAGTGTCGCGCAGCCTCGAGTCGCGCGACATCGTCTTCGCGCCCTCGCCTCGCGGCCTCGAGCTCGTCGTTCGCTGCCTCCCCCGCAATGCGCGCGGCGGCCACCTCGACAACAAAGGCCGCCTCGCGAGCCTCTTCCCGGGCCGCCGCCGCTCGTCGGTGCGTTGCGAGCCTTCGCGCCTGCGCGTCCTTGAGCGCCCTGACGCGAAGATGCGTTCTCGTCGCGTGCGCTTCGAGAGCCGAATCGTACTTGCGCGAGCCCTGGGCCAGCGCCTCCTCGAGGGTTTCGTCGAGCGCCAGGCAGATGCGTGCCCACGCCGCCGCGAGCGCGGCCTCCACGCAGGCTTTGGTCCCCTTACCTTCGACGATCGCCGCCGCCGTCGACGCGCGGATCGACTGCAACGCCGCCACGCCGCCGCCGAACATGGTACGCAGGGTGCCCAAAAACTGCCGCGTCGACGCGTCGTTCCGCGCCTCGTACTCGATCGCCTCCTCGACCACCACAACATCCGAGTCGCTCATATCAGGTATCTTTCGGATTTGTATCTAGAGGGTAAGAGTGGTCAGGTGGTGGTCTATGGAGGTGATCGCGAAGCCCGGAGACGTTTTCGCCGTCGCTGGCGACCTCGCCGCGCAGCGCGCCGTCGAGAGCGTCGCGCGGCTCGAGCAGGACGAGGTGCTCCAAGGCGACTGGATCTTCGCGCGGTCGAACATCGTCAGCCGCGCCGCCGTCGTGTCCGGCGCACAGAGCGTTGCAATCGCCGGGAACTCGATCGTGCGGCCCGGCGTGCGCATCCGAGGCGACCTCGCGAGAGTTCGCGTCGGTCGCTACTGCGATATCAGCACCGACGTCCTCCTGCGGCCGCCCTACCGCCTCGATGATGACTACGACGGCGGGCTCGTCTTCGTGCCGCTCGCGATAGGCTCCCACGTCCTCGTCGGTCCCAGCGCAGTTGTCGAGGCGGCGAGTCTGCTGTGGAACGTCGTGACGACCTCGCAGGCCTGGATTGGCGTCGGCGTCCGCGTTGGAGCAAACGCGATCATCGGAAAGTCTGTCGTCATCAAGGACTACTGCGTCGTCGCCGCCGGCGCCGTTGTCCCGGACGACGCCGTCCTCGCGCCCGCCTCCATCGTAAGCCTTGTTTGTGTCGTCCCCAAAGCAACAACCCAGGTTGCTGGCGTACCCGCGCGCCACGTCGGGAATCTCCCGCCCGGCGCGATCGCAATGCGACGCAGGGAAGCCGAGCGCCATATCCGACGCACTATGCGTTCGATTCATCGCTAATCTACTACTGGTTCTTCTGGTGGGGGGATCGCACCTCTACATCGCTCTTTTCTCCGTTCCACCACACGGGCGTGTCGATGGATCGTTCGCTCGCTCCCATTAGAAAGGGTGTATTGCTTGCGCACCGGCATCCTGATTCCGGCGGGGTGTATAGTAGTGGGGACCGACCGGCCGGCCGGCCGCCGACGGGAGCGTCGTAGTAGTAGTGCCCAAACACCATCATCTCGAGCACCGACCTCTTCAGGTGGGAAAATTTAGTTGACGAGCTCCGCGAGGAATGCGCGCCGGTCACGAAAATGTGAGTCCTTCAATTGTTACGAGGAACACTCAACCCCTGGTTATTATTATGTTCCCCAGTCAACGCGCACCACCAAAACCCTTGATCAAGCCTCCTGTTAACCCTCAAGTCATTCGACGATGTTGTTGTTGGGTTGGGTCTTTGTCTGCAGCGCCTGGCAGCCGGCGAGCGTGGGGATTGGCCGCCGTCGGCGGCTTGGTGCCGTCGAGAGCGTGCGACGCGAGTCTCGCCACGTGACTCCCGGGCGCAGGCGGACAACGACAGCGTGCGAGATTCGCGCGCGGCAAAAACGACGGCTGCAGGAGTGGATGTGCGAGGCGATCGATCTCGCGCTCCTCGGCGCGGGACAGACCGCGCCGAACCCCGTTGTGGGGTGCATCGTGGTGGCTGGCGACGGTAGCGCGCTCGGGCGCGGCTACCATCCGTCCGCCGGAGAGTGAGTCGGGTCGAGGAGACGCGCAGAGAATCGCCGCAGGCCGCACGCCGAGATCTTCGCGCTCCGCAAGTCGTCGGCCGCGTGTTTTTTGTGACATTCTTCGCGTAGGCGACGCGGGCGCCGTCCTCGAGCGCGAGGGTGACTCGTGGCACGTGTCGAACGCGGAGCACCTGTCCGACGCGACCGTCTACGTCACCCTCGAGCCGTGCTCGCACGTCGGCCGCACGCCCCCCTGTTGCGACGCCCTCGTCGTACGTTTGTTCGTGGACTTGACCACCACCACCTTCTAGGCGGCGGGCGTCCGACGAGTCGTCGTCGGCATGGAGGTGCGCTCGCTGTCCTCACAGACAGACAGAGTCCACCACCACCACCACAGGACCCGGCGCCCTGGGTGTCTGGGAAGGGGGTCGCGCGCTTGCGCGATGCGGGTGTCCACGTGGACGTCGGCGTCGAGGCCATCAAGTGCGCCGCCATCAACGCCGTGTGGATAAACAACGTGACTCAAGGGTAAGGGGGTTGGTTGGTTATTCGCGTACCGATCGTTCCGTAAACGTTCCGTGTAGGTGATCTCTTCTTCTGTACTAGGTGGTTTCTAGGAAGGAACGTCTTGTTGTTATTATTACAGAAAAAAAGCTGCAAGGGTAAGTAACTAACGGTGTGGCTGATTGAACTATGAAGGCGAGCGTGGCGACGTCATCATTCCCGAGACGCGCGAGCAGGCATTCCGGTTGGCTCTGATCTACGCCGCCGTGGCGCGGTCGTTCCAAGTGCAGCAGCAGCCCGTGCGCCACCTCGGCGCGACGGTGCGGTTCGAGAAGATCAACACCAAGATCGACCTCGAGTCGAAGAAGGTGTGATGTGATTGCAGCGGTGGAGGATATCTTCAGGCCGTCGCAGGTCGTCACCATCGACGAGGTCGAGGCCGGGAAGAAGAAGGTCTACTGCCGCTGTTGGAAATCGGGGACTTTCCCGCTCTGCGACGGCACGCACGCCAAACACAACGAAGAAACCGGAGACAACGTCGGACCGCTCATCGTCAAGGCCGCATAAAAGTCTACGCTCCGTCCTAGCCACTCGAGGTTGCATAAAAGTGCACGCGCCGTCCAGAGACAGTTCTTCATCTTGAAAAAGTAGTCGTCGTCGTCGTCCAAGACGCACGCGTCTAGTAATATTTATCGTCTCGGGTCGACGACGTCACGTCCTCCACCGCCTCCTCGACGAGCCTCTCGAGTGCAGTCATTGCCTGGTCGGGCGCGCAGTTCGCGAGGAGCGCCTGGAGCTGTGCCATAGAGAGGAGGTCCGCGGGGAGTTTGGAAGCGAGGCCCGCAGCTTGGTCGTGCGAGAGGGTGCCCTCGTAGACGCGGATCGCGTAGCGCGCGAGCTGGTCCGGCGTGACGCGGCCAAACATGAGACGGTAATCGACGCGGCCTGGTCGAAGCAACGCGGGATCGAGGGCGTCGACGCGGTTCGTCGTCAGAAAAACGAGCCGACCCTCCTGCGCCAGGACGCCGTCGAGCGCATTGAGCAAACCAGCGAGGGTCAGCCCGCCGCGGGAAATTTCGGCGTCGTCGTCGTCGTTTCGGGAGGTCGGAAACGCGGCGTCGACGTCCTCGACGAGAACGATCGACGGAACGTCGGCGGCGTTGAGGACCTCGGCAAAGGCCGCATCGGTGAGCGACCTCGCATCGGCGGCAAGGACGTACACGGGGAGCCCGAGCTCCGAGGCGAGCGCGAGAACTAGGGACGTTTTTCCGCTGCCCGGCGATCCGTGCAGCAGGTAGCCGCGTCGGTACGGGATGCCGCGGCGCGCGTAGCGAGACTCGGACGCGAGGAACTCCCGGCAATCATCGAGGAGCTTCGCCGGGGCGTCGGGATCGGCAAGGACGACGCTCTCCAAGGGGCGCGCGGCCCTGTCGCCGACGCGGTTCCACCAACCGTGCTGGTCGACCGCGTAGACTCTAACGCGCTGGCGCCTCGCGACGTCGTACGCAGCTCGCGCCTCGGCGATGATTGCTTCGATGTCGCGCCGCGACCCGAACAGAACGTGCAGCGTGAGCGCCTCGCGCTCCTTGGCGCTGCGCGCGTCGTCGTGCCGCTCGCGCGCGAAGAACATCCAGCGCCTGGCGTGCCGCAGCAAAATCGTGCCCGTCGGCACGAGGACGACGCCCGTCGTCGTCAAGTCCTCCTTGGTGTCGCCCAACCTCGAAAGCGACGTCACTGCCGTGAATCGGCGCCCCTCGCCCCGCTTCGAGAGCCACGCGCTCATCCACCGATAGCTGTCGTCGCGGCTGTCGAATTCGACGCGAGCTACGCAGCGCCGCATCACGAGATCTGTCGCAACGACGGCTCCGCTCCGAGCGAGGGCGAGCAGCGTCCCGGCCGCGAGGACCGTCAGCCCGCCGCTCGCCACTACGTTACTCGACACCAAGTCGACGAGGCTCGCAAATCGTCGCACGCGCGACATAATAATATGCGAACCTTACCCTAGAGTGACTCTTGGGTTTCGTTCCGCCACTTGGACGACGCCGTTTTCATTTTCGTCATCACCGCACTCGGAGCGTAGCCGCTTCAGGCCTTTGACACCGTCATCTCGCGTTTCCCGCCACGGAATCAGGTCGGCGCCCTTACCTCAGCCCTCTTCGGTGGCACCAAGGCCCTCCCGCATCTCGTCGACCTCCCGTTGGTCGCCCTCGAGGTCCCTGGATACCTACCCCGCCTCGACTCGGTCCTGGGTGCTGCCTCCTCTCCCGCACGCCGTTGGCGCCACCTTCTTGTACCCGTTTACCGGCACTCGAGAATGCGTGGGCCGGGGTAACTTCGCGCTGATCTTCGTACGACGCTGCCTTCCCGCGGCGGCGCTGCTTCCGGCAACCCCACTAACGTCCAACTCGGTGACGGTCGCCCACGATTTCGGGGACATCCTCGTAGACCCTGCCATTCCTGCTCATACTTAAGCTTGTCAACGCGCTCTTGCTTCTCGTCGCGAAGCAACTCGGATCACATCACTGAGGGCGACTGGCGGCCACTCTACAGTAGGGTCGGATAAGAAAACGAGACTAGCCCGCGCCGCAACGACGGGTCCTACAACGCGTGGGCTTTTTCCTTTTTTTGCGTGAGGGGACGAAAGGATGCCGACTTCACTATGGGGACTAGTTCCATCGCGACGATCTCGCGGCGTGGCGGCACATACTGCTTGAGTACAAATGAACATAGCTCAGCGATCCGTTGAGTATGTCTTAGTACAAACTGAAACATAGTTAACGGCTCGTACGAACTTTCTTATCCGACCCTATCTACAGTCCCCCCCAACCCCCTTCTTATAACAGTCGACCTTTTTAAAGACCCCCCAACGGGTGGCCGTTAGGCGTTGAAGGAATCCGAGATTCGATCTTATTCTGAGAAGTAGTAGTCTTCGGTCAAGATGCTCGCGTTCCTTTTGGCCAGCGCGTGGGCGTTCGCTCCACAGCAAACTGGTACGCACCAATCTACGCAGCTCCAGGCGGGAAAAGACGAGCTCGTGGCTCTCGCTGAGGCCAACGGGGACTTTTTGGGCAAGACGATCGGGTTCTGGGACCCCTTGCTCGTGACCGAGAAGGATTTCTGGGGCCTCGGCGAGGAGGGGACGATCGGGTACCTTCGACACGCCGAGATCAAGCACGGGCGCGTCGCGATGGCGGGGTTCCTCGGGTTCTGCGTCCAGTCCCTCCCGATTGTCGCGGGCCCCCACCTGACGCCGCCGTACCGGGGATTCGTGCCGGACGTCACGCCCCAGGAGCAGTGGGACAATATTCCTCTCATTGCGAAGATCCAGATCTTCGTCTTTATCGGCATGCTCGAATCTTATGGCGAGGGCGCCGGCAATCCCGAGGGCTACGTCCACTACACTAAGGGCGGCCTTCCGGGATACTACCCGCCCATCGCCGGCCAGGGCCGCGGCCAGATTCCCCTCAACTTGTACGACCCCTTTGGAATCTTGCCGGAGAAGACCGAGGCCCAGAAAATTCGCGGTCGCCAGGTCGAAATCAACAATGGTAGTCGCGACGAGACGACGATTATTTATGCCGCGCAGGCCGCCTCGCAATGCTCGGTCTCTTTTCTCTACTCTCGGAGTCCGCCGTCCCCGGCAGCGTGCCCGCACTCGACCTCATCGAAGGCTTTCCGAAATACTCGGGCAATGTCATGGTGAGGCTTCCTACTGCTTTGTGTTCCAGAACAACCCCCCCCCCCCCTCCCGCAGGTCCCGTTCTCTTCGGACTTCACCCTCGCACCCTACTACGAGCTCCTCTTTAAGTAAGTAAAGCGACAAGCAACGGCACAATAATCCTGTGGTCTTCGTCGTCGTCGTCGTCGTCGTCGAAAGAGTGGTTATTTAGATGGGTGTGGTCGAGGGGAGACTCGGGATGGCAATGATGCCCACGGGTTTCTTGAGGTTGTTGGTGCGCGGGACGAGGACGTCGGGAGGAGTCGTCACTACGCCCGGTTGATGAGCAATGCGGAGTATCGCGCCGTCCTCGGGGTAGTTTAGAAAGGTCGCGGCGTAGACGTGGGTGGCGCCGGCCGCCAAATTGCCGACGAAGTTGGTCATAGGGACGGTACCCTGGAGATTGGTGGAAAACTTTGATACGACTTCTCCTTCCTCGAAGACCCGGACTTCCCCCGCGTAGTCGCTCACCCAGACGCGGTCCCCGAGGACCTGGATCCCCAGGAGGCTGACGAAGCCCATGCTTTCCTCGGAGGGCTCGACGCCCGCCACCAAGACGCGCTCGCGGCCCGCGGCGTCGTAACTCAATAAGGAAGACGGGAGATCGGCAGAAAAGTCGCCGGCAACGCTTCCCGCCGTCGTCACGAGGAGATCGTTTCCCCGGAAGGCGATGTCGCTCGGGCCGTTGAGCGAATCGCCCGCGGCGAAGACCCCCAGAAAACTCCCCGTCGGGCTAAACCGGAGAATGCTGTCGGACGTCGAAGAAGCGACGTAAAGTTCGCCTCGCTCAGAGAAGGCGAGACCCGTGGGCCGGTGCATTCCCCCCCCGCGCGCGAAGGGGGCGCACGCGGCGGTCGTCAGGTTGCAGCGCACGACGACCGACGTCGAGACGTCGTCGCCGCAGCTCACGTAGAGACCTCCATCGGGCCCCATCGCCAGGTCGTCCGGCGCGTCGAGGATCGCGGGAATCACTTCCCCCAGGAAGGTGCCACTCGACGACGAGTACGACACGATGTTGTTGGCCTTGGCGTTGGCGACGAGGAGGACTTCATCGGCGGCGGCGGCGGCGGCGGTGAGACTCACAAAAAACAAGAGCTGTTGTTTCCACATCATAATTGATTTTTTTGAGGCAATAAATAAAGAAAGAAATAAATAAACAACATGCCGAAAGAACGGACGACGTGGCGTCCGAAATGGAATTGGGAACGACCTTCACAAGTTTCGTCGTCGTCGTCCTCGTCGTTCCACCCATCCCAGCAAAAGCAGACAGCAGACGAGATGCACATCCACCCGACCACCAAGAAGAAGATCCTTAACCCACTTGCTCGGGTGTCGAGGGCCATCGACGTCGGCATCGCCAACGGATGCAAGCGGCTCGCCGTCGTCGTGGCGCGGCGACCCTATCGGACGTTGTCGATCTGCGTGGGGCTCGTGATGTGCTGCACCATCGGATGGATCGAGCTCGACAACGAGTCCGACGTCGAGAAGCTGTATACGCCGCAGCGGACGCGAGCGTTTCGAGACCGCGATTGGGTCGAAGATCGGTTTGGAGACGAGGACGCGGCCGTCGAGGTCTTCTTGGACGGCAACACAAACTTGTTGGAGAAGGAGGCTCTCCTAGAGGCGATGGATTTGTACGACCTGGTCCTGGGGCTCGAGAGCTTTGGGGGAACCGAGGGCTTCGACGAGAGGTCGTGCGCCAAAGTGTACTGGGGAGGACCCCCCGCGTGCCAAAAGGAATCGGTGCTCGCGTTGTGGGACTACAACCGAACCACCTTGAGCGCGGACAACGACACGGTCGGGACGGTCAACGCGGGGATCGGCACGACCCCCGACTGTTGCTCGCCAACGTCGCGATTCTTCGACCTCGAGGCCGTCGCCAGCAAACTAGAATACGAGGATGACCGCATCGTGCGCGCGGGCGCGCTCAAGTTCGTGTTCTATCTCACCCAAGACCTCCACCGCAAGTCTCGCGAGGATCCCAAAGTCATTCGCTTGGAGAACAAGTTCGAGCGCCGCCTCAGAAACGGCGACTGGGAACACTTCAAAAAGCCGCTCCCCAAGACAGACTACGGCCTCGAGCGCAACTCCAGCGCAGCCACGGACTACGACAGCGTCTTCATCAATCTCGCGTTTGTCATCATCATCTCGTACGCCTTCTTGGCGCTCTACGAGCGCGACGATGACGCGAAGTCCCGCGGCCTGTTGGGTCTCGGGGCCGTGCTCGCCGTGATCCTCTCGACGGCGGCGGCCTTTGGGCTCGTCATCGCGTTTGGGGGTGTTTTCAGCCCCTCCACGGGAGTCGCGATCTTCCTCGTCCTCGGGATCGGACTCGACGACTCTTTCGTCATCACTGGCACCGTCGACGAGCCGTACTTGGTCGAAGGCGACGAGCTCCAAGACCCTCTCGAGGACGACGCGCGCCGCGTTTTGGCTGGCGCGTCGATCGAAGACGTCGCGGGCCGCCGCGTCGTGGCGGCCCTCGAGTCATCGGGCCCCTCCATCACCGTGACATCCTTCACCGACGCGCTCGCCTTCGTGGCCGGCTCGTTTACCGACACGCCCGACATCGCCTCCTTCAACAGGTTCTGCGCGGCGAGCGTCTTTGTGGACTACCTCATGCAGCTGACCTTTTTTGTGGCGCTCTTCGCGCTCGACCAGCGCGCCAAGCTCCGCCGCCGCGTCGCCGCGCGAGCTGGTGGTGCCGAGCCGAAGAAGAAGTCGTGCTGGGCGCGAGTCAAGAAAAACCAAGTCGCCGAAGGAGTTTCTATGGTCGACGTGGCGCCGCCTCCTGCAGATGATGAGGAGAAGGGCAAACCGCCCGTCGAGGAGGGGGAGGAGGAGGAGGAGGGTCAATCGGGCTTGACGACAACGCCTAGGAGCTTCTGGGGCGACGTCTACCCGAGCCTCCTGCTATCGCCGTTGGGCAAGGTGCTTGTGCTCGCTTCGGTAGGCACTCTTTTGGCGGTATCGATCGTCGGCGCGTCGCGCGTCCAAATGGACATCGAAGAAAACTGGCAGATCGTCGGCGGCTTTGAGCAAAAAGTCTTAGACTTCGAAAAGAAGCACTTCTCGGACAAAGCGACGACGTGGGTCGGCCTCTACACCAAGACCGGGTCGGCTGAAAAATACTACTCGAGCCGGGACGACCTCCGCAACGTGCTCGCCGAGTATTCGGCCGAGAACTACGTCGTCACCGAATCCCTCGACACAAACTGGTTTACCGCGCACGAACAATGGCTCTCTGACCGCACGATTAACGCGAGCGCTGACGCGTGGTTTGCTTCTCTCGTCGAATTCTTGGCGGGCGACGGCATAGACTATTCGGAAAAGGTGGTGCTTGGCGAGGACGAGATCCTGGCAACCGAGATCGACAGTTTCTGGGAAGCCAAGGGCGTGACGGGTGCCGACGAAAAGCGCCGCATGCGCAAGGCCCGCAAGGCCGTGCGCCGCGCCTCGGGCGACCTTGGAACCGTAATTGTCTACAACCAAGGCTTTATCTGGAACGAATCCTTCGTCCGCATCGCGCGTTCCACCATCTTCGCAATGGCGGTGGCCTGCATCACCGTCCTCGTCGTCTTGCTCCTACTCCTCGGTAACGTCCCGGCCGCGATGCTCGTCGCCTCGTCCGTTGCCCTCACTTGCCTGTCGACGCTTGCAGCCGTCTATTGGTATGGGGACGCGGTCAACTACATCACCTCCTTCTTCATCGTCATCGCCGTCGGCCTCTCTACCGACGCCCCCGCGCACGTCTGTAAAGCCTACCTCGATCGCCGCGACCCGACGCGCGAAGAACGCGTCACCAACGCACTCGCCCGCCTCGGACCCTCCGTCTTCCGCGGAGGCCTTTCGACCATTCTGGCCCTGGCAATCTGCGGCGCCTGCATAACCTACATCTTCCAGGCTTTTTTCCGCTACCTCCTCACCATCCTCGTCCTCGCCCTCTACTCTGGTCTCGCCGTTATCCCTGTCGTCTGCTCGCTCATCGGTCCCATGCCCACCGCCCCCAACGGTGCCAACGGCGGGATGGGGGGGGGGACCACCTCGCTCTCCCCCGGTGGTGCTGAGGAGGAACGTCGTCCCTTATCGTAACGCCGCGATACGACCGCGCCGATGACACGTGCCAACAAGAACTATATCCGATCGCTTCACCAAAAAAAATCCAAAATAAACACGTTGGTCGCCGCCATCGAGCCATTCTCTTTCATCTATCTGAAGACACGCCTCAGAGTCGCTTCACCGACTTCTGACGACGTGCCCGCGCTCCACTTTGACGAAGGCGAGGCAGAGTCATGTGCTTACTCTGCTGCTCCATCCACTTGTACTTGCAAGCTTTACTTTACAGGGCTGGTTGACTTCCCGACTCTCTGCTTCTCACATTCCCCTTGCTCTTGATTTGCAACCACGACTTTCGTCGTCTGTGCCCTTCCCGTTGCACACGACACAGAAGCTGCTTATGACTGACTGCGTGCGCGGTCGTTTGCCGGCGGAGCTTATACTGGCATCCTTGTTGCTTGTGATTTTTCACGCTGATGACGTGTGGATTTATTGTCTTCTCGCGACAATTTGCCATCTCGCCGGGACCATGTTATTATGGAGGCCTCTATGGGAGGTCTGGTATCGTGCTGCGACCGTCTTTTAGCGTCGTCGTCTTATCGTGCCTTTCTTCATAACTACGTTCGCCGCTGCCCTCACTTCTTCTTTTCTTTCCCTTTTCCCTTGACCTCTTCTTCTTCTTCTTCTTCTTCTTCTTCTTCTTCTTCTTCTAGAGCTCCTTGCGTTACTCCTTCTTGCCCTGCTCCGTGCTTCCTACTTCTACTGCCCACTTTGCATTCTTGCTTCATCCTTGCTTCCCTCTGCGCTCATCCATTCTGCCTTTCTGAGCGTGGGAGTTGCAAACCACAATAAAAGTGGTTTGATTTTTCTCCGCCCTACTACCACTGAACGAAAACGCCCCAACCTCTTTCTTCTCGACCACCAAGTCTGCACTCTCCCTTTTCCAGAGAAATCAGCACTTCCTTATCCCGTCCGTTGAGAACGCGATCTCTTCCTTACCCTTCTTCTTCCCTTTCACACGAGCTGATAATAGTGGTAGTCCTCTGATTTGTGCTCACGCTCTTCATCATATGGATTTGCGCGTCCCGTAGGTACGTAGGATTACATGGTGTTAAACTAGGTGTAGTTCTATGTGTCGTCTGTCGTGTGCTGAGGCTAGGGGAACTAACTAACCCGTTTCCTGCTTTTAACCTCTCCAGACTCACACGGCGGTGTGAGACGGGATGGTTCTTCAGTGGTACTTAAAACCACTGCCTTGCGGAAGGAATAGTCTGCACCCTTGCTTCATGATTTTCTGTTCTCACCATATGCCTCTCTCTGCGTTCCCGCCTCCCCCGTCTGCTTTGCCATTTTCCCGCTTTTCCCATCGCCGTTCTCTGCGGTCGTCTTTGGCTTTTTGCGTTTCTCTTTCTTCGAGCGATCAACCATTCTGGAAATTTGAGCCTACGTTGTACAATGTGGTATCCTATTTCCTTTCAACCCCGAGGCCCTTCGTGCCTCCACACAACGCACCAATCCTTCAAGCACCCACCCCTCTTGGCAGTCGACCTTTAAAAACCCAAGGCCGTTAGTCACTGGATGGGGTAAGGATGATGAGATGCATTGTGCGTGCGGCGCACGAGATATAGGACTAGTGCAACGGCTGGTGTCGCGCGGGTCCGACGTGAACCAGGTCGATGAATTCGGTTGCTCGCCCCTCATTGTCGCGAGCCTAGTCGGTGACGTCGGCATCGCCCGCCTCTTACTTGAAGCAGGCGCTGAGGTGAACCATACTGACGACAATTATTCCGCCCCGCTGCATTTCGCGAGTCTGAACGGCCACGTCGATTTTGTGCGTCTCTTAATTGAGGAGGGCGCCGACATCAACCTGGCCGCCAGAGATGGTGGCTCACCGCTTTACGGGGCCTGTTTGCGCGGACACGTCGACGTTGCCAGAGTGTTGCTCGCGAAAGGCGCTCGCGTTAACCAGGCAAAAGGTGATATCTCACCGCTCTTCGTCGCGTGTGACAAAGGCTACCTTTCTGTCGCCCGATTGTTACTGAAGCACGGCGCTCGCGTCGATCAGGCCGCCGAAAATGACATATACGGCATCACGCCGCTCGCCATTGCCTGCCAAAGAGGTCACGTCGACGTCGCGAGATTGTTGATTGGATACGGCGCTTACATCCACCGTTTCGTTTTAGACGGCGCGACGGCCGTCGATCTGGCGCGCTATCATGGCCACGACGCCATCGTCCGGCTGCTCCTCACCGCCAATTTCCTCGACTGCCTCCTTCGCGACGATGATAATGAGATAGTGGTTGTACGGGGAGAGCGCCGCACAACGAGGAACTGTCATATGTGTCGCCCCTCGAGGTCTAAATGAAGCAAATGAAAGAGGAATTTAAAGAACGAATTTTTAGGGCACTCGCAGACAGCTTCTTCTTTTTACGTCATCTCACCTGCATCTCCCCGCGGCGGAAGGTCTCACCCTGCGCGCACACCGACGTCCTCGGTATAGTATGTGCACCTACCTGGACATGGCGTTTAAATACACACCATGCCGCTCGAGAAGAAGAGAGGTGCATAGCGTAGAATATAGCATATTGCGCCTTGTATTTTATTACAATGCGTTCTCTTTTCGGTTTTAGTTTGATCACTGACTTTTGAAAGTTTGATCATTCTCGCCCAAAGCTTGGTCAACAAGTTTTTTGGTCACTACGCCTCAAACCTACATCTTGAAGGCACAGCCAGCCTGGCTCAAGGCGTCGGCGATCCCCCGCTCGCTGTAGAAGCGGCGAACTTGGGCCGCGCCTTGGCCTCGGTCAAGTTGACACCGCCACTTTCTCAACACACAAGCCCGCGCTACGATGCGCTCCGCGCAGGTTTTGTCGACACTATCTCACACGTCTTGCCCTTCTTCCTTCGAGCGATGGGCCCATCGTCGCGGGCTCCGCTGCCGCAGTCGTTGTCGCCCCGTTGAGCGACACCGAGGTCGACAACCTCGCCCGCGACCCCTGGAGCTGCGTGACCCCCGTCTACAGGGATGCACCCACCGCGAAATACTGTCAATCACACTCGCTGTCTCTGTTGGCTGGCCCCGCGACGTCCTTAAAGGGTGCGGAGGCTTTACAAGCCTATATATACCACCACGGCGTGAACCCGACGTACCACGTGTTCGCCATCGTGAAATTCTCTCTCGAATCAACATGAAAGTTGTAGACACGCCCTTTTTTCTCCCTTTCTCCCCAATTCAGAGCGCACCACATTTCTTTCTCTTCATTCGCGCTTGTCCAGCGTAGCAAAAACATCGTGCTCATTTTGAGAATTTGCCATTGCCACGCTTTCTTCGGCAGAATCGACTTAGTAATGCGCCAGTCTAATAAAAACTATGTTGGGGGGGGGGGTGCCGCCACACGATGAATAAAGAAGAAGAAAAAGAAGAAGGACACTCCGTCCGTTCCGAGGTGATGGGCGATGTTGAGGTGCGTAGTGCAAAAAAGGCACCCACGCAGAGAGGAGCACGACGAAGGCGACACGCACGTCAGAAGAGAAGCAAAGAGATGGGTCGGTCGGAAAAGGGTAGATATACAACAGTTCTCGAGATCTTCACAGGAATGGGTTTAACTAGTTCGCAAGGAGGCTCTTTTCCAGCGAGGTTTTTAAGAGGTCGGCGTGTTCGGTTTTGACGTTGTCGACAATGTCGGCTGCCCAGCTTGTCGCGATTTCGCGGCGCTTGTGGCGCACGACGGAGGCGACGTAAAGAGGGTCGACGCCGGGGGGCGCCTCGGACCTCTCGAGGTCCCGGAGCCATCGAATGGCCAGGCCGCGGCGACGCGCGTGGCCCGACAAGGCGTCGACCTGGACGATCTTGCAGGTCGCTGCCCGCAGCGCCGAGTGGATGTCGTCAGCCGGTTCGTCCTCGAGCTGCAGCTTTTTTCGGAGCCACTCGGCTTCCTCCGGCAGCAACGTCGCCGCGGCGTACGTCGCCGCCTCGCGCGTCGCCAGCCTATCGCAGAGATCCAGAGACCCCGACCGTAGCGGGCTCGAGACCTCCGAGACCGCCATGGGGGTGTTCCGCACGGCCAGCGCGTAGCTCGTCTCGACGAGGACGTCGTCTACGACGTCCTCGAGAGCAGAGCACGGCTCGTCGTCGTCGAGACAGCTCAAGTACTCGTCGAACTTGCCGACCCCTATGTGCGCGACATCCGTCGCCCACTCCCCCGCGAGCTGCTCGCGCGTCTGCATGAGGAGCTGCGCCGCGCGCGACGGAACGATCGTCTCGTTGTACTCGATGTACTTAGGCTCTTGCTTTTTCAAGTAGGGATTGTTTCGCCGGCTCTGGGCCGCGCGCTGCGCGCTGTCGTTACCCCACATCTCCATCGCCTTGCGCGCCGCCTCGTCGTCCATGCCCTCGCCCGTCGCCGGCGGGCTCGCGTCGGGCGTCCCGATCGCGTACCGGACCGCGTACGACGACGGCGCTGCCGCCATCATTTCGCTCAGGTAATTCTCGACGTGCCAGTCGGTGAACGCGTCCAGACCGTGGTACTCGGGCTTGCATTCCCGCTGCGACAGCCGCACGGTGCCCAGCGGGGCGCACGGCGAGAGAAAGGTTGAGAGCCACTCCGCCTTGACCTCGTCGTGGAACTCGGTCAGGTACACCACCTGCGTCTGCACGCTCCGCTGCAGCAACAACTTCCCCAGCGACGTCTCCGTCGGCAGCAAAGCCTTGACGCCGCAGATGGCCAGAACCTTCCACAAGCCCTTCATTTGTTCGGCAGGTGGCTTTGATCGTCAGGGGTTTGCAAAAACCGCCTTGTTAAGGGACACCCTACGTGGCACAGAAAATATAACATCCATTACTAACTTGAAGCAATATCTACAGTTCGCGCCGTCTTTTTCTTTTCTTCCACAACAACAACCGGCACGCTCGCGGGTGGACCGGCCTTGGACCGTACTTCGCGGTGCCGCTCAAGCACGTGCACTGGGTGTCCAGTCCATCGAAAAACTGCTTTATTGCGCTTATTCGTTGTCGAGCGACTCCCTCATCGTCCTCGATCATTGCTGCGACGTGGCCCCGCTAATGCCGTCCATATCGTCGACGGCCCAGGACATCCTCGTCAACCCGCCCGCTCGTAAACTCCAGCGCGAGGAACCCTGCGGCAAGCTCGGCCTTTTATGGTTCGGCGTAAAGGAGGCAACGAATCACGACCTGGTTCGCGTTCGACGCGCGAACTCGGTGCGCGTTCGCTGTGGTTCGCATCTCAACAGCGCGCGAACGCGAACTCGCCGCGAAAGCGAACCCGTAGCGAACCCGAACTCGCCGCGAACGAGAACTCGCCGCGAACGCGAACCCGTAGCGAACCCGAACTCGCCGCGAACGCGAGCCGACTAATCGAACGCGAGCCGACTAATCGAACGCGAACCAGCAGCGAACTCGAACTCAAAGCGAACGCGAACCCTGGGTTCGTTGCTTTCTTTAGAACTTCGGCGCCGGGAATGCGCGTCGGGTCGCGGCGCAACTACTCGTAGTTCCTGGTCGGCTATTTATGTGCCAAACCGGAGATGTGTATCCAACATACTTTGGATGTCCATGTGGCGTCAGGCGGCCTCGTAGGTACCGTCCGAGCTCGAGCTTCGCAGCTCACTGATCTGAGGTCTGTCGCCTCGTAGCTGCTACGTTTGTTGGCCAAACGCCTGGCCCCCGCCCAACGCTGTGAGACAAGGGAGATGGGCTACGCGGAGCAGCCGGATCGGACTTGTACGCGCGGCCATGCGTGAAGCACACGAGTTTCTAATTCCTCGACGGTGGAGTGCTCCTCGCCCTGTCGTGTTGCCGAAGGTGCGAAAATCTAGGTGGTGACGCCGCGGACATAGCTTCGTCGGCCAAACAGTCCTATCGTTGCACTTAAGCTGACTTATCGTTGCCCTAAATGCCTGCTTGCAGAACGTTGCACTGCTGCAGTTCTTCTTACGATCGACAGGTATCCTTTCTGACCCCGCGGGCGCAGCATCCTCACACGGCCCGCAAGACGGGGCTTGCTGCAACAACATCGAGATTGTCAGTCAACTCGACGACATACATAATTAATGATCATCATCCAGATCGACCTCAAGTCGATCGTCAATGACACCACCACAACGGGACTTTCTTTTATCACACAACGGACGTTCGTTATGCCCGACTCTGATCATCATCAAGTCCGTTCCACGATGGCGGATATTACGTCCGTTAGGTGTTCGTTTGCTTGTGCTTGACGCTCATTGGTTCAATTGGTCGCGCGAAGTGTATTGTAGTCAAGAGTTCTTCGTGTTCAAAGAACAAAACCGAAGAGCCAATCGACGGAATCATGTTGAGCAAGTTGTTGATCGTCGCTGGCGGCGTGTTGGCCTTCCGCACGCAGATGGAGGAGGACGTGAAGAAGTTCTCGTCGGCGAACTGGAAGGTCGGCGCCCGCGTTGAGGAGTCCGAGGAGCTCGCGATCGAGTTCTGGCTCAAGCACGACAAGGAGGATATCCGCGACTTCGAGAAGGAGCTCCTCGCGCTCTCGACGCCGGGCAGCCCCAAGTATGGCAAGTGGCTGTCTCCAGAGGAGATCGTCGAGAAGCTTTCGCCCTCGAGGGAGGCGATCGACGCCGTCCTCGACTTTGTCGTCAACGACCTCGGGGCTCGGGACGTGCACGTCATCAAGCACAAGTCTGTCGTGAAGGTCAAGGTCCCTGCGGGTGCTGTCGAGCGCGCCCTCGAGACCCGCCTCTTCCACCACACGCACGTCAATTACACCAAGGTCGACATCGTGCGCGTCGTCGAGCCTTACTCGCTCCCGACCCACGTCGCCCGCCACGTCAGCCTTGTTGGCGAGCTCGTGCGGTTCCCGCGGATGCGGTTCGCCGACGTGACACCCGTTGTGAACCTCACCGCCCCCGAGGATGCCGCGTCGGAGTGGTCTGCGTGCGGGTCTCGCTACTCGGCGTACGTCAACCCTTCTGTTCTCGCCGAACGCTACGGCTTCACTTTCCCTAAGCGTACGTATGCCAGCGGCAACTCGATCGCCGTCGCTGAGTTCCAAGACGAGTACTACGACGATACCGACCTCAAGGATTTTTCGGAACTTTGCGGGCTGAGCGAGACGGTCACCGTCTCGAAGACTGTCGGCGGTAACTCGGCTACGAGGTGCTCCGTCGGCCTCGAGCCCTGCATTGAAAGCCTGCTTGACATCGAGTACGCCGGTGCGATCGCCGGCGCCATCCCGCTCCAGGTCTACTACTCGTCCTCTTACAGCCTTCTCGATCTCGCCTCGACCCTCTCCGACGCGATTGAACCTCCTCTCGTCGTCTCGGTGTCTTACGGCGACGACGAGGCGGAGCAAACAGGGTCGGCCTTCATGGAGGCGGTCAACACGGCGTTCATGAAGAACGGCGCCTCGGGCATCTCCATCCTCTTCGCTGCGGGCGACCAGGGCGTCTGGGGCCGTGCGTCGCTTGTTTTTTGTTGTCTTGTTGTTGACGCCTCGATTCAGGCGAAGGCCTCGGCACGGAGTACCACCCGGATTTCCCCGCGGGCTCCCCTTACGTGAGAACCATTCTCTTCATGTTTCGCTAACCGTGTCCTTTCCAGGTCACTGCCGTCGGCGGCACTGATTTCGTCATCAAGTCTACGATCGGCGCGGAGAAGGCCTGGGAGGACGGTGGCTCGGGCTTCTCGGATGAGTTCGATACCGCTTCCTGGCAGACCGAGGAGGTCGAGGCGTACCTCAAGACTGACGACCTCCCGAGCTCGTCCTTCTACAACCAGGACGGCCGCGGCTACCCGGACGTCTCGGCTCTTGCTGGCGAGGTCAACCCGTACCTCATTTCGTACAAGGATGGCACGTACGGCGGCGTCTCGGGCACTTCCGCTGCCTCCCCTGTGGTTGCCGCCATGATTGCCCAGATCAACGATGCGCGCCTCTCTCTCGGCAAGTCTTCCCTCGGCTTCCTCAACCCGATGCTCTACGCTGCCGGAGAGGAAGGTGGCTGCTTCAACGACGTCGTCCTCGGAACTACTAGCGGAGGCTACGCGGGGGGTTTCACCGCGGAGAAAGGCTGGGATGCTGCGACGGGCTACGGTACCATCATCTACTCCAAGCTCGAGGAATTCGCGCTTACCTACTAAAAGAGCTTGCGGTGAATACCAAGGTGGTCACGCAGCATTCTCGCGAGTCGCCATACGGCCGAACCGACCCCGAAAACCTTCTATTACGAGGAGCTCCCATCTTCCCGCCGTGTGTTGTTGTTTCCCTTGATCCCGCGCTTTTTTCATTAGCGGTTGTGATGTCGGCTGCCGTCATAGTGCGCCATAAGTAAGAAAGCTAGGACTACTACATCACGTGATTTGAGCCAAGCCGTCTATCGAAAAAAGTCGAGTTTAGGCATATGGCTCTTTCTCCGCCTCCTCCACGGGACGTGAAAAAAGGACTTACCGCCGCGACTCCCATCAACACTGATATCCCTTCAAACTTTTGCCCCTCGCCTTTAATAAATAAAATATCCGCAGATGTCGCATCCCGCATCGTCTTGGCTGTGGCCATCACTTTTACCATAGGAACAAGGCCTTCGCGTTGAAGTTGTGCCGAGTGCGCTCAGCTGAGGCGTCGGAGAACCACACAGCAGCAGAACTTGCTGGGAATCATCTTCTTTGTGTTAATATCTTCGATTTGTTTCTGATATCATCCGTGGCCGCCTTTCAACGGGCGGTGCTTCGGAGGTCGGCCTTTGGGGCGCACAGCGCACCTCGTCATACGTAATCAAATGGCATGGGTGTTCGGTGCAAGAGCATCGTCATCAGCAGCGTGGGGCTTCCGGGTGGGTTTGCTGGAGGCGAGCTTCACGTTGTTTGTTGTCTGCGGAGCCGCTCTTGACTGCGGCGGCGGCGAACTCGCCGACATCGTCGGCGGGGGTCTTCTGGGCAGCGGCGGTTTCCTCGGCGGTTCTTCTTTTTTGGCTTCGGCTTCGGTACCATAATTTTCCTCCTTTATTCACGTCTTCTTTTCAGCTCACATCGCCAAGAGGCCACACGCTTGGTGAGAAGTTTGTCGATGTGGCCATACGTCGTGTGTTTTTTTCGACGACGTCGTTGAAGCGGACAACATACGTAGATTACGGCTGTCGGCATCGGAGGCGGCATGGTGGTGGGGAAAATCTGGTTTGCGGTAGGCCCCATTACTGCTCCTCGGTGCGCGTTCGAGAACCGCAGCCGCGTTCATCTTCTTAACTGGGAGTACAAAAACAAGATAAGCTAAAAGACGGGCACATCCTCAACAAGCTTGGGCTTCGACGACTATGGCGAGATCGCGTCTCCTGAAGTTCGAAGTAGTTCGCGGAAGAGATACGGCGACTTCGGATCGCTCGCGATTTCGACCTGAACATGCTGTTTCTGCCTGGTCAAGATGAGCCCTTTTCTTGGAGGTCTCGACTTATGCCGGACGCCGCGTCTAAAAAATTTCGTCGCGAAAAGGCCGAGGCGAGTCGGGCGAAGAAGCTGAGTTCCGTCACAGAAAAGTCGAGTTTGGTCACGACGACCGAAAAGCCGAGTTTTTGACCCAAAAGAATGCTTGGTGTTAACGCAGGCAACCTCGACCTTGGCATTCACCGCTTGACTTTCATCGTCGTTGAAGAGCACGTCCGCGACAGTAACAGTTGACGGTTTATCGATGAGCTGGTTTTCTTCTTCTTCTTCTTCTTCGCGCCTAGTTTCTCGACTTGATCTCGGCTTCGATTTGACCCTTCACGATCGGAAACACGAGGGGGCAGTTTGTAGGTGGTTTCTCGTAACAGCTTCACAAGCACGAGCCTCGAGTCAAGAAGTAACTACGAATCCTCTGGAAGAATAAACATTCTTCAGTTAACGACGACCAATGCGGGCTTGGAGCTCACTGTCCCACGTCGCTCTGCCGACGATGAGAAACTCGCAGCAGCTCCCCGCTGGGACTTCTGTTGGTAACAAACATCAGCCTGTCCTCCATGTTGTTGCGGAGCTCGACGAGTTTTTTTTTCTTTCTATCTTCGCAGTGGAAGACGATTCGACGACGACGTCACGGATACATAAAGTCCCCGCCCAGAACAAACACCCGAGTGAGTGAGTGAGTGAGTGAGTGAGTGAGTGAGTGAGTGGTGGTATGATCCTAACCGTATTCTGTGTCTGTCTGATCATCAGCGACTGAATCATAACATCGATCGCCAGAATCTCCCAAGGGTACTCGTTATATACTACTAATCAGAATCCATCTGGCGATGGTGGGACAGCAGCAGAAGAAGCGGAAGGCGTCGTCGACGAGCGGCGAGGCAGGCGAGGAGAATAGCAAGAAGAAGACGAAGGCGGTGGAGGATGAAGTGTCCGTGCGGGAGTCGGGCCTGTCCGCCGAAACAATCGAAGCCCTCGAATCCCAGGGTAAATCGACGCTGTTCCCGATTCAAGCGCGCGTCTTTGGGCTGATCGTCGAGCAGAAGAAAGACATTCTCGCCCGCGCGAAAACCGGGACCGGAAAGACCCTCGCCTTCTGCCTCCCGATTCTAGAGACGCTGCGGTCGGCGCGGGAACCGGGAGCTCTGGTTTTGGCCCCGACGCGCGAGCTCGCGCTCCAAGTGTGTTCCGAGTTCGCAAAGCTTGCCGGTTCAAAACTTCGGTCGGTTTGCGTGTACGGGGGCGCGCCGTACGGTCCTCAAATCTCGGCGCTTCGCGCGGGCGTCGACGTCGTCGTCGGCACTCCCGGTCGCGCGAAGGATTTAATAGACAGAAAAGTGTTGAGAGTGGACGCGCTCAAGTTTGCCGTCCTCGACGAAGCCGATTCGATGCTGGACATGGGGTTTGAGAAGGAGCTCGAGGCGATCTTTGGGGCCGCCAAGTTCGAGCAGCTCTTGCTGTTTTCGGCGACGATGCCGCAGTGGGTCTCGACGGCTGCCGAGAAGTACGCGAAGAACCTGGAAAAGGTCGAAGTCGGCGATAGGAAGTCCAACGCGGATATTCGCCACCTCTGCGTCCCGGCGCACTGGCAGCAGGTCCACGAGACCGTCAACGACGTCCAGGCCCAGTACGAGGGTAAGACCTTGGTGTTTTGCGAGACGAAGGTCGAGTGCAACGAGATGGTCGAGGCTTTGAGCTGCGAATGCCGTGCCCTTCACGGCGATATTTCTCAGAAGGACCGCGAGAAAACTATTGCCGCCTTTCGGGACGGCAAGTTGTCGGTGCTGGTGGCCACCGACGTGGCGGCGCGGGGCCTGGACATGAGCGTGGAGCTCGTGATAATGAACAAGCCGCCGGCGACGCGTACGGGTCGCGCCGACGTCGAGACCTATACCCACAGGTCCGGCCGCACGGGCCGCGCGGGTCAGAAAGGCGTGTGCGTGACGCTGTATGGTCCGCGCCAGCGCGCGACGCTCGAGGCGATCGAACGATCTCTGGGGAATTTCGAATGGGTTGGCGCGCCGAGGGCGAGCGACATCTTGGAGTCGAGAGCCCAAAAAGCCGCGGACGCGATAAGAGCCACCAACGACGACGTCGTGCCGCTCTTCGAGGCGACCGCCCAGGCCCTCCTCAAAGAAACACCCGACGCCCTCGCAAAAGCGTTGGCGGCGTTGGCGGGCTACGAGGCCGCGCCGCCCGCGCGCTCGCTGCTCTCGAATACCGAGAATTACGTCACCGTTGTTTATAACACAACGGCCGACCGCATCTCCGCGGTCTGGGCGGCTCTCCGCAGGAAGCTCAGCCCCGACGCCTGCGACAAAGTCAAAGGGATGCGCCTCACGGCGGCCGGCGGGGCCGTCTTCGACGTCCCCAAGGAAGCTGCAGAAAATTCCCTCGCTGGCGACCCCGCCTTCGACACTACCCTCGACACGCTCCCCAAGCTCAAGCCTCCCCCTGCTGGTGCTGGTGCTGCTGCGAGGCCCTCACCCCGAGGCGGGTATGGCCGCAGTTATGGTGGTCGCGGTTATGGTGGCCGCGGTAATGGGGGTAGGGGCCGAGGACCCCGCTCCTCGCCTCGAGGACGCGGCCGTTCTTCTTCTTCTGCCTAGAGTATACGAGTTTTTTTTAGTATTAGGAGTGTTACTAATTTTTATGGCAAGTGGCTGATTGTTGCGAACATCTGTTGGCGGCGCGAAGACCGCGGTCGCACTTTCCTATCATGTGTTGAGCATCCTCATCGCGGCTCGAAGTCCGGCCCGGGCCATATATATGTGTGTTGAACCAATAGTTTTCGCGGTCGTCGTCGACTTGATGTCGTCACGGTGAGTGAGTAGGAACGCGCGCGCCACGCAACACGCCTCGTGTTGCGACCACCACCAGGCTCTCCCCTTTGCGTGGTCGTCGGAGCCGAGAGTAGCGAGCCGCTCGCTTAGTCGATTCCAGCTCGATGCCTTTTTTCAGAGAGTGAGCGACGACCGTCCATTTCTTCCAGAAGTCCCCCCCAACCTGTAGCCGCGCGCGCGGCTTCTTCTCGCGCCACCACTCGAGATCGACGATCTTCCGACGCTGTGTGTACTCATCCATTCGACGACATAGCGACCTACCGCACGATCTCAATAGTGTTGGCCCGCCCGCCCGCCCGCCCCAGAACGTATCGCGACGCACTATAGATTTCAATAATGCTTGACGCACAGGCCATGGTCGAACAAAACTTCGAACCCCTCGTAGAACTACAGCCGGAAGCCCAAAAAAGCTTAAAACTTCCGGCGGCACTTCTCTTGGCGAGACTTTCGCACGCCTTCGAGAGTCAATCGGTCAGTCATTGTCGATGTGTACCACAGCACGTCGGCCTCACCGTCGGATGTCGAATTAAGAAGAGCCTGCGTTCGTTCGTTTTATCCAGAAAACGTGACGTCATCAGACCCTAGAGTGAAGATGGCCCGATTGTGGTTGTTGGTTGGGGTTGTTGCGAGGGCGGTGACGGTGGTGTACTGGACAGATACGAACAACACCCACAAGACGGGGTGGACGCCGCACGAGGAGAGGCTTGGCGGTCTCGTCGTGGTAGATGGCGCCGACGGCAGCATCCGACGCGTGCAGTCGAATTCGTGCCGTCGCGAATGCGAATTCAAAGGCGTCCAAGTGCCTAGAAGTGCGGAGGAGGCGATCGCCGCGACGCACGACGCCGACGTGCTCCTAGTGAGCGCAAAGCTGCTACGCGGTAAATTTCCGTTGTCCTGGATCGTTCCGCCGCGACGCGATAAATTATTGTTTCGCGCGTTGTACTGGAGAGAAACGTCCTGGGCCGCCGGTGCCTGGGAGACGACGCAGCTCGAGTTCGATCTTCTGATGGGAGTATTCTTTACTTCCTCGATCCTTAACCCCTCTTTCTTTCCGCTCCAGCTTCGCAAACCAAAAATCGATCGAAAAGATAGGTTCGCCGTTTTCGTTTCGTCCCATTGCGGTCCGCAGCCCCGAACCCAATACCTCGCCGAGCTCCGAAGATATGTGCAGGTGGACGAATTCGGGGCCTGCCGCGGGGGAAGGCGATCGAACGAAATTTTCGCCTCGCGGTACAAATTTTGGCTATGTTTTGAAAATTCTATCGCGAACGGTTACGTTTCCGAGAAATTGCTGCGAAATCCGTTGATCGTTGGTGCGGTTCCCGTGTATCTCGGGGCCCCCGACGTCGGGGAGTTGAGATTATTTGGCGAAGATGACTGGTTCATCGACGCGAGTCGCTTCCGAAATCCGAGACAATTGGCGGACTACCTCGAGGAGGTCGGGAGCGACGAAACGCGATGGCGCTCCTACTTCAAGTGGCATGACAAAATATCAAGGGAACAACCCTTCGACACAGCACCGCAGCCGGTTCGGGACGCCGTCCAAGCCGCACGCGACAACCACGACGCCCTCGTCGACGCCGACGCCCTGGCTGCAGTCACCAAAGCTACTTTTCAACGCAATCGGAAAACTCCCCTCATAAAGGACCGCGTCGCGGCGATGTGCCGCCTCTGCGACCTCACCTACCTCGACTACCTTCGAGCCACATTCCCCCTCACCCCCCACCACGTCACTCCGCCCTTCGACGCGATGCGCTCCCTCGGACTCAACACGTCCGACCTCGACCCCGCGGAGCCCTTGCCCCGCCAATGTTTCGCCCCGCACCACGGCCTTTATAATATTGAAGGATAGTATACAGTAGACCGAGGTAACAAAAAAATAAGCAGCGTGCGGCGTGACCCCCCCCCCCTTCCTTCTCCGAGAATATGCGCCGTTTCTGCTGTGTGGTAATAACAATAAGTAGCGCGATTGACATGGGAATCAGCGAGATGATCCGAACAATATTCCCGTCGTGCTCTACCCACCCGCGTGCTCGCTTACGAGGATTCTACCGTGCCGAGACATCTTCGAGGGACTTAGGTGGTGAAGAAGCCACAGCGGCGGCGTGTGTGACGTGCATCGCGAGGATCGTCACGATCCAGAACGCAGCACAGCTCCTGGTGGACGCCACAAAGCGAGCCCACCAAGGTCGTCGAACGGAAAATCATGACATCTTGGCGGCGGCGACGCAGAAAAAGAAAGAAAATGACCTGTTCTGTACGAGGCCGCGGCGACGTCGGTGCTGCTATTGCGGACGCTTATGATTACATTATGGATGTCTCCTTGTGGTTCCAAATAAGCACGCTGCACTTGTACTAAACAAGCTCGATGATCAATCGAATCACCGCTTTTTTTGGTGCTCGCAGATATATAGACGCGTCGACGACGGCGACAACGCCGAGACAGGCAGCGAACAATATTGCCCGCCCGGTACTTCCGCTAGTACTCTCGATCACCACCCAGGCGCGCAGGTCCAACGTTGGGCTGCGATAACCACAAGCGTCACGCCGTCGATGTCTCGGTAAACCGCGCGCGCTTGACACTCGACCACGCGGGACACGGCGCGCGATTTTCGAGTTCGCGGGCAAGAGAACTCGGTTCATCTCTCCGTCGAAACAGCCCCGACTCTACTAGATTGTGGACGGGGTGTTTGCGACCAGTGCTCTTTCGAAACTCCCCATCTCCAAAGTCAATCGGAAGGCCCGTTTGTTATCATTACGGCAACAATTACGACAACCGCCACGTCCTGTTGCCGCAGCCTCGCAAACTCGCGATGGGTGGGGGCCGCAGCCTTCGCGTTGTCGTCTTCGTCGTCAAAGGTGCTTCAGTGCGTTCCATTTAAAAAGGCATGCCGCAGCCTTCGCGTTGTCGTCTTCGTCGTCAAAGGTGCTTCAGTGCGTTCCATTTAAAAAGGCATGCCGTCGGCCTTGAGTTTAGAGATCCAGGTAGAGGCGCGCTCTGCGGAAAGGTCGTACTGGTTGTCCTCGTCGCACATAAGGCCGCAAAACATGCCATCGCGGATAGCCTTAGAGTCGTCGTGATCGTAGCCGTCGGTGGAAGTAAAGCCGATGACCTTAGCGCCGCGCTCCGTCAAAACGTCGTAGAGCTCGCCGGCGGCGTCGCAAAAGTTCTCGGCATAGGAGCCCTGGTCGCCGACGCCGAAGATGGCGATGGTCTTCCCGCTGAGGTCGGCCTCCTGCATCCATCCGTACAGCACGTCGTCCCACGACGTCCCCGATCGCTGCTCGTCGGCGCCCGTGTGCCAGGTCGGGGCCCCACAGATCATGCCATCAAAACCGGTGAAGGTCGAAGCCTCGACGCTGCCGATGTCGTAGATCTCGTCGAGGCCGGTCGCCTCCTGAATGTAGCCCGCGATCGTCTCGGTGTTGCCCGTCGTTGTCGAATAGAAGATGCCGACGGCGTTGAGCGGCTTGAGGCGGGGAGTCGTCGTGTAGGCAGGACTGAAGGCCGTCGTCACCACTGTCGGGAGGAGGAGCGTGGTGAACATGATAGCTGCTTTTTGATCGCGATTAAGGTAGAGATACGCTTTGTACATAAATGTACGAATTGAGCGAACGACTACTGGCCACGCATGTCAGTGTGCACGCGACAGCACACGTGCCTGTATTCGGTCGTTGAAGTTGATTGTAAACACTCATTCTAGTAGAGTAGTGTCGCACTACTTTTTTAAACGGCCTGAACGCGCGCGCGTCCTCCTGTTCTTGTGCAACAAGCCAGCCCCCAAGCAGCCTTCAAGATGATGATGATGATGACGTTGGTGATGATGATCGTGGTTACGACGACGAGGGCTTTCCAGGCGCCCGGCACGCCCAGCACGCCCGGCACGCGGCTCGAGGGCGTGGAGGCGGGGTGGCGGCGCAAAACAACAGGCGCCTCGGACCCCAAGGAGCGAGAAATTGCGTGGCGGTACGTGCGGACGGCGCGGCTCGCCGTGAAAGACGGCCTCCTCGACAAAGCGCGCGCCGCCTACACGTATTACCTCGATCGATACGGCTCGCACGCACCGGAATTTCTCGCCGACGCTTGTCTGCGGCTCGCGCTCGTCGAGCAGCGCGCGGGCAATATCACCGGATCCGTCGCCGTTTTCCGCCAGGGCGCGAAAATCCTCGGTGCCGCCAAGTCAAAGACCCCGCGACTCAAGGAGCGGGGTGCCTCCTTGTATTGTGCTTGGGGCCTGTGCGAGTCCAAGTATGGAAAGAACGCTCTACCCTTGCTCCGGCACGCCGCAACCCTCGAACGCTCCAAGGCTGCAGTGCTCAAGTGGCGCCGCTTCAGCCGCGACAGAACCGTCCTCCACGCGCTCCCCACCTGGAAGGTGCACCAGGAGGAACGGTACGCGACGATAGCCGACGATTTGTTTGACAAGGCCAGGGACGGCGATCTCCTGGGTGTCCTCGCACTCGTCGACACGTTCGAAAATCGCTCGGGCAAAAAGGCCCCGGCGACCTCCCCGCAGCTCCTTGGCACCTGGCGACTCGCCCACGCACCGGCCTGTTCGTGCGAGAAGCACCTCGTTGGCCACCCCGTCGACACCACCATCAAGCTCTTCGGACCGGACATGTCCCGCACCACCGGTTCTAGTCTCCCCCTCGGCGTTCCCCTGCGCTGCGAAGTCAACGACCTAGCGGCCGCCTTCCAGGCACGCGCTGACAATATCATCGACTTCATCGCCGTCGGCAATCCATTCGACGGACTTAAGACGTGCACCTACCTCGATTCTAAAGTCCTCATCCTCCGCCGCACAGGGAAGTGCGCAAATCCCGTCCTCGTCTTCGAGCGCCTTTCTTATTAGTCCCGACTCCCCGGGACCGACCACTAATAAATATGAGCTCGACTTTGACATCTCGCGGTGTAAACTCAACTCCCTCCCGCTCGTCGCCCAAATGAACGGACAACCACAATCGCTGCACTGCGCGATGAGCCGCCTTCTCTACACATACGACGCCCCAGCCCACATATTCACTATAAAGATCGGCGTCTTCTGAACTTACGATGTGCGAGAGCATCTGTCCTCGCGACGCACGTTCGCACGGTTTGCCTCCCGGACAGGCAAGTTGGCAGCCGGGACATTCATTTGGAAAGGGACAGGGGACGCAGAAGAAGAAAGTCGACGACGAAGCTGATTGTCAGTCTATACACGCGCGGTCACAACATCGAGGCGAAGAAAAAGGAGTTGTTCGAGAATACGCGGAGGCGACGCGTCTACGCGGGCATGCGCCAGAGAATACTAGCAAAGTCCTGGTTCACTCTCGCCAAAGACCGAATCGCACATCGATTCAAGTCCAAACCAGACTCCCCTTTCTATTGTGATTCTGGTCCCGTGCGCTACGGCACTGGGATTAGCCTACGCCCCACGCACTCGGCTGGGCTAAAGTAAGTTACGTCCGCCACGAGAGCATTAAGTCTCCAGTCGCGTTCACCAATGGCACGAACCAGTGCTCTAACCATGGCTGACATGTTCGCACTCCCTTCCAGCTTCAACACTCTTTCGAGATGGGTTCTGCCCCCCCGATCGCCAATCATCGCCGACTCGCGCCATCGCGTAGCTGAAGCCCGCGGTCTCCTGCCGACCCAACGGACGCCGCTGTCAACACCCTCGTCGTCTCGATACAGTACACGCTGCCTCCATGGCGGTTATGGAGCCCCTGGACTACCCGTACAACAGCGGCTCCATGGTGTTATGGTGGCTGTGAGGGCGCAGGACGACCCCAGGAATTGACCAGCGTATGTCCTCCCCTTCGTCGTCTCTTTGAAGGCCCACGAGGTGCCTCGTATGGAACAGAGGCGCTTCGAGCGACTTGTCGCTCAGACCAAGAGGTACCGAGCTGGCTTTGTTTCTCCCGGCTTTCACGGTCTTGAAGGAGGCCTTGCTTGCCACCGTGGTCGTCGTCGGCTTTTGGTACGTTCTCACGGCGAAATTATTTCGGGCGTGGCGAGTCATGTAGAGCTGGTCTCTTTGGGGCCTGCTTTCCTGATAAAGCGTGTGCTGTGTCGCATATGACCGCACAGCCTATCTGTAGCCTTAGCAATGTAGGACACTTTGCGTACTGTGCGCCAGAAACTCGTAAAATTATTTCTTGTTTATTTTTTTGGCGATTTGGCACTGATATTTTGTGGAACAACCTGTAAAACTCTATTAATTTAGAGTCTTTAAGTTAATTAAATCAAGGGATCCGTCAAGTTTGGTCAGAAAGTTTGGTGAATTTCTTTCATGTTTGCTCGATTTTGATGTATGATTAAGGAAAAACTCACATGTGTGGTCACTTTCCATAGAAGTTAGGTCAGTTAAGTTTGGTCACTCCGAAGTTGCATTAAGTTTGATCAATCAACCCTAAAAGTTTGATTAATTTCCTTGTAAGTTTGGTCAACAAGTTTGATCACTACTCCTCAAACTTCCACAGTATTGACCAAACTTCGGCTTTTAAAATCAAACTTAAGGAGGCTTTTTAAGGGGGCGCGTGAGCGCTTTTGGTGCGAAAATGCTTTAAAAACGAGAGCTAGGTGCTGCAGCTACGCAGAATCTACCGTGGCGTTACACGCGCGGCATGGACACCCCCCCATGACCGCCTTAGAAGGAGGTCCGTCCTAAGACAGCACGGCGATACGCAAGGAGAGCGGGCAGCGACACGCGGCCCCGAGAGCAGATTCCCACGGCTTGGCGTACTTAAGCTGGGCCCATTCTCGTACCTTCCATCGTTCGTAGAAGCCACCCAAACCGCGACTCACCACGGTGGTGTTGCCGTGGTCGTGCGTCATTCTTCAACAACAAGCGGACATAGGACACCAGACTTACACGGTCTGCGTGAGACGGATCACCCCATTCTGCATCCCAAAACTCGAGAGGGAGCGCGTCTTTGATAATCGACTCGGGGTTGAGAACGCGAAACTCGACGACCTCGAGAAACTGCGCGAGCAACGCCCCTCGAGCACCCAAAGATTGTAGTCCCACACTTGTGCGGGACCGTACAGGACCACGTTCAGGAGTTCCTCACCGTCGCGTACCCGACCCGGAGTTAGCTGTCCAGCTTGATCATGGGACGGCAACGCGAGCACGTGCCGTTACGCCAGCATAAACAACTCGCACGACCGTAAGAGAACACCTCCTTATCCTCCTCCTCCTCGCGCATCTCGACAACCCCGCCCTGCCGCAAGATCTCCCCGGGAGCTGCTGCTGCACCGTCGAGCACTGTACGAGAAAGTCGGCAAATACAAGCTGCGGCGCGAAGGGATGTCAAGACGTCGACAGCCTCGTTCCGCGAAGATCGCCGACACCACCCCTGTAATTCTAACCCAGTCATCAGTACGAGTCTAAAATATGACAAGTTTGATGTGATTGTTCGAAATTTGATCACACCAAATTGAATGCCTCCAAGTTTGACCATACACACGCATCAACATGCGAACACTCGCAGAACAACATATACAAACAAGGCCTGCGCAAGACAACGCTGATACCACGCTGTTTCGTCGCCCAAGATTATTCGGATGCGCCTTATTAGTTCGATGTTTATGACAGACTACAGCGAACGATCCCGGTTCGTCATCTCGTGCCTTTAGCGGATGACATTGTTGCAGATGTCTATCAAACGCATATGCCGAGAAGAGCCGCCTGACTGACTAACTAACTAACTAACTTCAGACCTCTCCCGAGCATGGGAGCCAGGCCGGACCGGCAGGAGCCGGTGCGGAATCACGGAGGAAAATCACGCAGTTGGGGCAGAGGCGAGGGACGAGGACGGACTTGTTGATGGTGGACCGCCACTGCGCGCGGTCTTGTGCGAGGTCGTGCAAAAGCGTCGCAGGCCGCGGACGTGTTGGTCCACGAACAATCGACCTGTCCGTCGCTCTGCCCAACCGAGCGAACCCCATCCCAACACGGACTTTCCGGATGCTAACCGGCCAGCGAGCCGCCTGACTTGCCCTCCATAAAGCCCTTGATGAGGACCGACACGGCCTCGCAGAAGTGCTTCGCGCGATAGCTGGATCTTTGTCGGCAAGAAGGTTCGGAGCAGGTGTGCCTTTTAGCACACGTGACGGTATTTTCTACTTGCACATCACAACGAGCAGCACGCACATAAACGCTGCATCTTGCATATAGCACTTGAACGACAGCGCTGTCGCGCTGTAGACCATGTTGTACACGCCGTCAACTTGCCGCCCGTGTCAAACATCATCTGATGCAAGTCGGCCTCGAGAACACACCTGCTGAACTTGGCATCTTGCTCAGATCGAGTAAAGTGGAGCCTCGTATTTGCGCGCTCTGAGCTGCGACAGCGTACTCGGCGATCTCTCATAGTCGTTTACCTTCGCCTGGGCACGCGACTTCTTGTTTTCTTTCTCGGCGTCGTGGTCAACCGACGTCGGCGTGTTACCACCACGCTCCCGCTCGACCTGAGCGAAGCCCGCATCGATACCGTGTTCGTTTCGAAGTCGAAGGACGATCCGGAGTCACAGCGCGACGTGCAGAACCGCTGAAAGCTTGATCACGGCGGGCCTTGTTTTGTCATCGAACCGTATGTTTGCTCTCTGAGAGTACAAGTTTAGTCAACCAAGAGACGGATTGACCAAACTTAAGTGACCAAACTTGTTGAAGGTTTACGGTGACCAAACTTATATGGTGGTTGGAAACTTGACTTTTCCCTTAAATCAATTAAAAAAAAAAAAAATGCAGGAGTACGTGTGCCAAAAGAAAACCTTAGACGACCCGTCGCGTCGCGATAATAATGTCGTTGGGTAATTCCCAACGGCGACGCACGATGTTGCGTCGGAAGTCGAAGATCGTTCTCGGGGTAATGAAAACATGTGATGCACTGGTGCTCCGTGCTAATTTAGATTGATTGAAACGGGTGAGGTGGTCATAGGTGTCGCCACTGCGAGACGAAAGTGTCTGCATGTGTTCGCCGCGCAGGTCGGCGCGTTGTACGTGTGTCATCCTAGCAGGCGGGGGAGGATGAGCGGCAGCAGCTGTTCACAGCTGCGAGTGGGAGGAGTGGTAGCGAACATGGCAGGACACCGTGGTGGTGGTTTCCTTGTTCGAAAGAAAAAAGAAGCTCTTCTGTTGATCAACAAGAGGAAGAAAAAACGAAAACGAACAAGGTTTTGGATGCACACTTCCGCCATCGAGGCACATCTCTCATGTCCCCAAACAGCGCACAAAAAAACTCAAGCCCTTTCACCTACTTGAGATTCCTATTCACCTGCCGGTCTATTGATTTTGCTTGAATTTCCCTATATCCCTCATCAAAACCTTTTGCCCAGCCTCAAGATGGTGCGTGCGTGAGCACCGCGCTGGGCGTGTAGTGGGAACCACCCGCGGTTCGGACAATTTGAAAGATCACGTTGTGACCGCCGGTCCGGCTAAGAAGGATGGGTGATTTAAGTTTCTGCTACAGAGGTTGGCCTAAAATAATTTCAGAGGGGAATGAGCAAGGATAAATAGATTCCAGGAAATACAATTTAACTATTCTAAGAGTGGCAGGCAAATAGGATTCTCAAGTAGATGAGATTCCCAGGGGGAACAGATGGTGATTCCAAGTGAGACTGTGTCGGAAACTCCTGCCTCTTAGGGCTAACCCTGCCTCTTATGGTTTACCCTACCTCCGCTTCCTTACCCCTTTCTGTGACGGCTAGTGACTGCTATGTCACTGCCTTTTCTGTGACGACTATATCACAACCTCGTAAGGAGTATCTTTTATCATAAACAATCTCCAAACCTCAAGTCAAGAGGTCTTGGCGAGTGATTGATTGTGGCGACGAGCGAGGCGTATCCCTGCCTAGCGCTACGACCTCGGATATTAGAGGTGCCGGCGTGTCTAGGTGAAGCCCCTTGAGCGAGCCTTGTTTCGTTCGCTGCTACATGGGAATCTCCAAGTTCAAGGCAAGAAGGGGATGAGTGGGGGGAAGGCGTTACCGCCACAGGAGCCATCTATTTAAGATGACGTCGTCATCGATTTCAAAGGTGACGAAGATTGCGCTCTCGCATAATTAGATAAGCGCGTTCAGAAATGTCAGAATGGACTTTGTTGCTTTGAAAAAAACAATTTATAAATAGCATCGTTCGGGGCGCATACATTAGCAAAAGAACAGAAAGTAGGTCCCGGGTGAAGCGTCGTGAAATGAATCGGCTTCACAAAACGCACTTTTTGTCGGGCCGTTTCGGACATACATGCTGCGAAGAACAGAAAGTAGAGGTCCGGCAGAGTTCTGTGACTGACAGCCACAAACCCACCCACATCCTTCATGCTCCCCACACACACCCCCCCCTCTTAGCAGTCGACATTTAAAGACAGACACAGGTTTCCCAATTAATTATTCTGGAAAGTTGAATTTGTAACAAGAACATCGATCTCGTTAGGTCGGAAATCAGTAACGCAAGGTTCACAACCGCTCATACGTGCTTTGAGTCGTGTGAAGCTGCGCCCGTCAGGGTCCTTGTGTCCTGGCCTTAAAACGCGGTCTCGCAAAGGCTTTGTAGGATCGATGACTCGAGGGTCGGCGTGCTCGCCCAAATCTGTATAATAGTGCAGAACGACAGTTTCGTTGTCATGATTGTACTCTTCGTAGACTTCAGCAACGTAGATACGCTTTTTCCGAGGATTGGAGCGTCCTTTGACCCTGAAGATTGCAGATGTTCCGCGCTGAAAGCGATCTCTGTGTGAAGGCGGATGGAGCGGAGCAGCAGAGGTGTCAATAACTGGCACCTCGAAAGGAACAATCTGCGGCAAAGAGATAACTACAGGGTCAGCATCATCGTTATTCAAGTCCTTAGTTTCGTAGACAACGGGCGAGACAATTCTGGTGACAATATACGGCCCACACCAGATCGGTCTCAACTTGTGACGCGTCTTGTGCACAAATCGCAAGACGTAATCGCCAGGAGAGAATTGAATGTCGATTTGATTCTTATCATATCGAATCTTTTGACTCTTTTGAGCTTTTTAATGTGCTCGTTCGACAAGTTGACGATTTAGTTCAAACTTTTGCTTGAAGTCCATCAATACTTGCCGGCGCGATTGAGGCAGTCCTCGTTGCTCGCCCAAGATATTATAATCGGGCGGAAGCATTGGTGGTCGTCCTATGCGCATCATAAAATGCCGATTTTCGTGCCAGGGATTTACATGCGATTGTACATGAACGAAGCGCACTTAAGAAAAACTGACCAATCGGCTTGTCTCTTCACGTTGTCACCTCTCTCTAAGTGTAGATCCTCGCAATTTGGGTCGTCGACGCGATTACTACATCCAAACTACTATGCAACGCTGGGTTCTTCGTATATTGCGCACTCTCGACAAGGAACTCGCAACTTCCCTGGTTGCAGTCCGTTGATGATGTGCATCGTAAATGTAGACGGATCAACTTTCCCCCTGACAAGGCTACCCAAGACTGGCAAGAGCCAAAACAATAATAATTATTGCCATTTCGTGATATACTTCTGGAGCGGCAGGTTACCTTGGCGCATCTCTTATACCACTACTTTTCCAGTTTTTTTCGGTGGTGTGGCCTTGGGTGCGCAGGATAACAGTGCCTCCCCAGTCTCATCTAAACTTCCTTGGTCGTGCTTCATCTACTCGTCTTCGGAAATCTCGCCGCGCAAGCACTTTTTTTTTACCATCTCGTCGCGACAAGCTTTCCGCCTTTTGTAAACAGGCATAGGAGCCTTTTGGTAGTCTCCTCGAATCAGGTTCATTGCGAGAGCGGGGGACTGCTGATATTTTCGAAGCATGATTCGTACTTGTTGAAGCCACGTAGACGCCTCTTCCTTAAACTTCGCGATTGAACCGTCGAGAGCTTGAAACGATAATTTGAACAGCAGGGTCGTGTCCTTTCCGAAAGGGTTGCTCCGCTCTCGATTCGTCGTCGGCTCAAAAATAGGGTGATGCCTCAGAGCGAGCTCAGGCTGACTCCTCGGAGCGGGCTCAGAAGGACCACTCGGTGGTGTAGCGTCGGACAACGAAGAGACGACGTTTTCGTCTCGTTCGGGTTTCACATTGGTCACGTCCGAAGCCGGAATTCGCTTCTCTCCGCGCCTTCGCTCTTCTTCGAGCGCTCGCCGTAGCATTTCTTTTTTCTCTCTCTACATGTCCAGTTGCAGCTTGTAAAGATTGACGGTTTTTTCTTCTAGTTCCGACATCTTTGCTCGTAGATGGCCAACTCTGTTAACGAGTTGCCGTATCATCTATGCTTGAGAATCGGACTCCCCCCTCGTGTCCTCTGCGTCGCTGGCTGGTGGAGGCATTGAAGCCGCGCGTTCCTCCGAACTCCCGGTGGCAGGAGGGATTTCGGGTGTCGATCTCGATCCATCTATCAGTGGCAGCCGGCTAGACTCGTACATGTTCGCGACGGGCGTCGCAATCGTCGGATCGCCACTCGTTTCGGTTGCTGGTACCGGCGAACTCCAGGCGAGTATTCAAGTTCCGTCCTTCAGCAAGATTTACCGGCGGCAGATTTACCGGCGGCTGAAGACGAGCACGTGCGCGCTATTCCTCGGTGCGCGTCCGGACATACGCGATCTAACAGATCTTCGCCACGCGCTCGGAGTACAGCTCCTCGACCCGGAAGCAGGCTAACAGACATGGATTTTAGGACGTACAACACAGATGCCCGCGAGTAGGTGTGAAGAAACACCATCACTCCGTCGTTCGTTCGTTCCGACATCACACAACAATGCTTCATGGAAGCCAGCGGAACTCAAATCTCTAACAGGTAGGTCTCCCTCAAATCCGCCGACTGCACGGAAAGTCGCCGGTTTGTTAGTATACTCTTAAGCCGGACCTCGACGTAACCGGAGTCCTTCTGTGTCACCAAAGAAGGACCCGGTGATCTCCAGCAGCGTAGCGGAAGACTACTACACTCGCCCCCCTTTGGCCGGACCGACGGTCACAACGTGACCGTCAAATCGCCCGTGGTCCCGCTACAGGCTCGCCCTAGCGCACACCTACCGCCATCGTGAGGTTGGCCTAAATTATTTCAGAGGGGATTGGCCAAGAATCGATACATTCTAGGAAATGCAAGCGAGATATGCGAAGATTGGTAGGCACATAGGATTCCCAGAAAAAGGCAGATGGAGATTCCAAGTGGGAATCTCCAAGTTCAAGGCAAGAAAGGCAAAAGTGTGGGGAAGGCCGTTACCGCCACAACTCCGTCTTTCTAAAGATGCCAGAAGAAAAATTCTTCGAGGGCTCGAGGCCCGCGCCCACCACTCGGCGAAAGCGCGAAGTCAGCAGAGTCATGGGCGTTCAGGTCCTCAAGATTCGGCGGTAGTAGTTCCCGCGAAAGAAGGTGCGCTTCTCTTTGGTAGAAAAACGATTTTTCGGAATCATCGACTCCTCGGCATAAGCAGTCTATCACAGAGCAGAAGGCAGCACCGCGCTCCAGAGCTCGCTTTCCTCGGATGGTTCGATTTCATTGTCATCGACATCCTGATGAACTTCGTCGGGTGGCAAGCTGCCGTCGTCGAGGATGTTGAACTTCGCTGGCGTCGGTTCGAAGTTCCTCGATAAGAAGAAGGGATGAGTGGGGTCGTTCCACCAGAGCGCTGTCATCTCATTAATCTTCTCAACGAGCCAGTTGTTGTCATATCAGCAACGATACAGTGCCAGGCAGATTCCCATTGTTCACAGCCATGTCAGAGTCCCAACAGTAGTAGAAGCCTCTGAGCAGCGCCTTCAGAAGTCGCGGCGCGGGTCCGACCTGTCTGCGACAAGAAGGTGCAGATAGATAGTATCCTTCGAGCTGAGAAGTACCACGAGCAGTGTGAAGGACAGCGCACTACGAGCGATAGTAGGGTAAGCCAGGTTGAAAGAGAGCATGGCAAAAAGAAAACATGCACGGGCATCTCCTTGGTCTCGCGTCGACGGCGCTGTCTGTCGTGTCGCGCGAATCCTCGGCAGACTAACTAACTTATTAGTACAAGACCAGCGCCTGCGATTGCTATGCTTAGCCACGAGAATCAATCAATCCCGGTCTAGCCAGCGTAGTGGAGCTCGTAGGAGAGGTCGTGGCCTACGGCCTTTGAAAAGGCGCGGACTTGACGCGCGCCAATGGCGAGCTGGATGTCGCTGGGGATGTAGGTGGTAATGAGGTAGCCGAGGGAGAGGGACGCGTTCTTGTCGGAGGAAGCGGACGGTTTAACGTCCTTGAGGTCGTAGTCGACGGTGGCCAGGAGCTTGTCTTTAGTCTTGAGAAAGGCGTGGAGCGCGGCGAAGGGCGCGAGGAAGGCATCACCTCTGACGGCCTTTGCCCAATCGAGAAGAGGGAGGAAATCGAGGAGGTGGATGAGCTGGTAGTTGAGGTGGAGCCAAAAGTCGTCGGCCTCGAGCACAATCAACTTATTATCGATAACGCGGTGCATCGTGATGCTGGCGATCGTCTCGGAAGCGCGTTTGGCGAGGTCGCGCAACAAGTCGCCAGTTAACAGCAGCCGAAGCACGGACGGGAAGGCGCTGACGTGGATCATCTCCTGCGGCGTCAGCAAGGCCTCCAACTTGGGTATTTTGTCCACAGCGCACGGGAAGTAGTTGGTACCAACGCCGAGGACGCTGTGAAGCAGCAAAACGTTGGGGCTGGCGGTCTTCATATGAGCGGCGCAGTACTCGTAGCAGAACTGGAGGTGGTCCATAAAGGAGCCGTCGGCGTGTTCCATCGCGAAGTCGCAGTCGGTGTTCATGAAGTCGATGATGCCGGCGTCGTAGTCGGGCGCCCGAGGTATCGCCAAAATTCGCTTTTCTATGGCGGCTACGGCGCCGTCGCTCCAGTAGGGCTCCATGCACAGCCTCGCGCGTAGCGCGGCGCGCGCCAAGGGCGACTTGACGGACTTGAAGATGGTGCCGTCGAGCTGGAAGTTCGGGTTCTCCTTGAGTATAGCATCGCCGCCGTGATCGTAAGCTTTCGCAGATCCTAGGCGACTCTTCCGCAGCAAGTTCAAAGGTACCCAATGCGCCACCGCCTTTATGGGCTTCTCTTCGTCCGCGAAAGCATCCTTCTCTTTCGTGCGGAGGCTCATCGCGACCAACTCTAACACACACCGCTCACCGCACCCTCCAATGTGATGACATCGTGTTGTTCCGCCGCTGGTTCACTCACTCTAGCGCAACTCTCAAAACCCTCGTGCATCTCGAAAATATCTGAGAGAAAAAAGGCGCTCGTTCTTCGCTAGGTTGTCATGAGCAACGTACCCCACATGATATCGTCGCATTTTGGCTTGTTGGCCCGAGACATTCAGCCGTCGCCGTCATGCTGGGCATTATTATTAAATGCTCGCCGATGAAGGCGATTATCACACAACAGGGTCGGTGTCGTCCATGACTCGAACACTCTTTACGAGTTTTTTGACAGAGACGCAGTGGTCTAGTTGCCGAAGTCCACACATGTACTGGCATGCCCAATGCACCGATGAATGTGTGCGCCTTCATGCCTGAAATGACTTGGAAAACGCTGTATCGCATGGCCTAGGCACCGCTCCCGCCGGGAGGCGATGTCGGCGTCTTTTGACGTGCCGTGCGTTCTCGGCCTCCTGCGTGGGGTTGCGCGCTCGGTCAGGCACTTAGTCCAAGTTGACGTAGCGACGACCCTTTGCGGCTCCCGCGGCGGAAGTGTCGACATCCCGGTGCGAGTCAAGGTCGCTGTCTCCTGTAAAAGAGGAGATCGGCGTTGATTAACTCGCCGGGACGTTCGTATACGTAACCAAGATGCTTGAGGTTTTGTCGCAGATGTCATGAAGTGCTGCGGCGTCCCGAAGCGGCGGCAAGCTGAGCCACTCGCGATGACGATTGTGATGCTCTTTCATTCGCTCTATGAATGCGCGCTTCATATATAATGTGCCTGGTCTCGACGTCCGCGCGATGTTGGTTTTCAACGCGCACACAACACCCGCTCTAGCCGATGCGCACGATCCGCTGGAAAGCGAATTTTTCGTTCGGGTGCGTCTGTGGAAATTGCTTGTCGAGTTTGGCGCTGAAAAGCTTGAGCCCTTCTCGTCGTCTTCGCAATCGGCGAACTTCGTCTCCTCGCAGAAGTTCCTCGAGATGCACTTAGTAACATGCCGAGGGATGCGTCTGGTTCCACCTTGTAGACCATAGTAGTGGCTATGGGCTCCCACTCTCGGTGGCAGGTGTTTCGATGCAAGGTCGTAGTTCCGTCGAATATCGAAATCCCCAACATACTGACGCTTACGATTCCAGATCGAGACCGCGAATCGCCGTGGTAGCCATGGTGTGCCCAAAAACAACTACTTCGCACGTCTCCGACGAACAGCTGATCGGTGTCGCGCCGCTTTTAGGGTGTCGAGGCCCATCCATGGCATGAAAACTTTCCACCGCTGTCTCTGCCTTGAAGAAGAAAGATCTGCCACGACATGATTCGTCGCGGTGGCTTCACTCTCCGTAGCCGTCGTACGCGCACGGATACTGCAGTCTAAAACAAGATTCATGCGGAGCGGCACGCGCATAAGATGCCATGCGCTGGACGCCGTGCCGAGCGGTTGACCATGTCCTTGTCCTCCGGCAAGACCTCGGGAAGCGTTCACTATAGTCGAGGAGGTTCGCTTCACCTCGGGAAGCGTTCACTATAGTCGAGGAGGTTCGCTTCACCCTGTTTTCTCCGTCAAGAATATCTTTTATCATAAAGCAAACAGCCAGCCTCAAGTTGAGAGGCTTGGCAAGCGAGTTGGTGTATGGCGGAAGAGCGGCGAGCCCCTGCCCGCTTCGGACTCAAGAGTGAGTATCGGCGTGTCGGCGGCCTTACCCCTCAACTTGCACGCCTCCTCTGACGCTCCATGACAATGACGACGATACTGTCGGACAAGCAATCACGGGCGCCTGCGTGATGTGAGCGTTTCACCGCTGCTCTTTTACGTAATGCATTTGTTACGTAATGCAGCCGCTTCTCGCTGACCGGATCATTCGTCTACGGCCCCGCGAAAATTGACGCGATATTCTTTGCTCGCTTCTCCGCCCGGACACCGCGCCCCATTCGTGAGGTCCCCGTGTTCTCCACGACATCTCGCGACGCAGGCATCGTCGATCTCATCCGAAATTAACTGCCTCCTTCACGTCCTTCCCCGATCAGCAGAGTAAGTAAGTCAAGTATATATATATTGCGCAGAAGGATTTTGAAACGCACGGCTTCATCAAGACGCAAGCGAGCCACTTCGAGTTGGCGGAGCAAAACCGATCCTTGGCTGCTACGATGGCGGTCACGCGACAAGTAACTCCGCCACTTCGCTTACCGAATTCGCTTGCCTATTCTCGCGAGAGTACGCGTGTTGTTGAGCTCGGACATCCTCTCGTTCGGTGCCGCAAACGTGGGCATGCGGAACCACGGGAACGCCCCCCCACGTTGGTTCGAGGGACGCAGGCTATGACCCGCGCAGTCGCGGGGGGCTGCTGGCTCTGAAAGGACTCGCCCAGTTTATCGCACTAGTCCCGACGCGGCGGTTTAGTAGTAAATCGACGGTGTTTTGTACAGACAACAGACGCTCTCCTCAGGTCGAGTAGGTGTCGTCGAGGCGCTGGGCCATGAGGAGGTGGATTGCGCGGACGTGGCCCGTGCGCCGGTTGGTCTGCTTGCGCTTTATGACGTCGATCGCGTAGTCGTAGCTCTCGTCGGCGTGCATGATGGTCATGTCGCGGCTCACGTAGACGGTGGGCGCGTCGGGCTTCCGCTTGCAGCGACGGTACGTGGCCGTGAGGGCAGTCTGGACGTGGATAGGGTACTGGACCCACGAGTCCGGGATCGTCTCGCCGTTTACCCAGAACGAAGGCACGAGGCGCGAATCGTGCTTGTTGAGCCGGTGCATGTTCTCCTCCCAGAACCACATCATTTTGGTGGTGGGTTCATCGCGCTGGAGCTGCGCCGCCGCCGAGACTTCGTTCAGGTCGCAGCTGCCGAAGAGCCTCGCGTCGGGAACCATTAGTACCGATCTCGCGTAGCCCGTCGCGACGTTCTTTTGCTTGCGCGCGACCACGTCGATCTCGAACCGCGAAACACCATCCGGCCCCTGGCACTCGATGATTACGCACGGGCTCGACCTGCCGTCGCTCATGTCGTATTGCCGGTACACCGCGCTCAGTTTGTCTTGAACCTCGTCGTCGTATGCGACCCAGTTCCCCGGTTGTCGCACCTTGGACGCGTCGTGTCTGTTCAGCTTAAACTCGTTCTCCTGCCAGTACCACATCTCGGCAACGAACGGCTCACCCTCGTCGCGACCGCACGTCCAACCACACGACATCTCGTCTCGCCACAATAGAGAATTCTTCTAATCCAACAAGGGCTAAGGAGTACAGTAAACAACTCCTCAAAGCTTAAGGCCAGAGTGGGCGATGTGATAAAAGCAGCTAAGATTGGGGGTGGGAACGTCAACAAGGGCTAGAAATAGCTGAAAGGATCATCAGCGTTGGGAATTCACTTCACCAAGTGAACGTGAACCACTTCACCAGCCAAGCAATTTTAGTGCAGTGATTTGAAGTGAACACGTCGCCCTACGTGGTGGCTATCGTGAACCGTGTGTGGCTCGACGGGCCTTTTCCAGACGGTGTGGTCGTATGGTGCTGACTGGCGGCGGCGCGGTCTGGGACGGGCACTGTGCGCGATTGACTTTCTTCGCCAAACCCGGGGGATCCTGGTTCGCGGCGTTGCCCTTGAGCCTGACCTGGGAGGGATGAGTATGCCGACTTTTCGGTGGCCTACCACAGACGGCGCCTGTAGAGACGGCCTCGGACGACGTGACTGCGGGCGATGTGTTATTTTCACGATTATGAGCGGCTCGACTGTGAGCCAATTGAGGTGCATACGCTGCCTATGTAGAATATCCTAACACCCTGCAGATGCATCATCATGCATGCCGTCGACTTGTTGCTGCATTGCCAGCTAAGCACCCCGAAGAGACTCACAACAATTTGGTGGCTGCTAACCTATGCGCACACACTACATGTCGCCACAGAGCGTCGTCTCGACGCCCAAGATTTGGCTTTCGCGATCAGCGTTGTCGAGCTCTCAATGGCCGTTCCAGTTTGGATGCTCCCAGGAGTGCTTATATGACGATCCGTCACGAAACAACACCGTGTTTCAAACGCTCATCCTGAACTCGCAGCCACGAGACGTTTGGTGCGCTGACTTACTGGAGGGGACCCAGAACCATTGCCGCGAAAACGCACCCGTTATAATGCGTGGCGTTTCATTCACGGGGATCCAACTGCAGCTCGACACATCAAAAAGACCATAGAATTCAACGTCAAGCGCGCCTGTTTCAAGCAACGCTCCGAGGGTTTCCTCTTTTCGTCCGCCGCACTCGTCAAGGACTGAGATATCGTCGACGTCTTGCAGCTCGCGATGATGATCCCTGACACGGATTATGATCGTGTTTTGACCGAGTTTTACAATAGCCTGCCTCTTTCAAGCTGGAGAAGTGATCATCCACTACCCAGTTTGGGATCAAGCCCGTCCGTCGATGTCCTGCGATCGATGCCGTCGAACGGCAATGCTGACGGGTGACGTATTCCGAGGTTGAGGATGTGGCTTTGTTCAAAAAGATGTACGGCCGACGGTTTGCGTATTCTCGGTGTGAGGGCTACAGTGGTCGAGAATCGACGATCACGCTTGCTGCTTACAATAGCATCGTTGGGGTTGTTGTTTTCGGAACTACCGCGAACACGTTCCGCCCCCGCCGAAGGTCATGGGTGGTAACGGCACCATTAGGTGGCGATGGACAATGAAGTGGTGATTGCTGGAGCTCGTATGTTCGAAGAGCTCACGACCAAAGGCTCCGCGATCACCTCGTCAGGGCACCACCAGCTGTATTTCTTGGACGGACGCGAAAGCCGCGAGTCCCGCACGGCCGCGAAAACTCCGAGTCTCTCGACTACGACCGCGACTTGACGAGCGACCAGATAAGCTCTTGTACATAGTTCCTCCTCCATGTGCCCTCTTGCTCTGCGCTCGTTTGCTTTTCGAGATCACTCTCAATTGACCGCGAATGCTATGTCGTGTTTGATGTCTAGGGCGTTTATTCGTACCGAAAAAACAAGCCGACGGCTACGCGCGGGAGAGGAGCACGGAAGGGCCGTAGGAGGCGAGAGGGCAGTAGAGGCCCGAATGAGGGGAACTCGCAGGGAGGTCGCCCCAGCACACTCATCGATGTCCGCACTTTCGCAATGCTCGTGTACCTCTCGCCAACCCTCTTGGCTTCGCCTTCCTCGCCGTCATTAACAACTTCTGCGAGGACGTCCGCCTTGGGGTGCGAAGGGACGCAAAAAAAAATGGCTATTGGATGTTGTACTTTGGGGAAGTGGGGCTTGTTGGATTGACCGCTGTCGCCTTATTTTTATCGGTTCGACAATTCGCACATGTAGTTCCCGGGGCGTGAAAGTCATCGATGAGAATGCAGTGGGGCTACTAATTCCGTCATCAGTATGCGAGCGACGGCATCGGGTTCGCGAACGTGACAATTGGTGCTTTTCGAGCCCAGGAACCTCACGGCTGCTGTTTACGAGCTCGGTGCTGCTCGAGGATTGTACCCCCCAAGAAGCCCGGCGTACCATCCAAAGGGCGTACAAAGGGCCGCTTCACCGAACACACCACCACAATCACAAAGCGGTTGCGCCCAGAGTTGCACAAGTTGTTTGGAATAATAGTATTCTCGCGCGCATCACACGCTATGGCGAGAGCGAGTACTACACTTAAATATATTCGTACGGCCGGTCTCACGAATGTTCAATTCGACCCGTTCGTCTTCTCGATTTTCTTTGGTACCGAAAATTGACCAACTTCAGCCCTTCGTGGCGCGAGTACTGGACCGGTTTGATCGCGCCCCGACAAGTCGTCTGATACCATCAAATTCGAGAAGCTATAATGGGGGGAGCGTGGCTTCGACGTCGACGTTTGAGGAAAAATCACCTATATTTTGTGTCAACCCTCGGGAAATGGCGATCCGCATCTCCCCCCAAGGCACCTCCCGTTCTAGAAACCACCACCGCTAACGCGAACAAGGCGGCGCTTATCACTTCACGAGCGCATGCACGCTCGCCCCTCAATATAAAATCCAACGATAACCATCTTGCGGAGCATCAACAACTATACCGGCCATGACGAAGGTTTCCAACACACCACCCCCTACTGGTATGTGGGAGCCTATCCTGAAGAATCCTCGACAAATAATAATAAGGGAAAAGTCAAGTTTCCAACCACCATGTATGTTTGGTCACCGTAAATCCCCAACAAGTTTGGTCACTTAAGTTTAGTCAATCCGTATCTTGGCTGACTAAACTTATGCTTGAGGAAAGCAAGGATAGGGCTCGCTGACAAAACAAGGCCCGCTGTGATCAAGCATTTGGAGGTTCTGCATGTCGCGTCGTGACTCCGGAGCGTCCTTCGACTTCGACACGGATGACGAGGAGGTCGATATCGACGAGGGCTTCGCTCAGGTCGAGCGGGACCGTGCTGGTATCACGCTGACGTCGGGCGACGACGACACCAAGAACGGCAAGCGTGGCCTGACGAAGGTTAACGACTGTGACAGATCGCCGCGTACGCTGTCGCAGCTCAGAATGTTCAAGCACCACGTTTCGCTGCTTTCACGCTACCCGACGAAATCCGAATTTAGTATGTGCGTTCGGGAAGAGGCCGAGTTGCAGCAGAAGATGGTCGACACGGGGGAAGCAACAGCGTGCATAACATGATCAATACCGCGACGGCGTTGTCGTTCAAGTGTAAAGTAGAGGGCTGCGGCTTCTTTAAGCGCGCTGCTCGTCGTGATGGGCTTATAGACTTCGTCGTCACGCATGATGAACCTCACACAGGAGTTTTTACACCGACGAAAACCCAGCCCAAGTCGAACTACCGCGCAGAGCACTTCTTAGAGGCCGTGACGACCATCATCAAGAAGGGCTCTATGGAGAGCAAGTCAGGAGGCACTACTCGGAAAGGCGTCTGGTAGATGTCCACAACAACGTCATCAAGGAAAGGCTCAATGAGATGACGAACCGTGAGCATACACTCTCATCCGTCGAGAACATCTAGCTCAAGTCATCCTAGCGCTCTTGGGAAACGAGGAGAGGAACGCGGTATCAGCGGTGTCTTGCGCAGGTCTTGTTTGTGGCTGTTGTCCTGCGAGGAGGTGCATGTGTGTGATCAAACTTGTAATGTTCTGACCAAACTTTGTGACAAAACTTGTGACTGTATGACCAAACGTGTGACTTTATGACCAAACTTTTGACTTGGTGACCAAACTTGTGACTTAATGATCAAACTTATGTTCGTGTGATCAAACTTTGTGATTAAACTTGTAGCTTTCTGATCAAACTCTTTGGTTTCGTGACCACACTTGAAAATCGTAGCTTAGTGTGTTAGTATACTTCGCCACATCTACATTCACGTGTGTGCATCAAAGTCACACTTGTCATTCTCTTAGGCGGAGTTGCACGCTTGCCAGCGCGCGTTGCGGGCCCACGGTCATGCGGTTAAGTTGTATGGCGCGAAACAAGGAGATCTCCTGAAGGTATTCATGAAGAGGCTCAAGTCTGAGCACAAGTCGGAACAAGAGTTCAGGCATGGCTCCGACAGGAGCCGGTACAAGAGCTTAGACCTCAACGACTACAAGATCCCTGAAACGCTGCAGTCACCTGCCTTGGCTGATAGGAAGTTCTTCTTAGGTTATGTCGTCGTGTCGAAACCCGCCATACGCATGATGAATGCGGGCCTCCTGCGCCGGCAGGCGTTTATTGACGGCGTTTACTGCCTCGACAACCAGGTGATGATTTCTGTGACCGGCCGTGATGCCAACAACCACCTCGTGATGATATCCACTTCGTGGTGGAACATGACCGAGTCTGCGGAATCGATCGGCAAGGTCATTAAACTGACCGTCGAGAACATCCCGCACAGAAACTGTCAGGGATTCGTCATAGTACAGGACTTCCAAAAGGGAAGCCTCATAGCGCACGTCACCGTGAGTGACCTCGCTAGCACCATTTGATTCCTCGTCTAATTCCGATTCCTGCGCAGCATACGCCCGAGGCCGACGCCTTCTCGTGCAGTAAGTCTTTGATGAACTGTTTACTCTTCGTGAATACGTCCTATTCACAGTGAACCACGGCAGCGAGAACATCGCAAAGATCGCGGAATCCGGGGATGCCGCTATCTTTCGTCGCTTTGTTGAGGCGCCTACGAAGGCGGCCAGCGACGCTTTTCATGCCGAACTTTCTCCCAAGGCCCAGCGTTGGGTGAGTCATAATCTCCTCGTGGCATTGAGTTTTCTGGCACTACAGGTTGCCAGTCGGCGCGAATATGCGCGAAAGCATCTGAACGATCAGGAAGCAGACACCGTCACAGTGTTAGACGGGCCCAGGGCACTCTTTGGCACGAGTACGAACAACCCGGCGAAGGCTTTCAACAAGAAGCACATCAACGCGAGGTTATGCAACGGACCCAAGTCCCTCCAGACCTTGTTCGCTGAGCAGGCAACGACCTACGCGGATACGAGCGCAGCGGCAATCCGGTGCGCAAAAACCGGCGAGAGGCTCACGTGAGTGTTCCTCGTGTTCGGATGCAAATTGTTGCGTCATTAGTTTCGTCTTGTCTTCGATCAAAATGGCGTGCTTTCGGCCAATAATCTCAAGGGTGTCAACCATCTCAAATACGTACGGGCCTACGGGCCTTTGTCTTTTCAGATCACACTCCCGTTGTTATGTTCACACTTGTCGGGTTGTTTTATGTGATATCTAAGCGTGAACCGTAGGCCCAACTACAATAATGATGCCCAAGTCAAGGTTGCAAAAAGCAAGACCCGGATAACAAGAGTTCAGCCTTACGGCGGCGGCGCTCGCGCCAATAAGGGGACGTTCTTGGTGTATGTCAAAGGTGACAACAATCAGCAACTTACGTCCGTCGTTGTTATCGGGCAGAAGGGATACGTGAATTTTGAAGATTCGGAGCAAGTCGACGTACTTTCCTGTAGCTGTGGCAACTACGCGTTCTCTCGCTTGCCGTGCGTTTGCATGATTGGAGCTCAGATAGCTCGCGGTGAGCATGCTGAGGATCTCTATCCACTTTGGACCACGACGCAGCGTTGGGAAAATCAATATCGGGTCGGGGGGGTGTTTCCGATTCTCAACGCGACGGAAATTGAGTCGGCGCAAGGAGAAATTGAAGCCGAATGCAAAGAAGCTGGTGAGGAGTTTGAGCCTTGGCTGCCATCCGCGATCGGGCCCCGACGGACAGGCAGGCCAAAGACCGACCAACGCCAAGAATCCTCGCTGCGGAAGAATACGGGGTCGGGGTCAAAGAAGGACCGGAAGCGAGCACGAAAAGAAATGGCCAAGACGTTCGCCGGGTTGGACCCAGAAGGAACTGCAGCCCGGGTCGCCAGTAAAAAGCGGAGGAAAGGAGGCCGCAAAGCAACCGAGCCTCCCGAGCCTACCGAGCCTCCCGCGTCTACCGAGCCTCCCGCGTCTACCAAGCCTACCGAGCCTCCCGCGTCTCCCGCGTATACCGAGCCTCGCGCGTCGACCGAGCCTCCCGCGTATACCGAGCCTCCCGCGTCGACCGAGCCCCCAAACAAGCAGCAGAAAGAGTCGTCTACAAGCTCGTTTCCTCCCTGGTGGCCAACAGACAAAGAAGCGTGGGACCGTGCGCGCGCCGAGCTCACCACCACCCTCAATATGCTTTCGGCGCGCGGAAGGAGTTTCAAATCAGTCCGGGTGATGGCTTCGGATGTGCCATATCCCGCTGCGCAGCCTAAACACTACGTTCCTGGAACAGTCACCTACGCCAGAAATAAGTTCGCCGTCACGTACGACAACGGGGACGATACGGAGCGATATGATGCGAACGACGAAGACAAGGGAATCCTTGCCGAGCTGAGTATGGGGTACTTCTTACCTTTCGAGAACGATTCGGTGCGATATTTGAAGCCGAGTTCAATGATGTGTGTTTTTATGGGAGTGTCCAAGAATGTTTGTAGCAGCGAGCTCGTGTGACCCCACGGTCCTATCGGGCATGTACACCCAACGCACTCGACACGGAAACAACTGGCTTCGTGCAGGAATCCAATCAATCAGGACGGCCTACGCGTGCTCCACCGGCCGGAAAGCCTCGCTCCAAGAAAAGGACCCAGTGCGCCATGTTCTCCGCTCGTTCAACAAGGCTCACAGGTGACTTGTTTATTTCCAAGCTCCCGCGTCGACTTCAAATCCATGGTTCATTAACGCCCGGGGGGCACTTCGACATAGCAGTGTGGTTGCCTCGACAAGACCGCCGACGACAACCTCCACAACACTATCAAGAGGCACCCTCCTTAGAACCTCTGATGCGCGCTCTCGACCCTGAATCGATTCGCAAAGACGCTCTCCCTCTCGGATTTTGGGATCCAGAATGGGGTGATCCGTGTCACGCTGACCATTTACCTTTGTCTTTTGGCGTCTGCCTCTTGCCGAAGAATGGCGGACGACCACGGCAACAGCACCATGGTGAGTCGCGGTATGGGATGCTCCTACGATGGAAGGTGCGAGAATGGGCCCAGCTTAACCGCGTCAAGCCGTGGGAAACTGCTGGCGAGGCCGCGCGTCGCAGCCCTCAATATGCGAAGCTCCTTGCGTATCGCCGCGCTGCCTTAGGATCTCCTTCTAAGGCGGTCATGGGGGGGTGTCCATGCCGCGCGTGTAACGCCACGGTAGATTCTGCGTAGCTGCAGCACCTAGCTTTCGTTTTAAAAGCATTTTCGCACCAAAAGCGCTCACGCGCCCCCTTAAAAAGCCTCCTTAAGTTTGATTTAAAAGGCCGAAGTTTGGTCAATACTGTGGAAGTTTGAGGAGTAGTGACCAAACTTGTTGACCAAACTTACAAGGAAATTAGTCAAACTTGAAGGGTTGATTGATCAAACTTAATGCAACTTCGGAGTGACCAAACTTAACTGACCTAACTTCTATGGAAAGTGACCACACATGTGAGTTTTTCCTTAATCATACATCAAAATCGAGCAAACATGAGAGAAATTCACCAAACTTTTTGACCAAACTTGACGGATCCCTAATAATAATTACCACACAAAATTAACAAAAAAAAAGGCCCGTGTATCATCATCGACATGATCGCCGAAGGAAACGCTGGGCAGGGGTGGAGTGGGGGACTCGGGCAACTGCAGCGGCCGAGACGAGCGCGAGGAGGAGTGCAAGGAGACCCAAAAAAGCCAGGGAACCCGCAGCTGCAAGCCGGAGGTCGGAGCACGTGGCCTCGTCCCCGCGGACCTTGAGTGCCCTCCAGCAGAAGCCAAGACCGATACATCCAAGCGCGATCCTCGCGAGGTACCGCTGGTGGTAGGGGTTAGGGGGTTTTTTGGACTTTCCCGGTAGCAAACCTTTCGTGCCGGCGGCGCACACGATTAGCAGCGCGCTCGCGTGAATGCACGAGCGCGCGACCGAGGAGACGAGGTGGCGCTCGTCCTCGGAGTAATCACCGTTGATCGCCACCGCGGCGACGACGACCAACAAGCTAGCAAACGTCAGGAGCGTGCCGCAGCCGTCGGTCGCGGCTCGTAGTGCTGATTCCATGTTGCCTGTGCGCACCGTCAATCCGCCAAGATGCCCCGGCGGTCAGAGACGTGCGGTCACTCTCCGCACGATCTATGCCCGCAGCCCTGTCTCGCTGGGGGTTGTTGGAGTGCGTACCTGCGAGGCCTTGTCGCGGGACATAACTAGACACAATCATCAAAACAACAAGCAAGGCCTTCATTCGGTAATTCCTTGTTCAGCACAATCAAGCGGAGGGCAACTCCGCGCTCTGACTGGTGCCAGAAATTTTGTAATCATCAGACAATAACACATCCAACATGGCGGCGCTGGCGACGAGCCTTTTTTCGCGATTACCGTTAACATGTCCGCTGATTCTGCCAGCGCGCGATCTGAGGGTTTTTCAAGAGGCGACTGACTGCTTTTGGGGGAAGGCAGCGAGGAGGGCGCCAATTTGGGTTCCTCACCACGAGAAGTCCGATTCGAGCGAGACGGGGGGATGGCAGAGCAGCGTCATGTGCGATCCCGCAGCAGTGTGTCTCGTGGCAGGCGCTTTAAGGTCGCTTCAGCATTCGTGTATATTCACCAACTTCGACCTCCAACCAGAGCCGCCTCGTTTTTCCTCCTCTCATTGATTGCCATCTCCTTTCCTTTCTCGAATCTCACCAAGCGATGCTGCAGATTGTCATCGCGAAACGTATGCTGCCAGGTGCCTGCCACTATCTCTTGCGTGTGTGGATGCCCCAAACCAAGCGTGCGTTCGAATTTATCCGTCGCAGCTTGTTGGACAAGATTGGAAATATTTCGCAGTTGTTTTCTTAGATGCGGAGCGACGCGTCATGCCATTTGACGGAAAAGAATCAAACTTGAGCGCTCAAAACCTAGGTCATGAGGTCTGTTGCAACCACGGTGTGGTATGCGCAGTAGACAATCGCATCGATCTTGAGCGATCGACGATTTCGCGAATCGACGACCTCATCGTTTTGTGTTCTCACTGCCACTGAGAAACCGACGACGAGTTTTTGATACCTTCATGACAATACGCAGCGCCAGGCTGAATTGCTCTTCCGCCCGCCCTCCGTCGACGACACCATCGTGTTCAACGCACAAAAAAATCAAACGTGCAACCGAGCGAGCTCCGATGGAAGCGATAGCACATTGCTGTCGAAAAATCGAATCCTACAGCTACTTCAACGCCGAGACCAGGAGCGAGGTCCTTCTTGCTGACGACGATGATGACTGGTCCGCGGTCTGAAGCGCCGTCTATGAATTGCTGAAACAATGTGGTTGCGTAGCTCGTCGTTACGAGCACTAGAGGGCACCGCCTTCATCATACTGGGCACAACAGCACCCGACGACAACTGGGTCTTGGAGACAATAGCCATGAATACATCTGCGGTGCGATGGTCGTGCGAACCATGTTAAAACCAGGGGTCCGGCACAGCGAACAAGTCATGCATAACTGAGGCACTCGCTAAAGCTTCAAAAAGCTCCGCTTTTGCACTCGGAACGGCCGTGTGATGAAGTCGTGGAGCTGGCTGAAAAGAAAATGAACCTGTCCAAGGCCAGATGCTGGCCAAAATGATAAGTACATTGACGAAGGATTCATGCCATAGTGGCGCTGATGGTCGCGCAGGATCTTAAGCACGTGGACGGCATCAAATTAGGAGGATGCCAAGGCCGACAACATCTTTTTTGAAATCACCTCCACGCCCAACGTGGAGGCGGCTAGAGTTGCTGCCCGGATGGCGATAACGACAGTGATGATTGACGCCGCAGCATGCCTGGGGTAGTTGTATCATGCCGTGAACAATTGGGCCTGGAGTCTCGAGCGAAAATCGCGGCAAAGATATCGAGATCATAAGTGTTCGCCAACTTTGCGAGTGCATATTGAGCGCGGGACTCAGCTTCGCGGATTCTCTTAAAGTTTCGCCAACCTCAGTGCCTAAATCGAGTCTCTCGAGCATCCCTAGGAGCATTTCGGCTGGATAGCCCTCGAGCCAACTAATTGAGACTTCGCCTATATCTCCGACAACGGTGCAAACAGACGTCCCCAGCTCATTTTGCACTCGTTGCTTCCCTCCAATGCTCCGGCGCCTGCGCCGATGGCAAGTCCATCCACTGATCCGACGAGCACGTTTGTTGCCTTCAGCGCGAAACCCACAAAGCAACCTAGCTCATATGCCACCGCAGTGCCCATATCAGCTCCGACCCCGTTCCCCACGAATTTAAAGCCGACGCGCTCCTTCGAGTTCACCGCTAATCCGGAGTCCCTCGAGCAACCAAAGCAGCATTCCACGTGCATCAGCCTCCGGCCAGCCGATGTGGGTCCCGTCTGCCGGCGCCATAAACGACCGAGCTCAGCGGGGCGCAGCCAAGAGGTGCGGGCGCAACTTAGAGGCTGCACTGCGAAGTACACTTCGCCCGAGAGCCTAATAGCCAGCATGTTTAAGTTGAGAGTCTAACGCGAAGAAAGAGTCTGAATGGAAATATGGCCGCACACGGGAAGACGGATGGAAGTCAGGTGTTGGCCGAGCTGGAAATCGTGGGAGTCTCGCTGGGAGTCTCGCACGCTTTCTGTCGAGCATACTGACGAATTCCTCGTCGATGACTGCCCAAATCTATTTGTGAGATGACTTATCTTCGTAGCGACGCGAAGCGCTGTTTCGCGGAAAGCGACCACTGAGACGCCGCTAAATGCGCCAGTTCCGATGTACGTGCTGCGCAGCTCCGGAGGCACGTGTCTCCACGAGTCTGAGCTTGAGCCGAAGCCGGGCCCAATGGTGCGTGAACAATATCCGAGTCAGCCTTCTGCTACCCAGCCGCGGGGTGTTCGCGCACCTAAACACCACCCCGAGAAGGTCCGGGCGGCCCTCTCGGTGGCGTCGCAAGGTGGTACCTGTGGCAGGTGTGGCGTGAGCAAACGCGAGAGTGTCAGCTTGAAAACTAATTCTCGACCGTCATCGAGGCGACGATTGCCCGAAAGACGGCAGTGCTGGGGCGCGCCTCTCGGCCTTGGCTAGCTACATCACTCACTCACCCCGAGACGGCACGTCGCCAGGCCGGGTCGGCGACTCTGCGTGGGCCTGATCGTGGAGGACCTCGCGTCCACGCCACAGGAACGCCACCCGAGTCGGCTCTCGCACGTCGGTCCGACCTAACAATAAAGTTCTCGCACCCGCGAGCAGCGCGCACCGCGGCGTGATTCTGTGCCATCGTCGCACTCGGCCTCATTTTGTGGGAGACGACGGCCCGTGGTTGGCATTGGCGTGAGCCTCAAACACGGCACCCTCTTGTTGGGTCACGCACGACTCGTGCCTGGTCTGCGTCCAAGGCGCTTTGGGGCAGCAGCCGCTCTGTCTCCTCGATGGCGGCCACCGGAGCGGAGAGATTGAGGCTACGGCCGCACGTGTCACGTTGTCTTCGGCAACGCGCCCGCGGCGCCAGCCTTAGCAGCTATCTTCGGTTGTGCCCGCCAGACGAGTTACGGGGTGAAAGAAACAAAGAAACAAAACGGTCGTCGCGACTGAGGTCGCCCGGTTCGCGGCGCTTGGTTGACCCTTGTTGAGGGCGTTACAGCAACACTCCACTGGGTCTCAAGAGCCTCGTCAAAAAGCTAGCCACCCCTGCAGCATACTGACCAGACAAGACCAGACCAGACGAGAAGGACATTCATTTGATGCGCCGCCAGCCTGTGGTGAGCCCCGCCATCCCGAGCGACGTTTCCAAAAAATCGGCGGCCAGAGTCTTTTCTTCAGACCCGATGAGGTCCTTGCGGTGTCGTGCTGCTGGCAGCGCCTCCTACGAGGCGCCGCTCGACTACGGCGCGGCCATCAGAACACAGGCGTACCATGATTGTGGATCGGACGATTCTTAACCCTAGCATCCTGAGTCGTGCAATGTATTGTTTGCATAGTTGTACTGCCCCGCGGGCTCCGGCGGGTCGTAAAACGAGGTTCCACCCCGAAACTCGCCTCTTCTCGGGTCTGTCTCGCCACTAACTTTCACGGCGCTTGTCTCCTTCAGCCTTGCAACGGGCTTGTCGACCTCTAGAACCGCGTAATAACCGTCTGTATCGTCGATAATCCCCGTAGTCGGTGGCAGGGAGCACGACAACCACCCGCCGCGCCGTTGTAGTCCCGCCGAGAGCATCGTCACGGCTTCCTGGTCCGGCACTGTCGACTCTCGCGGTCCGAGTGATCAGAAAAAGGTATGAACCGGCCGTTTCAATGAGTAGCCAAGAATCAATCCCAAGGACCCTCTCCAAAAAAAGAAAAAACTCCCGCCGCCCAAACCTAAAACGGCAAAATCTCGTCCCCGCGACGCGCTGCTTGGCTCGGTGGCCGGGATAGAGACCAGGCCTGCCCCTCCGACGAACTCAACAGGCTTCCGCACCCGAAATCGCCTCCGCAGCTGCTGTCGTGAGTGCGGATTTTCGACTTATCATGATGTTGGGTAAGGGTCCGTCCGCCAGTGGAAACAATGATGCCGGCAAGAAGACCGTTGGAAGCAGCACAAGTCCGAAGATCTTGAAATTTCAGAAGGAGTGTCGAACGTGTTTGAGAGAAGCACTTCGGTGAGGTGACGGGCCGTGGATGTCGCCGAGGTCCAGTAGCGCTTCGCCTGCAACCACCGAAACGCCTTTTTTCATGCCGTCCCGGATCAGGCCTCCGGACGAGCCGATGACATGAGCGTTCGTTGCCACCACCGACGGGCCAACTAGAGCGAGAGACTCCTACGTCCGCACCCACTCGATGATGTGCCAGTATCGGCGCCCGGTTAAAAAGTAAGGTCTGCCCCCTTGAAATGAGCCAGCGTGGTTCGCTTCTTCCTTCTCCTTTGCTTTAACCCGTCTCTTTATGCCCATCCCACATTCCTTCCTCTTCGTCTATGTCTTCACAAAATGATTCCCTGCCGGCCACACAGGCTAGTTAGTTAAGTTATCCTTTGACCAGTGTACGTCCTTCACTTCTCTCTCGAGGAGACTCGGCTGGGGAAGAGCAATAAGGTTATAGGACCGTCTGCTCGTAGATAAAGCGCGCGGAGTCGTGGTTGCTTGAGGCAACGCGCCCGAGAAGAAAGAAGCTCGCGGCAACATAGTCGGTGGCCAGCGAGGATCGATTCCTATAGCTTCTTCTTATCCCAGCAATAATAAATAAATAAATAAGACGACCCGATTCCTAATGACGTCATAATATACTCCACACCATTGTTATCGTCGTCGTCGTTCAAAAAAAATAAATTTCGAACCACAAAATATTGACATCGTACTTGAAGCCTTCTTCATTTCTAGGAACTAGGCTGGTCGATTGTTGCCGGCAAGAAAGCCGTTGGAGGGAGCACCGGTCCCAAGATCTTGCAAGGGCAGAAGATGGAGTGCAAGAAAGTAGTGAACGCGTCGTCGGGGCCCAAGCTGACGGAGAGCATCGTGGAGGGGTTGGTGACGCTGTATCCCGAGCACCTCGGTCGACTGGACGACGCGGCGTTCGCCGCCGGGGTGCGCGTGGTGGTGCGGCGCGACTACGAGGTGGCCGTGAAGCAGGCGGGAAAGGTGGCGGTGATCTCGGGGGGCGGGTCGGGGCACGAGCCCGCGCACGCGGGATTCGTTGGGAAGGGACTGCTGACGGCGGCGGTGTGCGGCGACGTGTTCGCGTCGCCGACGGTGAAGGCGGTGTTGTGCGCGATCGTGGCCGCGTCGTCGAAGAAGGCGGGGTGCTTGCTGATCGTGAAGAACTACACGGGGGACCGGCTGAACTTTGGGATCGCGGCCGAGACCGCGCGGTCGCGGTTCGGGATCGAGGTGGAGACGGTCTACGTCCGAGACGACGTCGCCCTCCCCGACTCGAAGCAACCGAGGGGGTTGGCGGGGTGCGTCGTCGCGCACAAGGTTGCCGGGGCCGCCGCGGACCGCGGGATGAGCTTGGAGGAGGTCGCGCGGGTGGCGCGGGAGGCTGCGGCCCGCACGGCGACGATGGGGGTCGCGTACGAGGTGTGTTCGTTGCCCGGGCGGGCCAAGGCGACGCGGCTCGGGGTTGACGAAGTGGAGCTCGGCCTCGGCATCCACGGCGAGCCCGGGGCTCACGTGGTCTCGCCGCCGCCCACGGCCTCCGCAGCCGCCGCGAGCCTCGTCGAGGCCTGCGCCGCCAAGCTCGAGATACCCGCGGGCGCCAGGGTCGCGCTCGTCGTCAATAACCTAGGCGCGACTTCGGGTCTGGAAATGGCGGTCTTCGGTGGCGTGGCCGTCGAGGCGTGTCGGGCTCGGGGCCTCGCGGTCGCGCGGTGTCTCGACGGCGCATTGGTCACCTCCATAGATATGCAGGGTGTGTCGGTGTCGCTGACGCGCCTCGACGACGAGCTGATGGAACTGATCGACCGTCCGTGCGACTCGCCCGCCTTGAAGGGGGCCCCGTTCCGCCCCCTCGACGCCCTCCCCGTCACCATTCCTGCCGACCCCCTCGCGCTCCGAAACGCCGACGTCCGGTCGTCGGCACCCGAGGACCCGCGGATAGCCAAGGCCGTCCTCGCGGCCTGCGACGCCGTTTCCCGCGCCGAGCCCGACCTCACGCGCGCGGACGAGACGGTCGGCGACGGCGACTGCGGGACCACGCTCAAGCAGGGTGCCGACGCGGTCAAGGCTGATCTCGAGAACCGCCCAGACGCCTACAAAAAGCCGGCCGAGGCCGTCGCCGCCCTGGCCGACGTCCTGGGCGACAACATGGGCGGCTCGAGCGGCGCTCTCTACGTCCTCGGTCTCCGCGCGGCAGAAAACGCCCTCCAGCGCGGTGCGACCTGGGGCGCAGCCTTCCAGGCGGCGGCGCGAGCGATCGAACAATACGGGGGCGCGGGAATCGGCTCCCGTACCATGTGCGACGCGACTATTCCTGCCGCCCGCGCCCTCCTCTCTTCAGACTTGAACCGCGCAGCCCTCGAAGCGCGACGAGGCGCCGATGGAACCAAGGACCTCGTCGCGACCCACGGCCGCTCCGCCTACGTCGCCGCCGCCAGGCAGCACGGCGTCCCCGACCCGGGTGCCCTCGCCGTCGCCATCATCTTCGAGGCCATCGCCGACGCCCTTCATTAACCGTCCTTCGTTCGCCGACCGCGGGTGGTGGTGGTGGTGGTGCTTTTCACCACGCCGCCGCCGCCGCCGCCGCCTGTATTATGTTATGCCACACCGACCGCGCTCATTCTTCTTCTTATTTATTTATTTATTTCTTTCTTCTTCTTCTCCTCCACAACCTCTCCTCTGAGTCCCTTCGATCTCTCACGCCTCGTATCTTTCGCGCTCGTCAGTCGGCGGGCCCGGGGCTGCCGCCAACTTAAAGTATAAACAAGACCGATATTTTATATATATCGCGTGCGTACCTCTCAATCAGAAGGAGGCGGCCACTGGGCTGTCGATCACGAGCTCAACTTTAATAAGAACCCTCTCGAAGCTCCGACGATGACACTTCTTCTTACCCCAAGGCATGCGTTTTGATGCCCTGCGGCTGCTGCTGCTGCTCGATTCTTCTTCTTCCTCTTCCGACGTGAACAAGGTCGATGGTGATGATAACGGTTGCTCGCCCCTCATGTTGGCGAGCGTCGGCGGCCACCTCCGCGTCGCGTCGCGGCTCTTACTCTCACGCGGCGCTGACGCGAACCACATCTCCGAAAACGGTTTCCTCGGCGCTGCGAGCAACTTGGGCCACGTCGAGGTGGTAAGCCTGTTGCTCGACCATGGCGCTGACGTCAACCAGTTCGATGATCGCGGTTTCTCGGCGCTGTATCTCGCGAGCGAGTCCGGCCACGCGGAGGTGGCACGTCTCCTGCTCTCCAACGGCACCGACGCCAACCAGACAAGCAACGACGCTTGCTCGGCTCTTTATATCGCGTGCCAAAACGGAAACGTTTCTTTCGCTCGCCTGCTGCCCGAGACAACAACCGGCGTTGATGTCAACCGCGCCACAAACGATCGTGCCTCGCCGCTCTGCGTGGCCAGCTTTGAAGGACTTGTCGCCGTCGTCCGATTGCTACTTTCGCACGGCGCCGACGCCAACAAATCCGCCGACCCTGGATCCGCGCCCCTGTGTGTCGCGCGCACCAGGGGCCACGTCGAAGTGGGTCGATTATTGCTCGAGACCACACGCGCCGACGTCAACCAGACCGCCAACAATGGTGGCGCGCCGCTTTGTATGGCGTGCAGTAATGGCCAAGTTTCCGCCGCACGACTATTATTACTGAAACGCGGCGCTGACGTCAATCACTTGTCGCGAGCTCTCGCCGCTTCTTTTCGCTAGCTACGTCGACGTCGTTCGGTTATTGACTGCGTATGGTGCCGAGCGTGGATTCGTATGGCATGCCGCCCGTCGGCGATCGCCATCACGCCTACGAGCTACCGATGCCTTCTCGACCACGTCATCTTCGAATTATTCTTCTTCCAGAGAGGATATTCAGGTTTTGTTTCGGGAAGAGCGCCGCACGACGAAGAAGTGTCCGCGCTGCAGTCGTCGACGCCCGTGCTTCTACAGCGAGTGCGCTTGATAAAGGAAGCAACGAACCCAGGGTTCGCCTTCGCTTTGAGTTCGAGTTCGCTACTGGTTCGCGTTCGATTAGTCGGTTCGCGTTCGATTAGTCGGTTCGCGTTCGCGGCGAGTTCGGGTTCGCTACGGGTTCACGTTTGCGGCGAGTTCGCGTTCGTTCGGGTTCGCGTTCGCGGCGAGTTCGCGTTCGCTGCCTGTCCGCATTCGCGATTGTCTGCCCTCTGCACTAAGTCTTACTCACTTTTTATAGTACAACTGCGTTGCCGCAGGCCGCAATTTGTGGACGATGCAGTTTTGGGGAGGGGAGGGGAGGGGAGGGGAGGGGCGGGGTTTTTAAAGGTCGACTGCTAAGAGGGGAGGGGTTGGTTACAGAGTTAAGGATAAGACGGGGCTGGCAAAGAAGGAACGGGGGGGAATCAAAGCCGGAGCCTTGAGTGAGGCGAGAGCAGAGCGAGGGGAGGGAGGGTTGGGAGTAAAGGTGGGGGGGTAGTATGGAGGGTGGTGGTGGTGGTCGAAGCTGCGGCATGTCCTAGAGTCTTCGACGTTCCGAGACACGGCACCAGGTGCATGTGAAAAGAACATGGCGGTCATATATATCGCGTTGTTTTGATGCCTCTCAGTCGTCACAAGTCGTTGTCGTTCTCTTCCTCCGCATCTTCGCCGTCATCATCATCATCGACGTCAGTTTCTTCGCCTGGGAAATCATGATCGCCTAATGTGCTTGGCGTCTTCTTGTTGATTTCCCATGTGCGGTCATAATAAAACATGCACGTACATCCAAAAGGGGTAGTTGTGTTTGATGACGACAAACGAACCAAGAAGTATCGGCGATAGACTTGAACGGAGCACGCTTTTCATCAGTTTCCCAAATCGGAACACACTTTCCTCGTGCACCTCAGTTTGAGTCGCGCTGCCTTTACTTTCGAACATGAGCGTCGCAGTAGGGTAATCTGCCCGGATCTTGGGATCAGCGTGCATTTGATGCAGGTCCACTCGCTTGCCTCGAATGCCATCTTCTTTGACGAAATGTGACCATTCTGTCCTGGGCATAGAGAGGAACTTCGCCTTTTCTACTTCTGCGATGTGGGCTTGCGGAGCAGTTGCGGTCTTCGAGTTGTCGGTGTCGTCACCTAAATCTAGCAGATCGTCGTCGTCGTCGTTGTCATCACTATGGCTCGTTCTGCGTCGCTTCATTGGGGAAGGCAGCGTTGGCCCCGCTGCTTGCATCAAGTCCAACGCGCGCGCTGCCTCTCTCCATTTACTCTCGAACCGAGTCTCATGACTAAAGTAGCCTGCGCAACAGGGAGCACTTTTTCAATATTAATCGAAGGGCTCAGCCTCATCAGGTTGCCGACAGCCTTCGGTAGGGCGAACTGCGTGCAGCGCCTCTCCGGTTCTTTTATGCAAATGTCCCGAGCAGTTGAGACCAATCGCATCCCCCCCATTCCACCTCATGGAACTTGCGCTTGTTCACGAGGCCCGTCTTGCGCATCGGTACCTGAAGTGTGTCTCGTTTAAGCTTGTTGAGTGCGCGGACGGTGAAGGCGCAAGTAATATCGACGACCGGGACGTCGCCTTCGGTTTGGAGTGTCAGCACATGCAGAGGCTTCATGAAGCCTTCCAGTTGAGCACTACATCGCCAGTCTCTTGACGACATCGCAGGGACTCGGGGCTGTGATGCCGGATTCGAGCTGAATGATGATGGCTTATATGGCTTCTCCTCGTCATCCTCGGACACGTCACAAGATTATGTGCACGAAAAAATTAGTATACCCCGTTGATACGTGCGCGTCGAGTGCCTGCTGGCTGCGCGGTGAGTTCGCGTTCGCGACGGGTTCGCGTTCGCGGCGGTTCGGGTTCGCTACGGGTTCGCGTTCGGGGCGAGTTCGCTACTGGTTCGCGTTCGCGGCGAGTTCGCGTTCGCGCGCTGTTGGGATGCGAACCACAGCGAACGCGGACCGAGTTCGCGCGTCGAACGCGAACCAGGTCGTGGTTCGTAGCTTCCTTTAGCGCTTGAATTCTGGAGAGTTAATCCCACGTTTGATTTGAGGAGCGTGTCACGCTGGGGGATGTGAACGAAATTGAGTTGTTTTGAGGAAAAAAAAAGTTTTGCGTTTTCGTAGTTTCGTTGTAGCTGTGGTGGTCCCGCGTGCTTTTGCAGGAGTCGTCGTGCTTGAGTTTGGTTACGACACCATCAGCGCACGGGCCTTTCTTTTTGAAGCCACCATCGTCGGAGACCTTCGCGTTCGAGTGCTCGAGGAATGAGCACGTAGAGCCCCTTGAAGTTCCGCGCGGGTAAGTTGGAGTGATGCGCGAGGTATATGAAGATCTTCGCGGCGACCTTGGACCTTGAAATCGGTGATAGCAAATGCGAGCTGTGACAAAAAATGTTTTACGGCCATGTTTGGCGGCAGCGGCGCTGCTTCGCGGAGAGGGAGAGGGGGAGGGAGAGAGGGATTGACCAAGAGGGAGCGCGTGGTGGACGCGGTGTTCGTAATTCGAACTTCTTCAAGTTTTAACGGCAGATGCGCAGTGGTCCCCCCGCGGTGGTTCAGAGAAATGGCGCCCCCATCGTAGGAATGAACTCTCAAGTAGAAGAGCGCGAGCCATCCAAGCAAGAACTTTCATTCTTTAGACATACGTGTTGCTCCCGAGGAAGCTGCACGTAGACAATGTTTCCTAGACTACCCAGGAGAGGTGCTGTATAACGCCGCTCTTCTCGAGCAACAGAGACTTGTGGGGTGACGCTGCATTGCTGCTGATGCGCATTTGTTTGCTCCGAAGGAGCGATGTGGGTCGTCGGCATATTAGCAGCTCTCAACGTAGAGGTCCCGCCGATCAAGGCCTGGATTCGGCGCCGTGCTCGAGCAGAAGACGTACGACATTTGCCGATCTGGCTCGGGCGAAGAGGGGCGCTTTCGTCCGTTGACGAAAGACCATCTGCATCGTGCTTAAGCAAGGGCAGCGCGATCATAGTAGCGTCATCGACGTGGCGTTGCGCGGCGGTGAAAGTTGGTGAATCTGGGCACGCCGGTCGATTGAAGTCTCGTCGAATAGGAATACGCCCGACGTCAAAAAGCGGGTGCGCGACATGAAATTGCCATATGCCGATTCTGTCTGTCTGCCTGTTTGTGTGATTCACGTCCCGCGTGAGAAGTACAGTGTGCGTCAAGCTTGAAGAAAGATCGGGGTCCCATAACTCCGTGAGTGCTTGTTCTTGCGTTTCCTAGACCACCCCGATCAAGCGGAACGACAAATTAACACACAAAGCAGGCCTCCTCCTTAAAGATCGCCCGGTGGCCCAAGTGCTGCGCGTCAAGACGATGGAGACAGCAGGCTGCGCACCCCGGCACGAGATTCATGACGCCAGCCCGCAACTGCAGCGGTGATGAATGAAGTAAGTCTTTGTCGTTGTGGCAAACAAAGAAACCGTTGCAAGCAAGTTCTACGAGTGTGCTTCATACGTGTGATGCAATTTCTTGATGAAAAAAAAATCTGACCAAAGGCGCTTGAAGGAAATGGCGGGCATCATCGTGGTGGTGGCGCTCAATGCCGTTCCCCCCCCCCCCAAATAGCCATCGAGGACCAAATATCCTACTGGAGGTGCTATCGTCGTAACCCGGGAGAAGAAGTTCTTCTGGAGCACCTCGGAGGAGGAATGTCCCAGGTCGCCTTCCCGCATCTTGAGGAGGGCCTGTATATGTGGACGCTGTCGACGAGCGGGGACGATGTCGAGGTGCTTGGAAGCACGAAAGTGCTCGTGCACGAATCGAATGGTTGTGGGCACCCAGTTGCGGTATGCTCGCGACCGGCACCAGATAGATAGTCAACGCGTTGAGGGTGTTAATCTCTCCGGGCTAACACAACGGTGGTGTTTGTGGCGAAGCCGCTCAATTGGTTTCACGCATTATGGGGGGGAGGGTTGTTATTGCGGTGGATTTCGGTCCACGGCGATTCAACGTCCGAGCCGACCGACGTGGTGCCGACGACGGCTACAACTCGTATCCTTCCTGTACGACGGGCATATTGTGATGCGTGGCGCAGCCCGTCTCAATTGGGTGTTGCTGTATCGCATGGACCAAAAAGCAAACCGCGAGGGCCGGTACCACTTTTGGCTGGCACTTGGACACCTCGTATATCCATTGTGGATATCTCTTATTCAACACGATTTGCGGGACCAACGGCATCATGAATGCAGCCGAGATTGGTCGCTGCGTCTCCATCGAGGAGGAGTCAAAGAACGCAACGTTTCTTTCGACTACAAGTTGATGTCGCCGCGATCGGGGGGACGCAACCACCAAGCAATCGGCCGACCAATTCCCGCGCGCCGCGTCCTCGGGCTTCTCTCCGTACAATTTAAGGCAATGCCGTTTCGATGGGTTCCAGTGTCCGCTTCTCCGCGACCGTCAGGCTCCGCCGGTTTATAAGTTTCTTTCTCGCGAACAACGCGCGTGGCGCCTTACTTCTCGAGACCCCCGAATTCGATGGCAACTCGAGTACGATCCAAGGCGAGACGATCGATGCTACTACGAGTTTTTGCCCTGGCTGGAAGGCCTACCCCAAGTGCACCTCCCCGAGACGATGCCGTCACGCGGTTTACCACTTCATGAAGGCCGCGTTAACATGCAGCGTGATGACCCACACATCTGGGGAAACACGCACTTCGATTTTTTTAGATTTTCGACGTCCGCCCGACACTCGAGGTCTTCGGTGAGGCGTCGATCACCGAGCTCCACGCGACCTGCCGCACCGAGTGCAAGAGACCAAAGGTATCGTATTGTAGGACGCCTCGACGTTCCTCGTCAAAACAACCTTCCGAGACTGCCTCGAATTTACGAGCGTACCGCGCACTCGTTTCTCCCCAAAATAGCTTTGATGAGACACCAACCGTCTAGTCAACCGCCGAGACCCGCCTTCCGTCGCCAGCAGCACGCTGAGCTGACTGCGACACGTTCGCCTTTTCTCAGAGACCCACAGTTTTCGGCAGCCGCTACTGGGGTGTCTCGACGAACTTTTACGACCTTCCAAAACTCTACTGATGTCCCGCCGCCGACGGCAAGCTCCTCGGCGGGGTCACCTTTTTTTCTCTGGGACGACGACGACTTCCACGCAAAGGTCGACCTCTGCGACTACAGCTTCTCGGGCGGCTGTCCGGTCTTCGGATACCTGACCCACACTTCGGCTAACCGAACATCACTTCGCGAGGAGGCCTTGGGATCATCACGCTCAAGTGGCGAGGCAGTTTTGGCTCTCGTCGGGCTTTCCGTGACGCTCGAGGGAATCCACCTGGCCATCTCGTATCCCAAGGGCTCGACCTTTGACGTCAACATGGATGCCGCAACCGCTCCGGCAGCGCCGCGTACCACGCCGCCGTCGCCGCGGGGAACACCTACTTCTTCGAAAACTCGGACGACGCGGCGCAATCAGGCACGCTCTACTACCCAAAGGGTCGTGCAGCAGGACGACTGCTCCGGCTTTTTGAAGAAAGACGAGCAAACTACGAGGCGGACTTGGTCACCAACGACTGGTTCGAGGCCGACGGCTGCCGCTCGACCTCCCCACGCCGTTCTATCGCCGTGGATTGCGAGCTCTCCGAAGTCAACCCTGTGAACGTCGAGCCCAACGTCCTGATGGCGTACGGCGACGATTAATTCCAGCTCTTTCATCAGCGACTCCTGCGCCGACTCCCAATCTTTGGACAAAAAGTGGGGAGAGTCTACGGTGTTGTCATCATCATCATCAACGCATGCCTTTGTTATGCTCGTCGACACTCATAAAGACTGCGCGTGGGTCGCGCCGTTTGCCTTAGAGAGACGTGCTAACGACGAGAGCTTTCTTTGCCTACGAGAGGTAGTGTATTGTTCGACCTGCGACGCAGAGTGCGAGGGCAACGACGACGATTTTTGCGACCACACCACGGACTGGGTCGGGCATACCAAAACAGTCCGCTGCAAGAAGATGGGCACCACTGGTGGCTACGCGCGGTGCAAGCACGCGCGCAGTCTCTATTCCTACGATAACAACGACGGGAACTGGTTGCGCAGACCTTGACAAAACTGGCCTAATATCACGTTTTGCTCGGCAGCCAATCCCCGGCATCGGGCTGGGTGGAAGACTTCCGCCAGAGCACCAGTTGCGCCAAGGTGGGCGACGTTGAGCGTGTTTGTTGCATCGCAATCTTCTTCAACGAGACGAAGCCGCCACGCGTGTGCTTCAGGACACAGCTCGTGCATTGATTGACAGCACCTCGTGGCACAAGAAGGACGACCATGCGAAGGACTGGTGCCTCCGCCATAGTGTGGTCGAGACAACCGCACGCTCTGGCGACTGGGTTGGGGACTTTCTACCAACGCTGCGCGTCGTCGTTGGCGACGACGATACGCGGGCCTTCCATTGTGTTTGGTGCCCGCTCCACATTGTGACTCGCGACATGTGCTGATACACAGCAAACCACCTCGGTTAAAGTAGTACGGCAATGATGGACGGCGTCGTCGGCGCCCGATGTGACTCCCGCACTCTGATTTCCCGACGTTTAAATAAATAAATAAATAAATAAATATCCGCCGCGCGGCCATTTTGTGTCGGCCGATGTTGTCTCTTTACCTTCGAAACTCCTTATCCCGTGCCGCCTTAGGACAACGGGGGAGCGAGCGGACTCGCGGCAGCAGCATTTTCGACACGGCGCGCGCGCGCGGCGCGCTCGCCTGGGACGTAGGGCGTCGCTTTGTGCCTGGAGCGCGTGGTCCCGAAAGCATGGAGGCGGTCGAAACACGCAGCACAGAAGTACTCGTCGCAGGAGTAGCAGTGGGTCGTGGCAAAGTCGCGGTCGCACTCGCTGCACTCGGCGACGCCGAGGTCGGTGTAGGTGTGGTCTCTTCGGCGGCCGGTCGAGTGGACGGCGGTCCAGCAGGCAGCGCAGAAGTGGTCGTTGCACTGGTCGCAGAGCCGGGAGGCGACGGCGCCCTCGCACTCGGCGCACCGCCGTTGCTTTTGGGTCGCGTCGTCGGCGACTCGCGGCACTAATACGCTGGCCGCGAGATTTTCCTCCTCCTCCCGGGCCTCCTCGACGAGGGGTTCGCGGACCCTTCGTGCCGCGATGAAGCGGCGGACGGCGCGCTGGACCGCGACGGTGCAGCGCAGGCGCCTGCGGTTGCGAAGCATATCCCCGCGGCACCGCAGCGCCCGGATCGCTCGAACGCGGCAGCCGCGGAAAGTGGCCTGCATCGCGATCGCCGATTTTAAGACGCGCGCGTCGCGCTCGGCCAAGCGCCGGCGGTCGCGGACGGCCCATCGCCTCGCGACGCGTCGCTTCCAGGGTCCCTGGATGAGACGCGCCGCCTCGTCGCGGCGCAGCGCGTCCGCGCGCGCCGCGGCGAGTCTGCGGCCGGCGCGGCCGCGCCACGCGCGTTGCGAGAAACCGATAGCGAGGCGTCGGGCGCGTTCGGCGACGAGGTTTGCCACGCGTCGTCGCGCGAGCACGAGCCGGGCCCACGCCAGGAGCGTCGCGACAGCGCGGTCGTGCCGGCGGGCGGCCGCGCGCCTCGCGCCCGAGCGTCGCGCCAGCCGAGCCCTCGACGCGGTCTGCACGACGAGAGCCGCGCGTGATCTTCGAAGCGAGTCTCTAGCGTGCTCCGCGGCGCGGCGCGCCGCGCGATGCCGCGCGACGCCTTGGAGCGCCCGCGCGGCCCGCAGAGCGAGCGCTCCACGGCGGTCCCGGCGGCGCCTCGCCGCGACGCGCCTCGACGTCTCGCGGCGCCAGGCCGACTGCGCTTTGAGCGCGACGACCGCCTTGGCCCGATCGGCTCGCGCTCGCGCCAAAGCCGCCGTCGCGGCTTCCAAGCGCCGCCACGCCCGCCCCAGCGCGGCTCGGACCGCCCCGTACCAGGCCCGCGCGAGCCTTCGCGACCCTTGGTACCGCCGGTATCGGCGCCGCTTCTCGGCGAGGCCGAGGTCGGCTGCTCTCGCCCGCCACCTGCGGACGGCGACGTCCCGGAGCGAGGCCGCCACGGCCTCGAATTTTCTGATCAGCTTGATCGCGGCCCAGCGCCGGCAGAGCTCGGCGAGCCGCGGGTCCCCGAGGTGTTTGGCCTCTCGTACGGCCGCCTCGATCGCGCGCCGTCGAACGCCTCGCAACGACGACGCCGCGAATTCCTCGTTCCTTTCGAGTCGCGGCGCCGTTCTTCGGGGAGAATCCTCGAGGGTCCCCGCGACCTCGGCCTCGAAGCGCGCGACCTCGGCGTCGCTCAGTCCTAGCTCTTCCTTCATCTCGATCAGAGCGTCCGTCTCCCGCGCCTTGGCCGCCACCTCCCAGGCGACCGGGGGGCCCCCGAGCCGATTCTTGTACGCGCTTTTCGAGGATATGGGCGGCAGCACGACCACCGGAAAACGGGGCCCGAACATGGGCTCCCCGTCGGGGAGCAACATGGGCGCGATGTCCAGCTTGGCGCGAACTCTCACGGTGTGGCGCTGTTGTTTCGGGCTCGGCGCCGATGGCACGGGTAGTATCTTATTATTATTGCCGAGGAGCTCGGCCCTGCGGTCTTCGAGGGCTGCGACCTGCGGCCTCGAGAGCGACAGCCGCGTGCCGAAGCACACACCAGACATATGAGAAGATATTATTATTATTATTGTTCCGTTGGGTTTGTTTTTTTCACTCGCCTCCTCCTCCTAGGAAGCCCAGCCCCAACGCAAGCGGGACCGCTACTTCTCCAGCGCGACGTGCCACGAACACACACCGAGTGGGCCAAAAGAGCTCAACTCTCCACCACCGGCTCCCCGTGGTCAGGAGATCCATCCTCCTCTTCATCCAGGATGCGGCGGCGGCGGCGTACTGTACTGTACTGTACTCTACTGTACCGTACTGTACCCCCCGATTATTTTATTTTATTTTATTTTATTTTATTTGATCGCCATCTTGATCGCCATCAATCAACCTGGGGAGGGGAGCTTAAAGTATCCGTATGTATCTGTAATTGATGACAGAGCGCGCCTCTCGGCGGCGCGTCGTCCGCGCGTGCCTCGAGCTGAGCCGGAGGCAATGGCGGGCCTACGCGTCGCTCCTCAAGGACGTGTGTTTGTCGGTGGAGCCGCTTGACGTCCTCGCCTCGAGGCTCGCCGGATGCCAGCTGCTGGTGGATGCGAGGGACGTTGACGGGTCGGTTGCCGATTCATTGTGCGCGCGGGGGTTGACGTCGGCGCTCACGTGGCTCTACGAGGGTACGGGGGGCTTCGAAGCAGCGGCGACGTCGGCGAGGCGCGCCGCGGGATCCAAGGTAGTCGGAAGTCACAGCTACGGCGAGATTGGTCCGGAATGCTTTCTCCGAACGTTCCGGGAAGCGCGGCGTTTCGTCACATCTCCCCGCGTCTCCTTCTGCGACCTCGGCTCGGGACGGGGCCAGACGGTCTTCATGGCGGCGCTCGTGGACGAGACGTGCGACGCTTCTGGCGTCGAGGTCGTCGCCGGCCTCCACGAGATCGCTCTGGCAGCGAAAGCGCGCTTCGGCTCCGGACGCGGCACAGTCACCTTCCACCACGCCGACCTCGAAGAAGACACCCCCTGGACCGCCGCCGACCTCGTCTTTCTCAACTGGATTTGCTTCGACAAACACCTCGTCGACGCGCTCACGTCCATCGCGGCCCACGCCCTCCGCCCCGGCGCGATCCTCGTCACCTTCACCACCGCGATTCAGTCTTCCCATTTTGTCGTCCTCCGCAAGTTTCTCCATCCGACGATGCCCTGGGGGGGGCCCTGTACCGTCTTCGTCCACAAAAAGCTCGACGCCCTCGCGCACCACCACCGCATCACCTTCGCCGACCCGACCCCCTTCGACGACGACCAGGCACTCGCCCTCCCGCGCCCGGGCGAGCCCTACGAGCCGAGCGACACGATGGACTCCCTCGACGTCCAACCCGCCATCCCTACGCCCCCCCTGACCCCTCATCAACGGAATTTTTCTGATTTTTTTTGTGGCAATAACTAACTAAGGAGGGTCTTTCTTTCTTTTTCTTAAAAAAACGCTTTTTTTTTTGCACCAGTGCATGCTGCAGCTGCTGCTGCGCAAGGTCGCGTCGCCGGGCACGCTGATCACGGCGGTCGCAAAATAATACCACAAAACGCCCGGCAGTCGTTTCCAGGTCTAGACCTTCAAGAAGCGCGGTGTGGTGGCTGCGTCGGAACTGCTTGAATATGTCTCGCGACTCACGCTTTGAGCAAGAAGAGTAGGTCCGGTCGACTTTGTTGTACGAGCAGATCGCCGATACAGTGTCGACACGAAAAAAAATGGGCTGGGAGTACACGTCGGCCCAGGCCCGATCGCAGCTTGGTTGGTGAGGACGTAGTGCTTCGAGCACGTGATGACACACCTTTTTCGTTGAACTCGTTGACTCGCGCCTCGGCGAGCTCAGTGCCGAGCACGGGGTGACCCTCGCCACCACTTATATATTCGGCGTTGCGACGTACGGGAGGTCGCTCGCCAAGGCACTCCGGAAATGCGACATCCCCTTCAACTCGTGGCACGACCTCGCACAAGACCGCGCGCAGTGGCGGTCCGCCATCCATGCACTTTCATCCCAAGCTTCTACCCCAACTGTGTGATTTTTTGCTCTGTGATCCTGGACCGGCTACTACCGGCCCAGCCTGGCTCCCATGCCCGGGAGAGGTCCGAAGTTAGTTAGTTAGTTAGTACGCTATGCAACTTAAGCCCGGGGCTGAGTACGACAGTCGCACCTTTTGCGGAAATTACTGAATCGTGGCTAGACGCGCCGCTCGGCAGCGACCTCGTCAGCGGCGGCGGCCGATACGATCGAGCGCTTCGACTGCAGAACGGTCGCAGCAGGCGGTGGGTGGGTGGGTGGCCTATAATCGTGCGAGACAGTACGACGCGAACTGGCCACCAATCATCCGCGCGTCCGGAACCCACTCCGTCATTTTGCTGCATCTTGATTATGGCGGCGATCCGCGACGAGTGGAAAACTTTGCAGCTTTTGTTGTTGAAAACGGCAACTGCACTTATTTGCGCGGGCGTGCGAGCTGCGACAGAAAAAAAAAGTCTCGTATTGCGCAAAGGACCATGGACCGCGCAGGGATCTGGGTAGGGTGACGCGCCCCGTATTGAGGAGGAACGCGGGCTGTCCTCAAGATACGGCACGGAGTCATGAAGTCGGCAGAACATCCGCAGGGATATAATAGGTGCGTCGTGAATTGGAGCAACGGGACGACGCGCGCGCCCCAAAAGCAGTACGGTTTTTTAACGGCTCGTTTCATAATATTGTGTAAGTGAAAGCCCAACGACACTCGTGGGTATACGCAGCCCCTAGATCACATCATCGTGGGCTCCGAGTGATGAGTAAATAGATGCGCGAAATGGAGGAGGAGGAGGAGCCTTCTGGACATCCGAACTCGAGGACGCGTTCGTTCGACCCGCGCCGCTGCGGCCACTGCGCAGAGAGGTCCTGCTTGTAGCGAACGACACAAACAACAACAAGGTCGCGTCGCACGTCCAAGTGGAGGAGTTGTGACTTATAGCAATGGGTACCGCCCGCCCGCCCGCCCGCCCGCCAGGACGCAATAAAATTCGATCGAGAGAAAACTGTTCTCGAGATTTGATTTTTATCGAAATTTCGAGAGTGGTGGGTCAGAAAGGGGAGACGAGAAGATCGGCGAGGAGGACGAAGGTGTGGTTGAGGCGGAGATCGCGCGAGGAGGCCCCAATTTCGACCACGTATTGGCCGGGGACGAGGGTCCAGTTTTTGGTAACGACGTCGAAGACGGCGAGGTGGTCTAAGTCGAGGGTCAGGATTGCCGAGGCTCCCGGGGGGAGGAGGGGGGTCTTGTCGAAGGCCTTGAGGATGCGCGGGGGCTCTTGGGCGGCGGGCGGGTACGTGACGTAGGCCTGAGGGGTCTCGACGCCGGCGACGTTACCGACGTTGGTGACGCGAATCGACAACGCGCGAGATCGAAGCGCGGGAGTCGTCGTCGTCGTCGTCGTCGTCGAACACCGGGGCTTGGTCTGCCACTCAAAGTGGAAACGGGTGTAGGTGAGGCCGTGGCCAAAGGGAAACATGACGGGAAGCTCGTTGAGCGCGCGGTAGCCGACGTAGAGGTCTTCGGCGTAATAGCAGTCCTCGGCCTCGCAGGGCGCGACGACGTCGTCCTCGGAGATTGGAATGGTGACGGGGAGCTTGGCCGAGGGGGCAACGTCGCCAAACAAAATGTTGGCCACGGCAGTGCCGGTGGGCGCGCCTCCGAAAAAGGTGATCGTGACCGCCTTGGCGTCGGGCGCGAACGGAGCGACGATCGCGCCCGGGGCGAGAGCGACGGCGACGACGTTCGAGGCGGCGGCCGCGAGATTCACGAGGAATCCCTCCTGATCGAGCGAGAGCGTGTCGCGATCGTAGCTCTCGGCACTCGTCGCTCCCGCGCAGGCGACGAGCACGTCGACATCGAGCGCGAGAGCGGCGTCGACGTCGTCGACCAACGAGGCGACGACGTTATCGACTTTGTTCGCGATGCCTTCGTAGACGGAGACGACCCACGCGGGAATGACGCGGCCGCTGCCGCCGATGACGTAGTAATTTCCAACATTCCATCCTGCCGAAACCAGGTCGTTGGACGCGTTGCACGCCGACCCGACCACGCCGACGGTCGCCGTCTCGGGGATGGGTAGAATGCCGTCGTTCTTCAAGAGAACCGTCGAAGCCGTCGCGAGGTTGAGCGCGAGTTCCGCGTGCGCCTCCGAGGTCGCGTTGACGTCGTACAGCAGCACGTCGCACTCGGGTCCCGGCGCGCACGCAGAAGACTGATTGAGGAGGCCGAGGCGCACTATCGGCTCGAGAATTCTCGAAACGGCCGAATCGATCGCGTCGGTCGGGACCTCGCTCAGCTCTTTTGCCGAAAAATAACCGTCGTCGCCGGGCATGTCCTGGTCCAATCCTTCCTCAACGGTCGTAGCCTGCGTCGCTCCCCAGTCGCTCATGACCCACCCACGAAAGACCTGCTTGAGCTTGCCGAGGGAGGCGCCGTTCGAGCAAGAATACGTCCCGTTGACTCTGTTGTACGAACACATCGCCGCCGCGGACTCCTTGGCGTGCCGAAAGGGCTTCGAGTACACCTCGGCCCAAACCCGCTCCGAGGCCCACGCCGAGTACGAATTCCGGTTTGTCTCTTGGTTGTTGAGCACGTAGTGCTTGGCGCACGTCATCACGCCCTTGGCCTGAAACGCGGCGACCCACGCCTCCGCGAGCTCCGCGCCCAAAACGGGGTCCTCGCCGCTCATGTATTCGCCGTTCCGGCCCCCGCGGGGCACGCGGTGCACGTTGAGCCCGGGCCCGAGCACCATGTTTGCGCCTGCACGATTTTCTTCTTCCTAGAGATAGATAGACAAACGACTCGCCCTTCGCGACGAACTCGTCGGCCGCCGCCGACGCGAACGCGGCCGCGGCCGATCGGTCGAAGGTCGCCCCCAGCGCGAGAGCGCAGGGCCACGAGGTCACCTGCCCGATCATCCGGCTGTCCGACGTCCTGAACCCGTTCCCCGCGTCCTGCATCTTGATAGCAGGGATTCCCAGCCGAGAAATATTCAATATCGTTCCAACGAACCCGTAGTTGTCCACGCCGTCCATCAGCGAGTACTTCTCGTCCATCGTCAGGGATTCGACCAGAGACGACACCACCTCCTCGGCGACACCGGGCGCCAACACGAACGCGGACAACCACCACCACAGCTTCTTCATATGATTTGATTTGATTTGATTGAATTGAATTGATAGGGGCAACACGAAACAACCGGAGGGTTTTGTTTTGCTCTTGTATCCATCCCCTTGCTTGCTTCCTTCCTTTCCCATCATATCATCAAAGGTAGTGTGAAACCTTCCACCTTTTTTGATTGGTAATATGAAGAGGGGGGGGTCGGGATTTCAAGTCAAGACAATGCGTGTGCCCTGCTGTGTGGGCGCGTCCCCGCCCAAACAGGTAGGTGGTGGCTGGGTTTTTTTTCACCAACGAAAGAGGTGGACGGACGATCGCAAACGCTATCGCTGCAGCGGGCGGGTGGTCAACGCGGGACGCCATCATTCATTCATTCATCCATCCGAAGGAAGAATGATGATACACGAGATGTGGTGGGGCGGAGAAAAAAAAAAGAGACCGCGCTTGCCTGTCTCCTCGTGGGGAGTCGACTCGACACGACACGGGGCGCGCGTTTCGAAGAAGAGGCACAGTCTTCTCGCGCGCACTTCGTCTCGCCGAAATTGTCGTTCTAAGATCAGAACAAAGCAGCAGCAGCAGCAGAAAGGGCGGACGTAGGTACAAGGATTGAACTTGTTGGCTTACTGGAAGTACTTCCGCGAGAAGAGAGCCCAACTCTGGTCGTCCTCCTCCGAGGTGGTGGTCGTCGTCGTCTGGCGCGAGAAGGCGGGGTAGTCGTAGCGCTGATACTGCGCGGACGCGGGGGCGTCGAAGCGCTCCTCCTCGAGGGGCGTGGCCTCCAAGTCGCGAGCGAGGCGCTCCTCTATCGCCCGGAGACGCACGGGATCCAGGACGGGTCCGCCGCTCTCGGCGTCGACGACGTCGAACGTATCGAGCGCCGTCTTCGCGGTTTCGTCGTCGGCTTCGACGGTTTCGATTTTGGCACCGACGATCGAAAGCGAGAGAGAGGCGAGGGATGTGGTGATCTGCTTGAGGAGGCCCGGTCGATCGGGGACCGTCACCTGCAAGGTCGTCGCCGAAATTTTTTTCGGAACGTCGACGTTCGAACACTTAGTTCGCACGGAGGAGGACTCGGAGGCCGCGTCGTCGTCTCCCGAGGCATCCACGAGAGCCTTCTCGAGGTATCGCTCGAGCGACCGGAGCTCGGTGTCGGCCGTGACGGCGAGCTTTGATTCGGCATACACCACTTCGAACTCGTCGTGGGCGACGTCCCCGGGCAAAGTTTCGGCGACGCAGCCCGCGATCGAGAGGCCGCGCCTCTTGAACGCCGCCGATATCTCGCCGATCAAGCCCGGCCTGTCCCCCACGACCACCCGCACCGCCGTCTTCCCTTCGGGCGTCAGCCGCGCCGACACCGACGGCGGCAGCGGCTCGGAATTTCCGGCCGACGCGTGCGGCGACGCCCACCGCTTGGCCTTGTCGTCGCCGTCCTCCGACAACGCCGAGAGCGATCCCGAGTCCTCGAGCCACGCGCCGTCCACCAGGTCCCCGCACAACCACTCGTCGTCGACCCGCGTCCGCTTGCGCGGACCGCTCGACTCCTCGACCCGACCGCCGCGCTTCTCCACGCTCGACGCGAACGCCGATCGCGCCGCCTCGAGGTCGACGCGCTCCTTCGCCGTCAGCTCGCCCTTCTTCTTGAAGCAGCACTTCCCGATCGCGTGGGTCGCGCTCAACTTTTTCGTTATCCGCATCGGCGTGCACATCAAACACTCGCTCAGCGTCGTTCGCAGCGACTCACCGCCGGAGCATCCGGGGAGCCGTCCAGACGTAAAGTGCTCGATCAGCAGCATCGCGTAGTCGCACTCCGCCCTGGTCCACTTTCCCTGACGCCGCTCGAAGCTGCTCAGCTTCCCGTCGCGAACCGAACCCCGCGACCGCGTCACGGGTGGACGCTTCCCCACGCCATTCGCGCTGCTGCTCCCGCTGCTCCCCACGCATTCCTGCTGCTGCTGCTGCTGCTGCTGGAACTCGCTCGTTCCCGCCGCCGAACTCATACCCCACGAAGGCGAAGGAGAAGGAGAAAGAGACGGAGAGGGAAACCCTCCCGACAGCATCATCGCGACAAGACACAGGACAGGACAAGACAAGAAAGAAGATCCTCGCCGCGCAACTCTCTCCTCCTCCACTGTCCCGGTCCCACACCACTTTGCAAGGACCCAGCAACCCCTGATGACTTCCCTACACAACAAGTATCCCACGTCACCACCACATCCTTTGGACACACACCCACCCTATTGGATTCTTCCATGCGCATTCCAGTGTACCTTACCTTTTTTTTGGCATCAGGGTTTATGATCGGAACAATCAATAAATAACTGACGTGGAGTGGTGCACCGTTATCACCTTCTCAACGGACAGGCCAGAGATACTCTTAAGGAGGCTCTCGCAGCTGCGAGCCTAGAAGAAGAGAGAGCTCAAAAGGGAAAAAAAATTTTGTCGAATGAATAATATATGCGGGTTTGGCGAATCGAGGATTTTTTTTTTTTTTGGGGGGTTGATTCGGGGGGTATAGGAAATTATAAAAAAAAAATCCGTTGTTACTACTTACACAGCAATGTTTTCGGACTCGGACAATAAAAATACTAACGAGACGAACCATAACGAACAATCATAACAACAGAAAATCATCATGATACTCACGGGTTGTCCAATTAAGAACAATCAATCACCGGGCCCATGAATAGTAGTAAATGGGGCCCGGCTTGCGTCGCCGTCGAGTAGGTGGTGTATCCGCACCTCGTGTGCAAGAAACACGCGCAACTTAGTCACAATCGCATCAAGAATATGATCTCACTTGCGCGGCGCGCCAAGGTAGTAGTAAGGGAGAGAGGACGTTCAGGTCGCAACCTTGACCTTGCGCCAGCGGTTGTACTTCTTGACCTTGTTCCAGTTGAAGGCCTTCTTCTCGACGTCGTTCTTAGCCTTGGCGACGTCCGTGCACACGAACGTGTTCGCCTCGGCAGAATTGCGAAGCCGGTCGTGCACTTGCTCCTCGGGGTAGACCTCGGAGAAGACGCTACCCATGCCCACCGCGTAGATGTTGAGGGTGGCGGTGCGTTCACGTCCCCAGCACATTGAGCACGACGTACACCTCAGAGTCCCCCAGATTGTTCGCTCTCCGCCCTCCTTGAGGACGTGAAGACATGCCCCGCCGGAGTTCGGGCACGTCATCGAGGACCGGAACTCTCCTGTCGAGAGCACCGTCGTTTGTGGATCTCTATCCATCGCGTGACCTAGCCGGCGCATAGGCGCGCGCCGGCTGATGGATGCATAGTCTCTCCCTTTTCGGGCCAAGGTACCGATCGAAATAGTCACCGCGGAAGACGAGCGTCCGGACACCCCACGGCACGAGCCCGCGGTGGGTTCGAATCACCCACCGATCCTCCCAGTCCTTCAATCTCTCGCGGCGCGTCTGCGCCTTTCCAGAATTTTTGATCTTGTACAACGAGTACCAGCTCTCCAGCATCCAACGGTAGAGCTTGACGGTATCATGCAACGTCACGTCCTTTTTGTAGTCGTCGTCGTCGTCTTCTTCGTCGTCACGCCCTTTCCCCCGGCGTTTGTGCCGGAGATTGGTCCGCTTCTGGTGGTCTTTGACGAACTGATTATATGACCTGCCGGACACCGTGCAAAATACGGGGCTTTTGGCGCCGTCCCTCAAATTCCGAGGTCGCTTTTTTTGACCCGCGATTCATATCCGCCGGCAGCCTCGTAGGCTCGAGCGTCTCGAAGTGCCCTGAGTCGATTTATGCGGTCTTGTTCCTTTATGAGGGAACGGTCGCCAGTCCGCAGCCGAAGGTACCCCTGCGTTGTTATTCCGGGGTCGTTCGCGATGATGAGGTCGAATTCCTTCCCCTCGACTTTCTTCCGATTAACCTCCCTCCTCCGCTTCTCCTCGCGCTTAGCCTCGGCGATGAGAGCCTTCTTCCGCTTGGCCGCTTCCCGAGATAACTGTGCATCCGATGGCCCCGAAGTCGACGCCCCCTCACCACCGCTCGCGGAACCGCGCGTTGCGTTGCTCCTCGCACCGACCTGCCTCTCGATAAAGGTGTCCCCCCCCTCCAGGTCGATATCGTTGTCGTCTTCACTACCATCGGTCTCCTGCGCACTTCCCTCGAAAAAACCGATTGCACCACCTCTTGCAGGCGGGCCATTACAACCCTGTCCGAGTCGCGCACCCGCTCAGACCCCGTTCTCATTTTTTTCAGGATGCTCCTCCAGCGCGACATCTTTGGTCTACTAATTCTCGCGGGAAGTGACATTGCGTTTGGCCCGCAAATACGTCCGTCTTCCTCCCGCTCGTACACCAGGATCTCCGCCGATGACGAAAGTGTATTCTTCGCTTCAGCGGCATCAAAATCCACGACATTTTCGTCGTCGTGTCTGGTGCATCGCACCGTATCGTTTTCGTACTCGAACGTGAACACGACGGCGTGTTTTCCCACCTCTTCTATGGCAACGCCGTTTCGTCGCTTCAACGACACCGGGCTACGATTTCCTTGGTCTTGGCTAGCACCCATCGTCTTCACATCGTCCAAAACAACCCGCTCTTCGACCTCACAGTTCCCGCCGTGTTCACGTAAAAGCCGAACCACGACGGCATTTTCCGAACATGCGTCGATACGACACCCTGAAACCTGGCGTCGCCCGCAGCATCCCACGTTGGTACACTTGTCGCGGTGGCTCCTCGGACACGGAACGCGAACCGAATCCTCGTCGCCACCGAGATAGTTGCCCGAGTTGAGGATTCTCCCCAGCGACTTCGTATTTCCGTTTTTCACCGCTACCGCCACGACGGGACCTCTCTCCGTCGATCGCGCTCCTGAGTCGCACTTGCAACACGAGAACGTCATCTCCAATCGGGAGTCAAACACTCTCCGTTTGGTCTTGTTCTCGCTTTTTCGGTCGGGCGGGATCATGTCCCTGTGGATCCGGAAGGATGACCACGCTTGGGGGGCTGTCGAGGCTATCAGATGATCTTGCCTCTCTTCCGATGCCACTTTCCTCGGCTTCCGGCCGTTGAAGGGCGTACTGAATGGTGTTCTCCCAATAGACGCAAATGGAGTCCCTGCACTGAATCGTTGCAGACGCTCCAGTGCGTCACGAAACCACTGCGGTCGTTCTGCCATTGACCTCTCTGCCATGACCGCGCTTTGCCCGGATAATAGGCTTAATCCGAACGCTCACAACTCGCTTGTTGTATTCCTTTTCGTCAGACGACAATTGCCGGCAGCCGTCTGACTGCGCGCTGTACCGGTGCGCTCGTCTTACGGAAGTACTTGCCTTGCGCGTGAAGACTATGGGCGGCCTTCCCGGTGCTGTCGCTCGCCGTCAGGGAGGAGGTGGTCTGCCTCGCGCGAGCTAGGTTAGGACTTATAACAATGCCTTACGATATGCAAAAGTATGCAAAATGAGTCGTAGTGACTCCGCTCCCCGTTCGATCCGAATCACGTAAAATGAACCCCGCGGCGGTACCCGTGATCCTCTGGATCTTCCCCACAAATGCGTCGGCTTCGCACTCACTCGACCGTTACGAACCGACTCGCCGCCGAAAAACAGGAGATCGATATTCCGGGAGTTGGACTATCGATTCCCGTTTCTGAGACCACTGTAGTGGTTTTCTCAGATACCCGCCCCTCCTGGCCGGACCAGGGGCCTCAACAACCCTTTCTCCCAACCCGACCCGCGGGTGAAACCACCACACGCCCGATCTCAGCGTAATACCTCACGCCATCACGAAAATCGGACAGGTGAGGGCAGGGTCGGATAAGAAAGTTCGTACGAGCCGTTAACTATGTTTCAGTCCTAACTACTAATCGACAGATGTTTGTCTGTCTGTCTGTTTGTTTGTTTGTCCCTCGATTTAGGGTAATGATCAGGTAGGCGCGAGAGTAAGGATCAGGTAGGCGCGAGAGCCAGACAGTGATCCTCCAAGCCGTCTACGGCGACCTCGCAGACTATTTCCACGACCCGCGGCGGCTCTTTTAGCCAGCGCGCCATTCTCACGCCCCGTCGAAACGATGTTGTCGATGCTGACAACGCGCGCATGACCGCGGCCTTTATTTTCCCGGAGACGAGGCGTCGGAGTTCTTTTCGGCTGACTAGGCTGGGTCGGAAGACGACGCCTCGCTCTTTACTGTAGAGTTTTCAACTCCCTGACAACCAACGGCATGCTGACTTCGATCGCGAGCTTAATGTCTTCGCAACCTCGACCCGTCGCACGGCCACTGTAACGGTACCAGATACGTGATCGATCGTGTCGTTGTCACCGAGGCTCCTCCAACCTGTATCGCTTAAGGCCCGCCTACGCCAAACGATCAACAAGAGCCAGGGCCAGACGCCCCGCGAGGTCGGCGTCCTCTTTCCCAAGCCCGTCTTCTGCCACGTCCAGCTCTACGTGGCTCTCTGTCGATCGGCATCCCCGAGGATATACTCATCTGGGTCGACGACTCCACCCTACCCCACACGTGCTGCGCAATACCGATAAGCCCCCTCACGGCGTCTACACGCGCACTGTAGGTGAACTTACTGGGACCAGGTGAACTTACTGGGGTTGGAGATTGGGACTAGGTGAGCTGAGTGACCAGGTGAAACTGGGACCAGGTGAACATACTGGGGTTTTTAGAGTAAAGGGTTTTTAGAGTAAACTCAAAGGTTGGAGGCGCGTGCGGATCAAAGCAGCTTAGATTGGCGGAGGCGAGAGCGACGAGCTCAAAGGAGTTGGTGTGAGCTAGGTGAACTTACTGTCAATAATAATACTGACCAGGTGAACTTATATGAAACTTACTGGGACCAGGTGAACTTACTGGGGTTAGAGATTGGGACTAGGTGAACTTACTGGCCTGCCCTTGTTTGTACTAAAACATACTCAACGGATCGCTGAGCTATGTTCATTTGTACTCAAGCAGTATGTGCCGCCACGCCGCGAGATCGTCGCGATGGAACTAGTCCCCATAGTGAAGTCGGCATCCTTTCGTCCCCTCACGCAAAAAAAGGAAAAAGCCCACGCGTTGTAGGACCCGTCGTTGCGGCGCGGGCTAGTCTCGTTTTCTTATCCGACCCTAGTGAGGGTGTCAAGATGACACCCCCCCCATAAGTGCAAGGTCAATACCAGAGCAACAATCAGGGTAAGTCAGGTGGCAGGCAGGCAAGTGGGGGGAATGGGCGTTACTGCCACACCGCCGTGCAAACTTGCGACGCGGCCTTGCGGATTCGGTCATTACAGCGCTTCGCAGCCATCCCGACCGGCCGTTTGACGACGACGCGTCCCGTGGGGCGTCCGCTTTTCATTCTCCATTGGTGGACATTGGCTCGATCGTCGGATGAGGTATCCTAACGCCGATAGAGACCAAGTCCACCAGTGGAGCACCATTGCGAACGCGCTCCTGCACTTGGCGAACTTTGTGTTCGGCGTCGAAAACTCTTGCTTTGAGGATAGAGTCCGTTTCACCGCCGTTTTATGGGCTTCATTCCGTTTTCAACGAATATATTTCTCAATTATCTGAAAAGCTACACGTACCTGCGGGCGTCTCTGATATTCTGGATCGTGCCGATCCTTTTTTTTGGTATATATCCGGAGTTGGCGCTTGAAAAGCACGAGCAAGTGCCTGTCCCGAGTTCTTCGACCTGGTCAGCACGAAACGCCTGAAACGTCTCCTGAAACGCGTGCGTTGGAGCCGCGCTGGTAGCATGAGGGGATTTGGTCTAGTGGTATGATACGCGCTTAGGGTGCGGGTGGTCACGGGTTCGATTCCCGTAATCCCCCCTGCGACTTTTCCAGTCTTGAATTGCATCCAATGCGAATACCTGGGGATTTGGTCTAGTGGCATGATACCCGCTTAGGGTGCGGGTGGCCACGGGTTCGATTCCCGTAATCCCCCTGAATTGAGAAGCAGGAAATCTGACGATGCGTGACATCATATGTTGAGCCATGAGCCATGAACACCGTGTATCTCTGGAAGTTGTGTCTCTATTAGCGTATTCGCCCCTGGGGATTTGGTCTAGTGGCATGATACCCGCTTCGGGTGCGGGTGGCCACGGGTTCGATTCCCGTAATCCCCCTGAGTTTTTTTCAGGGGCGACGCGGTTTTGCCGCTCCTTTTGCCTCGATTGGAGATTTCACTGTGGCATACGCACGTGAAAACCAGGTTGGGCACATGATGGAAACCGGAACCACCACCAGTTCGGGCAGTTTGAAAGGTCACGTTTTTTTTTCTGGTCCTAACTAACTAACTAACTTCAGACCTCTCCCGAGCATGGGAGCCAGGCCGGACCGACAGGAGCCAGTCCGGAATCACGGGCCTGTAGACGAGGAGCGCCGAAAGGCCGGTCGGCGGAGAGTGACCATACGTGGTAATGCTGAGGGTGCAGAGAAGTATGCAGAATCCTGCTCTTTTTCCGTCCGTTGAGAAAGCGATCTCTTCCCTACCCTTCTTCTTCCTTGAGAAAGTAACCTGTTCCCTGAACTCTAACCTGCCAGACTCACACGGTGAGACGGGATGGTTCTTCAGTGACTTTACACCACTGCCTCGCGGAATACTCTACATAGGGTTATGCTCAATTAACCTGCCTATTTTTGAAGCGCCAAAAGTTTAGTATGTATGTAAGACATCGTGTGACGCGTTGGGTGAGGCTCAATAATAAACCTGCCCGTTTCTGATGCGCCAGATGTAACGTTGTAAGAAATCAGGAGGTGCGGATGGAACGTTTACACCAGAAACAGCTGGCGGGGGGTTCTGATGATTTTCAGTTTCTACGCCTGTTGGAGAGGTTTGACCCACTACGGTTGTATGGTAGAGACCGCGTGCGGTCTTAGGCGTGACTAGCCAATCCCGCATGTCGCGAGCTACATACTACACAGGTAGGGAATACATTCCCCACTTCCCAGGGACAATAAATCCCGGAGAAGCTTTCTCACTGACAACGAGGAACAGAGCTACTGCCAGATAAACAGCTGACTCTGGACCTTGTGGCACGCAAGGGCGGATTTCTCCTAAGTTCGGATAGCGAACTAGACGACCTTGTTGTCTTAGATTTTTTTTCCCGATTGATGTCATTTGGTCAACCAAAAACGCCACTTGGTCAAAAATTAATGTCCTTTCGTCACTGGTGTCATTTGGTTATAAAAAAAAGGTTATTTGGTCACGTCGTGACCAAATAGCATTCTTTTTAATGATCTGTGACCAAATGAGATTTTTTTTTTGTGGCCAAGTGACATGTCGAATCCTGTCGAAATTCGGTCATCCAAAAAATGTCATGTGGTCAACAAAGGCCAAAAAAATGTCATCCAGTCACAAATAAATGTCATTTAGTCACAGAGATATTCACCCAGACACCAAAAAATGTCATTTGGTCAAGAAAAAAATGCCACTTAGTCACACCATGGGTTTCTGCACGTCTACGGCGACTCCACGCCTTGTGACGATTGCTGGTCTAAGACCCAGTTCCGCGCTATAAGCTGCCCTGGATCCGCACAGCTGTGTCATAGTTTCCTATGCTTCTTATTTTACTAGCGCATCGGCGACAGGGGCAGCCAGCCGCCCACGTCGCAAGAGGCAGCGGAAAGCACGCTCCTATTTCGGCGAAACCTATGGAGATCGGCATACACACGGGTACAATTCAAGAAAATTTTCTTCGTGTGTATTTGGAGCTACTGGCGGTGCACCACGTTGCCCGGCCCGCGGGTGGGCCGGATTCACGGCCTAGGGCCTGCCGTGGACCACACGGACTAGGCTCGCGGACGAAGCTCGCGGACGAGACTCACGGACGGCCCGGTTTGTTAGATGCGAGCCGCTGCCCACGGCAATGAAGGTTCGTACTTCAGGAATAGGCGACTTCAGAACGAGCAAATCTAGATGCAACGGCCACCACGACACTCCGGCCACCGCGACCATTCCAACCACACAACGAACAGGAACCCTATCTTGGATCCAACTCAGCCAATCCCACAGGAACTTTGGCCACCAGACGTTACTTATGTGCTCGTGGTTTTTCCCGCGGTTTCTTCAATAGCTCTTGACGATTGCAGAAACAAGATGCGACGATCCCATGAGTCTATGCTCGCATTCTCGTTTTGGACACAGGCATTCTCTCCTTCATGTCAGATGTTTACGCACATGGCATAGCCGTATACGGCAACCAAGATCGACGTGGACTGCGTTCCACTCTCATCTCTGAGCGTTACCTCCGACATACTGGTTCCCGCACTGTTAGCCAGCCCTATCATGTCTCATTCGGCTCCCATCGACCTACATGACGTCATCCGTCATATGCCGACTAAAGCCCAGGCACCGCACAGGCTCATGCGCACCCACGACGGCACGCTCGCTGCCTCTCTCGGTTTCGACTACCCACATAGCGCCATCTCCATGGCACGCTCACCATCAGCTGAGATGCACGATCGCTTGCGCAGCACTACGCTCGGACAACTTTCGTTTCAGGTTCAGCACAACACTGTCTTCTTAGTCATCGCTCGGAGATGACTCCATCGTTGCGATGAATGCGCGCTCGTGATCAAAGTCATCCAAGAGATGACATTAAGGGATCGCTAGGGAGCGATGTATCGACGTAATGTCAAGTGAGATCGAGGCGGTGCAGTGATCTGCATGGCTGAGGTAGCCGTGCTGGGAAGATTCCGGCGAGTGCGTACAACTCTGGCGTGTCGCTGACATGATCTGTAGGGCGTGCAGGAAAGCGAGATCCGCGGCGCTAACCTGGATTGCTGCAGCAGGGGCGGATCAGTTGCCTGGGACGTTGGAAAACAGCCTTTGTCTTCCAGAGGCGAAGAGAGCAGACGTAGGTGTAGCTTCGTTTCATCGTGACCAGATAGGCGTAATACGCCGATGCGTGTAATCGCGGTGTGCTTACCTACATATTCATGATGTGCCCGTGCGTTCTGCAGTGTTGCTTCTGCAAGCGAGACATGCCGGAAGGACTGGTCAATCGGATGGGGTGCATCAGCTGTGAGTGAGGTAGGCGCCTGAAGCCGTGCGACGTCGAGTGACTGAACGTCAGACGTGGGCATCGTCTTCTTAGTCTGGAGCTGTGCAGTGCAGCCGGTGTTCATTGCCTTGTCTGCTACGTTAATGGACTGACTGGTGTACCTAGCCGTTGTGGTCTTATCTTGGTTTATCTGTCGTCGTTTCGTCCACGAGAGACTGCAAAGTAGTAGTCGTTGCTGGAATCGGGATTAGACATAGCTTTTGAGCAATGGCTATGGGTAGCTGAATGCTTATTTGGCTGGCAGTTCCCGTGGCTGGGAAATTCCGGAGACATGGCAGCTTAGTGGCAGACGTCTCGTCATTGGAAATAATTGCCATGAAGTGACTCGCAAGTTCAAAGTTCAGACGCCAGGAATGCGTCGAGAAACGTGTGAGGTCACCAATTGATATGCGCCCTCGTAAGGCGTGCGCGGCTAGGTGTGGGCACGAGCGGCCTATGTTGGTGATCTGAAGGTCGTGAGACACGTGACGGCGCGGAGCGTCTGGCAAAAAGGCAAATCTCGACAGTATCGTTTACCGTCAACCACTTCCGTGCACGCGCAGTCTTAGTGGTTCGGGTGGTCAGGAGCAGCTACAAAGGAGTGGGTGGTGCTCCGTGTGTCTCTGACACCGTGGACATCAACGCTGCTGACGTTTTTCATTGGGCAAACAAGTGGCCACTTACTGTTGGGAGCATGAGAGTTGCGCCTGTTAGGTGCCATCGTGGATTACACCGAGGAGACCGCCACTTTTCGTCGCACTGAAGTCACCATTGGGGTCATCAAGAGTAGTGTGTCCGATCTTCCCCAGGATAACCAAGGCGTTTTCTTGTACGATGACGCATTCGACGCGACTCCGACGATAGTGCCGATGTTTCCAACAGCTGGGCTTGCCATACGGGACGTAAATACGAGGCAATTCAAACCTATGTGTTTGTTGCCCGCCCGTGGAGTTATGCAAGCCTCTTCCGGTCAATCCAATCCAGGGCCGATCACCGTCGCACTCTTCTTGGACAGCCTCCGTTAGAAGGCGGTCGCCACGCTCCGCGCGATCCGCCCGGATCTACCACCGCAGACCAACTGCCTTCTCGTCGAGATTCTCGTGAAGATGGGAATTTCGTCCCTTACTTCGCTTATGTCACGAACACGCGGTATATCTTGCCTAGTCATCCCTACATGCTAGAGCTCGAGTGCGATGTTCTGCTGATGAAGGGACAAGCTTATCGACCTTGTCGGTCGCTGCATCCAGATCTTCGTGTGATACCAGGATCATGTTCGTCCTTCTCACCGACGGAGCCGAACGAAGTGCACGTGGCCGTAGAGCACATTGGAGAAGGCCCAATCGGCATTGATCCCTACACGCCCATGATCGAAGGAGAGATCGTGCGGCACGAAGGATGTGTGAATGTTCAGTTCGAAGCTACTGAAGAAGACCCCGACAATTGTTACGCCACCGCCTCAATGGACGAAGACAAGACTGAAATTGACGAGGAGGTTTTGGCTGAAAGACCTCCTCCCGAGCCTCCTCCAGAGGAAGAGAAAAAAAAACAACCCAGAAATGGAGGAGATCGCCAAAGGGCTGCTGGCTGAGCATACGCCTCTTTGGCCAGGATACGTGTCACCTACAACTTCGTCGTTCTTCATTTGCGCTGGTGGCTCGACTTTAGGTATCCGACAATGCAATGAGTTGTTTGGAACCTCTTTTCGCATCGTTTTGGCTTTGGAATCTTGTCCACAAGCCCAAGCTGTCTACCAGCTTCAATTTCCAGGAATTCCTTGTGTCTTGGACGTTTTAGGGAAATCTCATCGTCGTACGTACGACGTGGTGTTGACTTACCTGTCGGGAGATTACCGGAAGCATTATTCCTACTTTCATGCGAGCCCTCCCTGCATTTATGGGTCAACCGCGGCAATCTGCACCATCGAGATGAGCGCAAGGGCGCCGCAGTTACTTCGTGGGTCCTGCGTCATTTTCGGAATGCATGTAATGTGATTGGAACAGGGACCGTCCGTGATACCGTTTGTAAATCACAGTTCTTACATTCCATGCATTGTCGACTTCTACAGCATCACGCCCGTGTTGCTGCGTACGCGCACGCGTTTACTCGCATGTCATGTTCAGCTTTCCTTACCGTTACTTACACGCGAACCGCCGCCAAAGTTACAAGACCGTTTTGGTCCTGCTTCGGGTTTTTCGAGCGGCTACCCTTTGATTGTGGTTTACAGCTCTCCTCAACACGCCCTGCTGTTGGACAATCCTTTACGGTAACGCGCAATAAGTTGCAGATGGGACCTCATCTTCCCAATACGCGATCACTTTCGCGTTGGAAATGCATCAGGAAATCACGACGGTTCCGTCTTACGTGGCAATGGGGTGATCTATCGCAGACAGCTGCGATGAAAGTGTTAGGCAGTATGGTCCCGCAAGCGACCATGATGCGGCGGATTGCACTTGCCGTGCATAACTCTTTTGACACCTCCACGAGAAAGTTGGGGAAAATTCGGAATATAACAACCTCGACGATTGCAAATCACGACCACCGCTTTTTACGGTTCTCGCCATTTGCTCTTGACTCTAAAATTTCAACACTCAACCCAGATACTCGAGTTGTATCGTGGTTTAGCCACGATGAGTTTTGCACGCGCGACTCTGTCCAGCACCAAGTCATCAATCTAACTCGCCAATTCCGAGCCATCTATAACTCGCCAGCCACCACCCCACCGCCACCTTCGGGTTTGTTGTCGCCAGGGGCGGCTCCATCTTTTCAGCAGGGGGTACCGTCGTCGCTGCTGTAATGCAGAGAAACCAAACGACTTCTACGAATGCTGAAGATGAACGCGCGTCGCAAGGGCGGCCTGCATACTTCGATAAGTATGATATTCCGTGGGCGGACGCGCCGAACAAGGCCGCCCATTGCCTGAGGCGCCTCCTCACTTGGTTGGTCAAGAGAGCATGAAGGTCATCCCACCGACCGTTGCGCAGGTCGAGAAGGTGATGACTGAGTTGGGCATTACAGAGCACCCTGAACTAGATGAAGACGAGAAATTAATTGATGATGAAACATCTTATTTCGTACTCTTGGGCTTTCTTTGACGACGCGATGAGACCCGTGAATTCTCCGGAAGTTGTGTTGCGATTCAAAGAAGAAAGAAAACCCACATCAAATTGTCATCATACAGGCTGTCAAAGGAAAAGATCGAGTGTCTGAGACTTCAGATCGAAGAATGGAGTTGCGGCGACGGAGTTATTATTCGTCCCGCGCACTTTTCTCGGGGTTTTGTTTTCCCGTCTTGATGTTGCCAAAGAAGGGAGCTGAGCTTGGTGCTTCCTTCCAATGCTTATAGAGCAGCGGTCGACTTGCGGCGTCTTAACAACGAATTACGCAAGGACGATAGTTGGCCGAGCGTGAGCATGGCAGACGCGTTGATGTTCCTAATATTGACCAACTCCGTCGTTCGAGTGTGGATATCAGATGGGGATATCACCATTAAAAATTTTGCGTTTATCTTTACAACACAGTACAGTTCAGGGTGTCAAAAAATTACCACGGGGAGTGTTGGGTCTGCGCCCACGAGCGGCGGGGCGAGGTGCCCCAGGGCTTCGTTGGGAAGGAGCGGGACGTTCGGGGAGGTGGTTCATTTTCTTCTTCGGTCATGGAGATGTCGTCAATAATGTCGGTCTGGTTGCTCGAGGAGTCTCTGGAAGGACGGATCTCTCCTTTCTCTTCGGTGAAATGCAAAATCATGTCGGTTGGTCGGTCGCTTGTGTAGGTTCGGGGATCTTCTGCGCTTTCTTCTTCCACGATGGAGAGAATCGTGTCTCTTAGTGATTCTTGGGTGTTGGTTGATCGGCGAAGGACGTCGTTGTAGGTATTTTCGTCGTCGAAGACCGAAATGAACATTTCCTCAGTTTCGCGCGGCTTCTCTGCCTCGAGGCCCTCGTACTGGAATATGAGTTTGCTCTTGTTGTCGTCGACACTATGTTTTCGTTGATGCGAGGGCCATAGCTTGCAGAGAGCCGCGAAAATAACGACGACGTTAGTGGCAATGCCCGCGACCGCGGTCCACGACGCGAAAAGTTTTGTCGCAAGCTGTCCGGACGTCGCGAAGAGGACTGTTGCCAACGCAGTCCGGCTCCGGTGGTCCCACGCGGTGTGGGTGACGCTCACAATCCAAAGCGGCCACGGCTTGGCTCGAAAGGGCGCGAGGAAAACGCGCGGCAACATCAGAGCGATCGCCACGATTCCGAGTACCGACGGAAATTCGGCGCACGCAAACAACGCGTTCAGCGCGGCGTCCAGCGCCACGATCACGAGGAAGTACTGACCGTAACAGATCGCAACAATCCACGCGCCGACGGTTGCGATGGCGACAAAAACGAGGCACGGTCGTTTTATGGTGCCAAGGATGACGCTTGCGTCTTTGAACGGCCTTGACCGGCTGCTCGAGCTTTTCCCAGGTGCCACCGTCGACGTGTTGCTGCTGTGAACGTCGACGATCCTTGGCGACAGGGACGGTGACATGGAGGATGACAGTGTTGTCATGCTTGGTGACGGTGTTGTCGTGCTTGGTGACAGTGTCAACGACGATGACAGTGTAGTAGTCGTGCTCGGTGACGGTGTATTCGTGCTCGGTAACAGTGTAATGGACGACGATAATGTAGTCATACTAGGTGATTGCGTTACGCTCGGCGACAGCGTCAAAGTCGGCGCGACTGTCGGCGAGAACGTCATACTCGGCGAGAACGTCGCCGTCGGTGACGCGCTCGCGCTCGGACTCGCGGTTGGTACCAAGGGCGCCCTCGGCAAGAGGGTCGATGATGGCGTGATTATGGGCGTGAGCGTGACTGTTGGCGCAACCGTGGCGGTTCGCGACGCCGTCCCAGTCCAAGTCGGCGCGATCGTCGGCGATGGACTCGCGCTTGGGGATATCGTCATAGTGGGCGCCGTCGAGATCGTCGACGACGCCGTGACGGTTGGCGACGACGTCATCGTCGGCGCCATCGTGACCGCCGGCGCCATCGTGACCGCCGGTGCCATGGTGACCGCCGGCGCCATGGTGACCGCCGGCGCCATCGCGACCGCCGGCGCCGTCGCGACCGTCGGCGCCGTCGTGACCGTCGGCGCCGTGGTGACCGTCGGCGCCTTCGTGACTGTCGGCGCCTTCGTGACCGTCGGGACGGAGGATGGGGTCCCGAAGACTTCGAAGGGATCGGAGGAAATCACCGCGGGAATCGTCGCGATACCTGTCGAAAGGCGTCGCCGGCTCCTTGAAAACCAGTAGACGAAGCGGTAGATTCCCGGCGGAAGGTCAGGAAGCTCGTACCCGAAGTCGAGGGTCGTTGTTGGAGGGGTGAGCTCGTAGACGCCGCGGGCGAACGTCTCAACTCGCGAAGCGCACGGATCGCCTGAAATGCACAGGGCCGCAGTCAGATTCACTGACGTCAGGTCTGTTGTGAGCGTAAGCGAATCGGAAGCGTCGTACACGAGCGCCCCCGACGTCGGCGCCGGCGATGGCCACGCGCAAAGCGCGGATTGGCCGCCGAAGAGAAAGTTGCGGCCCCTTCCTTCGCAGTCCTCCTCGCACAAGACTGTGAGCGCCAGGTCGAAAGACTTGGTTTTTTCGAACCCGATCATCACGGCACGCTCGGAGAGGTCGATGGGAAAAAAGATTTCGTTCTCCGCGTTGCACTGCTCACACTCGTCGCAAGTGACAAGGCTAAGATCCTCCGTCGGGTTATCGCAGAGAAATCCGGGTGCCGTCGCAGTGAATTGCCGCCCACACTCGACATCTTCCACTAAAAGAGATGTCGTATCCTCAGCACGTACGCGTCCGCCGATACGCACAGCTGTTCCTTCTGCTTGCGGTCAACGTCCAAGTCGTAAAACGTGAGCACGAAGTCAGACAGCTCTTCGGTGAACTCAAAGGTGAGGTACGCCGTCGTGTTCGCGGCGACGTTGATCTGAGCGAACTGCCCGTGCCATTTCCCGTTAAAAGAAGCGTTGGCAGCTTGGTACTCTGAGGCTGTCACCACAAGATCGACGCCAGTCATGACACCCGAAAACCTCATTGCAGCCTCGCCCGCACGCGGGCCTTGACCTCCAAGGTTGTTTGATGTGAGCGCGGCGGGCTGGATGTCCGGATCGTCCGCTACCGAGACGCAAGGATCCCAAGGGTCAGGCGTTGGCACAGTCGTCGGCGCCGGCGATGGCCACGCGCAAAGCGCGGATTGGCCGCCGAAGAGAAAGTTGCGGCCCCTTCCTTCGCAGTCCTCCTCGCACAAGACTGTGAGCGCCAGGTCGAAAGACTTGGTTTTTTCGAACCCGATCATCACGGCACGCTCGGAGAGGTCGATGGGAAAAAAGATTTCGTTCTCCGCGTTGCACTGCTCACACTCGTCGCAAGTGACAAGGCTAAGATCCTCCGTCGGGTTATCGCAGAGAAATCCGGGTGCCGTCGCAGTGAATTGCCGCCCACACTCGACATCTTCCACTAAAAGAGATGTCGTATCCCTCAGCACGTACGCGTCCGCCGATACGCACAGCTGTTCCTTCTGCTTGCGGTCAACGTCCAAGTCGTAAAACGTGAGCACGAAGTCAGACAGCTCTTCGGTGAACTCAAAGGTGAGGTACGCCGTCGTGTTCGCGGCGACGTTGATCTGAGCGAACTGCCCGTGCCATTTCCCGTTAAAAGAAGCGTTGGCAGCTTGGTACTCTGAGGCTGTCACCACAAGATCGACGCCAGTCATGACACCCGAAAACCTCATTGCAGCCTCGCCCGCACGCGGGCCTTGACCTCCAAGGTTGTTTGATGTGAGCGCGGCGGGCTGGATGTCCGGATCGTCCGCTACCGAGACGCAAGGATCCCAAGGGTCAGGCGTTGGCACAGTTGTCGGCGCCGGCGATGGCCACGCGCAAAGCGCGGATTGGCCGCCGAAGAGAAAGTTGCGGCCCCTTCCTTCGCAGTCCTCCTCGCACAAGACTGTGAGCGCCAGGTCGAAAGACTTGGTTTTTTCGAACCCGATCATTACGGCACGCTCGGAGAGGTCGATGGGAAAAAGGATTTCGTTCTCCGCGTTGCACTGCTCACACTCGTCGCAAGTGACAAGGCTAAGATCCTCCGTCGGGTTATCGCAGAGAAATCCGGGTGCCGTCGCAGTGAATTGTCGCCCACACTCGACGTCTTCCACTAAAAGAGATGTCGTGTCCCTCAGCACGTACGCGTCCGCCGATACGCACAGCTGTTCCTTCTGCTTGCGGTCAACGTCCAAGTCGTAAAACGTGAGCACGAAGTCAGACAGCTCTTCGGTGAACTCAAAGGTGAGGTACGCCGTCGTGTTCGCGGCGACGTTGATCTGAGCGAACTGCCCGTGCCACTTCCCGTTAAAAGAAGCGTTGGCAGCTTGGTACTCTGAGGCTGTCACCACAAGATCGACGCCGGTCATGACACCCGAAAACCTCATTGCAGCCTCGCCCGCACGCGGGCCTTGACCTCCAAGGTTGTTTGATGTGAGCGCGGCGGGCTGGATGTCCGGATCGTCCGCTACCGAGACGCAAGGATCCCAAGGGTCAGGCGTTGGCACAGTCGTCGGCGCCGGCGATGGCCACGCGCAAAGCGCGGATTGGCCGCCGAAGAGAAAGTTGCGGCCCCTTCCTTCGCAGTCCTCCTCGCACAAGACTGTGAGCGCCAGGTCGAAAGACTTGGTTTTTTCGAACCCGATCATCACGGCACGCTCGGAGAGGTCGATGGGAAAAAAGATTTCGTTCTCCGCGTTGCACTGCTCGCACTCGTCGCAAGTGACAAGGCTAAGATCCTCCGTCGGGTTATCGCAGAGAAATCCGGGTGCCGTCGCAGTGAATTGCCGCCCACACTCGACATCTTCCACTAAAAGAGATGTCGTGTCCCTCAGCACGTACGCGTCCGCCGATACGCACAGCTGTTCCTTCTGCTTGCGGTCAACGTCCAAGTCGTAAAACGTGAGCACGAAGTCAGACAGCTCTTCGGTGAACTCAAAGGTGAGGTACGCCGTCGTGTTCGCGGCGACGTTGATCTGAGCGAACTGCCCCTGCCACTTCCCGTTGAAAGAAGCGTTGGCAGCTTGGTACTCTGAGGCTGTCACCACAAGATCGACGCCGGTCATGACACCCGAAAACCTCATTGCAGCCTCGCCCGCACGCGGGCCTTGACCTCCAAGGTTGTTTGATGTGAGCGCGGCGCGCTGGATGTCCGGATCGTCCGCTACCGAGACGCAAGGATCCCACGGCGCTAACGTTGGCACAGTCGTCGGCGCTGGTGTTGGCCACGCGCACAGCGAGGATTCACCTCCAAACAAAAAGTTACGGCCACGGGGGAGACCGTCTTTTCTTGCGCACTCGGTTTCGCACAGGACCGTCAAATAGATTCGGATGCTCTGTGTCCGCTGGAATGCCAATAATACTGTGCGACTCCCCTGATCAATCGGAAACTCATCCGCGTTCTCCGGTGTACACTGCTCGCATTCGGCGCACGTGACTGGCTCGAGTTCAGAACTCGTAGGATTGTCGCAGAGGTAGCCAGGCTGCGTCGAAGTGAACGTAACCGAGCTACCCTCCGAGCCGTCGCACGCGTGGGATCTGTGCTCGACATCGAGGGTGGTGCTTTCGCCCACCACATATTCGTCAATATTGTCGACGCAGAGCTGCTCCCTCTGGCGCTGGTCTTGATCTATATCATAAATCGTAAGCACGAACTTCGTCAGTTCTTCGCTGAGGCGGAAATCTAAAACAGCCGTCGTGTTCGCTGCCACGTTTATTTGCCCAAACTCCCCGAGTTTCCCGTTGAACGACGAGTTCGAAGCCTCGTACTCAATCGCCGACACAGTCAGATCGACGTCCTCGGACACGCCATCGAATTTCAGAACATCATCGCCGCCTTTTCGAGGCCCGAGTCCATTGAGATTGTTTGCGACAAGTCGCGACGGACCGATCTCCACGCGGTTCACCACGCCCTCGCACGCGCTCCATCCGCTCGGCGCTGGGCTTGGCATTAAGCTCATAGAACCCGTGGAACTCGGCGCGGGACTCGGCATTGAGCTTGTTGATCCCCCGACGCTCGGCGCGGGGCTCGGCATTTCGCTCGTTGGCATGGAGACGATTCCCCCGACGGCGGGCACAATCAGCGGCAAGCGACTCGGCATGGACGACGGCATCGGCCCTGAGGAGAGCTCGAAGCTTGGCATTTGCGAGGGCTGGAAGCTCGGCATTGAGTATGGCTCGAAGCTCGGCACGGACGAGGGCTGGAATGTTGGCACTGACGAAGGCTGGAAGCTCGGCATTGACGACGGCTGGAAGCTCGGCATTTCTGTTGGCTGGAAGCTTGGCATTGGTGTCGGCGCTCGCGTTGGCATTGGCGTCGGCTGGAAGCTCGGTACAGGCATCGGCTGGAAGCTCGGCACTGGCGTCGGCGTTTTCGTTGGCACTGACGTCGGCTGGAAGCTCGGCACTGGCGTCGGTAAAGCCGAGGGCGCTCTCGTTGGCATTGGTGTAGGTTGGAAGCTCGGCACTGGCGTCGGCGTTCTTGTTGGCTCTGGCGTCGGCGTTCTTGTTGGTACTGACGTCGGCAGGTAGCTCGGCACTGGGGTCGGTAAAGTCGAGGGTGCACTCGACGGCACATATGTCGGCGCCGATGTTGGAAGCGAACTCGGCGTCGCCGACGGAAAACTAGACGGTGCCGACGACGGCGCGGCCGACGGCACAGCCGTCGGCGTTGAGGACGGCAGCGCTGTTGGACGAGCCGTTGGACTCGCACTTGGCGCATTCGACGGTGCCGACGACGGAGCGGCTGACGGCTCGCCCGACGGCGTTGAGGACGGCAGCGCTGATGGACGAGCCGTTGGACTCGCACTTGGCGCATTCGACGGTGCCGACGACGGAGCGACCGACGGCACGCTTGTCGGCTTTGAGGACGGCAACACTGATGGACGACTCGTTGGACTCGGGGTTGGCGCACTCGATGGTGCCGACGACGGAGCGACCGACGGCACACCGCTCGGCAGCAATGTCGGACGTATAGTAGGGTGTTCGCTCGGTACTGCCGACGGACATGAAGTCGGCACACTTGTGGGCGCACCGCTTGGCGTCGAGGAAGGCCGCGCAGATGGTGCAGTTGTCGGAGAACCGGACGGGGTCGCTGTCGGTTTCGTACTTGGCCGTGCTGTGGGCGCGCTCGTCGGCGTTGAAGATGGTCGCGTTGAAGGAGCACTTGTCGGAGTAGACGATGGCGCGGCTGATGGAATCGCGCTCGGCAACGCCGACGGCCTTGCAGTTGGACTCGCACTCGGAGATGATGTCGGTGCAGACGACGGCGCAGTACTTGGTGCGCTGCTGGGCATCGAAGACGGCGCGGTTGACGGCATCGCGCTCGGCAACGCAGACGGTGTTGTTGTCGGGCTCGCGCTCGGAGATAATGTCGGTGCCGCCGTTGGCGCACTACTCGGTGCGCTGCTCGGCATTGAAGAGGGCACAGCTGACGGTATCGCGCTCGGCAGCGTCGACGGCTTTGCAGTTGGAATCGTGCTGGGCTGCGAAGTTGGTTTCACTGTCGGCGAGGTTGAAGGCGCACTGCTTGGCGTCGAGGATGGCTGAGCGCTTGGAATAGCCGTCGGTGATCGAGACGGTGCCACCGTCGGGCCTGTGCTCGGCAACGGCGTTGGTGCTACTGTCGGAGCACTCGACGGCATGAACGACGGTAGCAACGAAGGCCCGGACGATGGAGTGGAAGACGGCACGTCTGACGGTTTCGCGCTCGGCGATGCGGACGGTTCGGCTGTCGGGCTCGCGGTTGGATACGCAGTTGGTGCTGCTGTCGGCACACCACTCGGCGCAGTGCTTGGCTTCGAAGATGGCTGCGCACTCGGAACGGCTGTCGGTGCAGCAGATGGCGTCCCTGATGGGAAAGCGGTAGGTTGCGCGGATGGTGCTGCTGTCGGCGCGCTCGAAGGCGCGCTACTCGGCGTCGAGGAAGGCCGCGCAGATGGCGCAGCTGTCGGCAGTTCAGAGGGTGCCATCGTCGGGCTCGCGCTCGGCAACGCGGAAGGTCCCGCAGTCGAGGCACTCGATGGCATGGACGAAGGCAGCGAGGAAGGCCCGGACGATGGAGTAGAAGACGGTGCAGCTGACGGCATTGCGCTTGGCAGAGCTGATGGCGTTGCAGTTGGACTTGCGCTTGGGCGACCAGTCGGTGATGCTGTCGACGTACTCGTAGGCACGCGGCTCGGCATCAAGGAAGGCTGAGCAGATGGCACACCTGTCGGCAGTCCAGAGGGCGCCGCCGACGGCGAGCCCGTCGGAGAGGCAGTTGGAAGGACTGTCGGGGCATCCGACGGAATGAGTGACGGCAGCGCCGAAGGCACCGAAGATGGATTCGCAGAAGGCACGGCCGATGGTATCGCGCTCGGCACTGCCGATGGTATAGCGCTCGGCACTGCCGATGGTATCGCGCTCGGCACTGCCGATGGCGTTGCAGTTGGTCTTGCGCTTGGCTGGGCGGTTGGTGCTGCTGTCGGACTACTCAAAGGTGAGCTACTCGGCATCGATGAAGGCCGTGCAGATGGCGCACCTGTCGGCAGTCCAGAGGGCGCCGCCGACGGCGAGCCCGTTGGAGAGGCGGTTGGGAGGACTGTCGGGGCATCCGACGGCATGAGTGACGGCAGAGCCGAAGGCGCCGAAGATGGAGTCGCAGAAGGCACGGCCGATGGTATCGCGCTCGGCACTGCCGATGGTATCGCACTCGGCACTGCCGATGGCGTTGCAGTTGGTCTCGCGCTTGGCTGGGCGGTTGGTGCTGCTGTAGGAGTACTCAAAGGTGAGCTGCTCGGCATCGATGAAGGCCGTGCAGATGGCGCACCTGTCGGCAGCCCAGAGGGCGCCGCCGACGGCGAGCCCGTCGGAGAGGCGGTGGGAAGGACTGTCGGGGCATCCGACGGCATGAGTGACGGCAGCGCCGAAGGCACCGAAGATGGAGTCGCAGAAGGCACGGCCGATGGTATCGCGCTCGGCACTGCCGATGGTATCGCACTCGGCACTGCCGATGGCGTTGCAGTTGGTCTCGCGCTTGGCTGGGCGGTTGGTGCTACTGTAGGAGTACTCAAAGGTGAGCTGCTCGGCATCGATGAAGGCCGTGCAGATGGCGCACCTGTCGGCAGCCCAGAGGGCGCCGCCGACGGCGAGCCCGTCGGAGAGGCGGTTGGAAGGACTGTCGGGGCATCCGACGGCATGAGTGACGGCAGCGCCGAAGGCACCGAAGATGGAGTCGCAGAAGGCACGGCCGATGGTATCGCGCTCGGCACTGCCGATGGTATCGCACTCGGCACTGCCGATGGCGTTGCAGTTGGTCTCGCGCTTGGCTGGGCGGTTGGTGCTGCTGTAGGAGTACTCAAAGGTGAGCTGCTCGGCATCGATGAAGGCCGTGCAGATGGCGCACCTGTCGGCAGCCCAGAGGGCGCCGCCGACGGCGAGCCCGTCGGAGAGGCGGTTGGAAGGACTGTCGGGGCATCCGACGGCATGAGTGACGGCAGCGCCGAAGGCACCGAAGATGGAGTCGCAGAAGGCACGGCCGATGGTATCGCGCTCGGCACTGCCGATGGTATCGCACTCGGCACTGCCGATGGCGTTGCAGTTGGTCTCGCGCTTGGCTGGGCGGTTGGTGCTGCTGTAGGAGTACTCAAAGGTGAGCTGCTCGGCATCGATGAAGGCCGTGCAGATGGCGCACCTGTCGGCAGCCCAGAGGGCGCCGCCGACGGCGAGCCCGTCGGAGAGGCGGTTGGAAGGACTGTCGGGGCATCCGACGGCATGAGTGACGGCAGCGCCGAAGGCACCGAAGATGGAGTCGCAGAAGGCACGGCCGATGGTATCACGCTCGGCACTGCCGATGGTATCGCGCTCGGCACTGCCGATGGTATCGCGCTCGGCACTGCCGATGGCGTTGCAGTTGGTCTCGCGCTTGGCTGGGCGGTTGGTGCTGCTGTAGGAGTACTCAAAGGTGAGCTGCTCGGCATCGATGAAGGCCGTGCAGATGGCGCACCTGTCGGCAGCCCAGAGGGCGCCGCCGACGGCGAGCCCGTCGGAGAGGCGGTTGGAAGGACTGTCGGGGCATCCGACGGCATGAGTGACGGCAGCGCCGAAGGCACCGAAGATGGAGTCGCAGAAGGCACGGCCGATGGTATCGCGCTCGGCACTGCCGATGGCGTTGCAGTTGGTCTCGCGCTTGGCTGGGCGGTTGGTGCTGCTGTAGGAGTACTCAAAGGTGACCTGCTCGGCATCGATGAAGGCCGTGCAGATGGCGCACCTGTCGGCAGCCCAGAGGGCGCCGCCGACGGCGAGCCCGTCGGAGAGGCGGTTGGGAGGACTGTCGGGGCATCCGACGGCATGAGTGACGGCAGAGCCGAAGGCGCCGAAGATGGAGTCGCAGAAGGCACTGCCGATGGTATCGCGCTCGGCACTGCCGATGGCGTTGCAGTTGGTCTCGCGCTTGGCTGGACGGTTGGTGCTACTGTCGGAGTGCTCAAGGGTGCGCTGCTCGGCATCGATGAAGGCCGTGCAGATGGCGCACCTGTCGGCAGTCCAGAGGGCGCCGCCGACGGCGAGCCCGTCGGAGAGGCAGTTGGAAGGACTGTCGGGGCATCTGACGGCATGAGTGACGGCAGCGCCGAAGGCACCGAAGATGGAGTCGCAGAAGGCACTGCCGATGGTATCGCGCTCGGCACTGCCGATGGTATAGCGCTTGGCACTGCCGATGGTATCGCACTCGGCACTACTGATGGCGTTGCAGTTGGTCTTGCGCTTGGCTGGGCGGTTGGTGCTGCTGTCGGACTACTCAAAGGTGAGCTACTCGGCATCGATGAAGGCCGTGCAGATGGCGCACCTGTCGGCAGCCCAGAGGGCGCCGCCGACGGCGAGCCCGTCGGTGAGGCGGTTGGAAGGACTGTCGGGGCATCCGACGGCATGAGTGACGGCAGCGCCGAAGGCACCGAAGATGGAGTCGCAGAAGGCACGGCCGATGGTATCGCGCTCGGCACTGCTGATGGCGTTGCAGTTGGTCTCGCGCTTGGCTGGGCGGTTGGTGCTGCTGTAGGAGTACTCAAAGGTGAGCTGCTCGGCATCGATGAAGGCCGTGCAGATGGCGCACCTGTCGGCAGCCCAGAGGGCGCCGCCGACGGCGAGCCCGTCGGAGAGGCGGTTGGAAGGACTGTCGGGGCATCCGACGGCATGAGTGACGGCAGCGCCGAAGGCACCGAAGATGGAGTCGCAGAAGGCACGGCCGATGGTATCGCGCTCGGCACTGCCGATGGTATCGCGCTCGGCACTGCCGATGGCGTTGCAGTTGGTCTCGCGCTTGGCTGGGCGGTTGGTGCTGCTGTAGGAGTACTCAAAGGTGACCTGCTCGGCATCGATGAAGGCCGTGCAGATGGCGCACCTGTCGGCAGCCCAGAGGGCGCCGCCGACGGCGAGCCCGTTGGAGAGGCGGTTGGGAGGACTGTCGGGGCATCCGACGGCATGAGTGACGGCAGAGCCGAAGGCACCGAAGATGGAGTCGCAGAAGGCACGGCCGATGGTATCGCGCTCGGCACTGCCGATGGTATCGCACTCGGCACTGCCGATGGCGTTGCAGTTGGTCTCGCGCTTGGCTGGGCGGTTGGTGCTGCTGTAGGAGTACTCAAAGGTGAGCTGCTCGGCATCGATGAAGGCCGTGCAGATGGCGCACCTGTCGGCAGCCCAGAGGGCGCCGCCGACGGCGAGCCCGTCGGAGAGGCGGTTGGAAGGACTGTCGGGGCATCCGACGGCATGAGTGACGGCAGCGCAGAAGGCACCGAATATGGAGTCGCAGAAGGCACGGCCGATGGTGTCGCAGAAGGCACGGCCGATGGTGTCGCAGAAGGCACGGCCGATGGTATCGCACTCGGCACTGCCGATGGCGTTGCAGTTGGTCTCGCGCTTGGCTGGGCGGTTGGTGCTGCTGTCGGAGTGCTCAAAGGTGCGCTGCTCGGCATCGATGAAGGCCGTGCAGATGGCGCACCTGTCGGCAGTCCAGAGGGCGCCGCCGACGGCGAGCCCGTCGGAGAGGCAGTTGGAAGGACTGTCGGGGCATCCGACGGCATGAGTGACGGCAGCGCCGAAGGCACCGAAGATGGAGTCGCAGAAGGCACGGCCGATGGTATCGCGCTCGGCACTGCTGATGGCGTTGCAGTTGGTCTTGCGCTTGGCTGGGCGGTTGGTGCTGCTGTCGGAGTACTCAAAGGTGCGCTGCTCGGCATCGATGAAGGCCGTGCAGATGGCGCACCTGTCGGCAGTCCAGAGGGCGCCGCCGACGGCGAGCCCGTCGGAGAGGCGGTTGGAAGGACTGTCGGGGCATCCGACGGCATGAGTGACGGCGGCGCCGAAGGTACCGAAGATGGAGTCGCAGAAGGCACGGCCGATGGGATCGCGCTCGGCACTGCTGATGGCGTTGCAGTTGGTCTTGCGCTTGGCTGGGCGGTTGGTGCTGCTGTCGGAGTACTCAAAGGTGCGCTGCTCGGCGTCAAGGAGGGCTGAGTAGATGGTAGAACCGTCGGCGTGCCAGAGGGCGCCGACGACGGGTTCCCCGTTGGCGAGGCAGATGGAGGCACTGTCGGCGCGCCCATAGGAGTGAACGACGGCGAGCCCGAAGGGGTCGCCGTCGGAATTTCCGAGGGTACGCTCGAAGGCATCACGCTTGGTGTCGACGATGGCTGCGGCGACGGCGGCGCTGATGGCGAGGTGCTCGGCACTGTAGACGGAGATGGCGTTGGATCACTCAATGGAGTGATCGACGGGGGAGGGGATGGAGCCGGGGTCGGTGCTCCCGACGGCGTGCTGCTCGGCGACGCGGAGGGTGCGGCTCTCGGAGTGGCGCTCGGCGACGCGGTTGGCGATGCCGTCGGCAGGGCACTCGGTGCGCTGCTCGGTATCGGCGAAGGTTGCGCTGACGGTGGAGTTGTCGGTAATGTCGACGGCGTTGCGGTCGGGCTTGCACTGGGCTGCGCAGTTGAAGTCGCTGTCGGTGCGCCACTCGGGACGCTGGTTGGTATCGGCGAAGGTCGCGCAGACGGCAGAACCGTGGCCCCTTTGGATGGCGCGCTGCTCGGCACCGCGGAAGGTGCAGCAGTCGGGGTGGCGCTCGGAGATGCCGTCGGCATCAGGCTCGGCGCACCCGAAGGTGCAACGGATGGCGCGGCCGTGGGCATCGAGCTCGGCTCTCCCAAAGGCGCTACGGTTGGGCTCGCGCTCGGAGATGCCGTCGGCGTGACCGTCGACGCGCCGCTCGGCATGCTGCTTGGTGCTGAAGAAGGTGGTCGTGCAGATGGTGAAGTTGTCGGCTTGTCAGACGGCGCGCTGTTCGGCAACAGGGAGGGTGCTGCAGTCGGGGCGGCGCCGGGCGCGGGCGTGGGCATCAGGGTCGGCACCCAAGACGGTGCTGCTGTCGGGCTCGCGCTCGGAGATGCCGTTGGCGCGACCGTCGACGCGGCACTCGGTGCGCTGCTCGGCACTGAAGAAGGCCGTGCAGATGGTGAAGTTGTCGGCTTGTCAGACGGCGCGCTGCTCGGCAACAGGGAGGGTGCTGCAGTCGGGGCGGCGCCGGGCGCGGCCGTCGGCATCGGGGTCGGCACCCAAGACGGTGCTGCTGTCGGGCTCGCGCTCGGAGATGCCGTTGGCGCGACCGTCGACGCGGCACTCGGTGCGCTGCTCGGCAGTGAAGAAGGCCGTGCAGATGGTGAAGTTGTTGGCTTGTCAGACGGCGCGCTGCTCGGCAACAGGGAGGGTGCTGCAGTCGGGGCGGCGCCGGGGGCGGCCGTCGGCATCGGGGTCGGCACCCAAGACGGTGTTGCTGTCGGGCTCGCGCTCGGAGATGCCGTTGGCGCGACCGTCGACGCGGCACTCGGTGCGCTGCTCGGCACTGAAGAAGGCAGCTCAGATGGCGGAGTTGTCGGCTTGCCAAACGGCGCTGCCGACGGCATCGCGAAGGGTGCTGCCGTCGGGCTCGCGCTCGGACACGTAGTCGGAATTGGGCTCGGCGCCCTCGACGGTGCGGTGGTCGGTAGTGCAGAAGAAGGCATCTGAGATGGCGGAGTTGTCGGCGCCCCCGACGGTGCAGCTGTTGGGCTTTCTCTCGGAGATGCCGTCGGAGTGAGCGTCGGCGCGCTGCTCGGCGAGGTGCTCGGCGTCGAAGAAGGCCGCTCAGACGACGGCGGAGTCGTGGGCGTCCTCGACGGTGCTGCCGTCGGGATGGCTTTCGGCAATCCCGACGGCACGACCGTCGACGCACCACTCGGCGCGCTGCTTGGCGTCGAAGATGGCCGCGCAGATGGCGGAGTTGTCGGCTCGCCGGACGGCACCCTCGACGGCGCCCCCGACGGCATCGCGGAGGGCGCGGGCGTCGGCGGTCCCGACGGCGCAGCCGATGGAATAGCGGTTGGCATCAAGGATGGCTGCACCGAGGGCACAGACGTCGGCACGAAGGGGACTTGAGCATCGAGAATATCCTGGACTTTGGTGGTATTGATCTGCGGCAAGAGATCCGCCGCGGTCGAAAACCGACAATTCAAACCATCGTTCTGATTCGTAACGGGCGACGCCAGAACATAGCCAACGAGAGGACGCTGACAGTTGTCGCAGCGCCGGTCGCAGACCTTGAGTTCGGTGGCGTCGATGTCGTTCCAGAAGCCGTCGCAATAAGTCGCGTCTATCGGGAGCTGGAGGTCGTAATGGCCGTTTCCGTTGTTCGAGGTACACAGAGAGCGGATGCCCGTCCCCGTGAGCGAGTACAACGTAAAACACGCGCCCGCCTTGTTAAAGTCGGAGCTTGCGAGGTTGCCGTCTTCGTCAATCACGTTGAGACCGTAAATCCACAGATATCTGATCGGAATCCCTTCGAGATTGGTCTCGACTACGAGTAGGGCTTTAAGGCCATAGCTGAGGCCGAGCACAAAGTTTGTCCCAGTAGACCCTTCGATGCAGAAACCGCTCTCGCATTCGTTCTGGAGGTCCATGAGGTCAAAAAATTGTCCCGGGTTTTCGTCGGGGACGAGAATTCTATACGGTTCGTCCACCTTGATACCGTCGGTGTCTACTCTTCGGACCGCGAATAACCGGTACTCACCGTTCAGAAACCCAGTCCCGTAGAGATACGTCGTGTTCACGATCGTCGCGGCATACGCCGCGACTTTCAGTTTGTGGGTACACGCTAGCGTGTCGTTATCAAATCTGCACAAATATCGTCCGTTCAGGTTTTCGAATTCAAACGCCGCGAAAAGAAAATTTTCGCCGTTCTCAAAGTACATCGCGCCGGCGTTGACTTTAATGGGCGTTCCGAGGCTCGACGACTGGAGCTTTGTCAAAATTTGCACTGTCGCGTAGTCTCCAGTGTCAAGGTCCAAGCGCCGGAGGAAGATAGGGTCCGCATTGTTGTTGCTTTCGCGGAGAATTTGTAGGGGCCGATCGAGTGTTGTTTGGTTGCAGTCAAAGGGCTCGACGTCGTCCCACGTCCGCGCCCAGGCGGCCGTGATCATCATCATCACCAAGACAATCATGTCTGTCGTCGTGATTCCGCGCAGCTGTCAGGAAATACGAAACAATATATATTAACGTCCAGCGCCGTTTGCCATTACGGCATCAACAAAAAAAGTGTTCATGATTGATTTCGTTTTCATGCGAATGGTATTTCCTTAACTTGGCTCCCACGTCCGGGTAAAGTAAGACTGAGGGCTTTAAAATTAAAAGTCGACTCCTAAGAGTTGGTGTATGGGCGTAGAGCGGCTACGACTCAGAAGATTAGTGGTGGGAGGGTCTTTGGTTGAAAGAGAGGAATCAAGATGAGAATTCTCGACCCCTCGTCACGACGATCGGCAACTAACTCTCCGTCGAAGTGCCCGCCCTTCACGATCAACAACCGGGCGGCGGTCCCGTACCTCGTCGTTCCCCGTCTTCTTCTTCGCCGGGTTCGGAAGTCGGCGATGGGCGCCGCGCTGTCTCCCGCCTCGCTGGCCGCCCGTCGGTTTGTCTCGTCATGCCGAGCCGCGTGGCGGTCCGCCGTCGCGAAGGCGCGAGCCATGACGCGGTTTTAAACGCGAGAAAAACCGGAAGACGTCCGAAGCATTCTTGCGTCCTATAGGTAATTTCTTTCTAGCAACTCAAAAGAAACTACGGAAGATTACCGTTACAGAAGCGGGACGTGGCTGAGAGAGTTAACGTGTCGGATTCAACCGGATTTATTAATCGGCAGAACTTGAAGAAGTTTGAGTTAACGCGTCAGCTGTAATGACGGGGGGGTAGGCTAGGCGCATCTTCTGGCGCTTGAGCGGAGACAAAACTCGACTGTGGAGCCGAGTTACGGGCTCGAGACGGTCGCGCCATCGTTTTGAGTGGAGTTGACTAGAGTATTCGCCCCCCGGCCCTCGACGCGCTATTATGGGGGTTGTAACAGAGGTCCCGAGAGTGGAGATGGCGGCTCAGTGGAGGTAACGGCTGGCTCCAGCGACGTTGAGCGGCCCAGCGAACGTCCTTTTTCCTGCGCGTGCCGCATCCCTTCATCCGAACCCTGATGCAGTTCATTGATAGCTGCACCGGCTCGAACAAATCTCAATTTTGCTTCGGCGCTTTGGGTTGAAGTTTGGGAGCTGCTGGCCCAGAGAGCTGCAGACGCTCGCGCCGTCCACTTCATGATCCCGGGTCGCGGCAAGTTCGAGTGCTGCGACGCCACTGCCCAAAAGACGGCCTGGGCCTTCAACCGCCAGGACGTCGTCTTCAACCACGGGATGTTGATCGAGGCATTCTTGCAGTACGCGACAGCTCGCGCCTCTGCCGCTACAGAACTAAAACGCTACGAGGAGGCCTAGGGCGGGCTCTTCGAGGCCGTGGGCGACATCAACAAGTATCGCACCTTCATATTCCTTGCCGACGACGGCCAGGTGTCGAATGACCTGGACTTTGTCGCCGACCCGTCGGTGGATTGGCCGATGACCGAATGCAGCCCATACTTCACATCGCCCTCTGTCAGAAATGCGGCGACGAACAACCTCGCGTATCGGTCTCGAAAGATGGTTGTGGCGGTTACAACCTTATGTAGCGAAAAGTGTATGGTCAAGTAGGCTAATCCGGAGAAGCCGCCCATACCTTTTTTTCCGCAATAATGGTCGTGCACCGTGCCCTGTTGCGGCGGGGCTATCGCGGCATGGGCGACGAGACCTGTTTCCGCTATAATGGTCGTGCACCGTGCCCTGTTGCGGCGGGGCTATCGCGGCATGGGCGACGAGACCTGACTCTTAGGCCCCGCCGGCACCGAGCCCACTTCCCACGGCTGCTGGGTCCGCCTCTTCAAGCTCCCCAAGGAGGACAGCGCCGTCTGCGTCGAGCAGGAAAAGTACCGCGAGCTGAAAGCTCGCTCCCCCGAGAATATTGACGCGGCCATCGGCATAATCTCGACCTGCGAAAAAAAAACCAACGCCATCAGCCACTACAAGCCTTACTATGGCTATGTGTACAGTAGTAAGCAACTCCATTCTGAGGCAGAATGGACGAGCGCAGAGGAAGCGAAAAAAAGGACAAGAGGGGCGGGGCTAAGAAGAAAGAGCGACAATGCGAAGAAAAGGTGGGTGACAGGAGCAGGGAGATGGAGCGAAAGATAATGAGGGGAAAGAGCAAAATGGGGAATAGGAAGCTGGAGGGATATACTCCCTCCAGCATGTCCGTGCGCTTGCTTTCATCAACCCCCCTCGTGTGACTGTGCCCTTAGAGCATCCTCGCGTGCCCGCCCCTTTTCTTCCGCATCAAGTGCCGCTCGTTTGATTCTAGTTGCAAGCGTGACGCGAGCCTGCGTCAACGTGGTAGTTGAATTTTTTTGAAGCAACCCACTGGAAGAGCTCGTTCAGTAGAACTCGGTTCCATAATACCCTGTGGCGTGCTTAATGGTAATTGTCAGGTCTCATGTGTTCGAGGTTCGCATCCGATTTCCATAGATCGATGATGAATTTGCTGGTTTCATCATCAACGACAACTTTCTTGAAATGCTCGTCGTGTTCGAAAGGCCCGTCGTGTTCTGGCGGGAGTGAACAACGTCGGATCGCTCAGAGCAGAGTACTGTGATTAATTTCGAGCTTCCGGAGTCTTACTTCCAGAACCTCCTTTTTCCGCCTGCAGAGTCACCTCTTTCCAATACTGGTCAACATCGGCCAGAACGAGGCTCGAGGCTCGATAACCTTGTTTGAAACTCGGCCCTTTAAATCAGAGAGAGTCCCATTTCGGTTCGCCCTCGTATAACAATGTTGGTCAGATAGAGAAATCCCGGAGGACTTCCCTCGCGAGTGCTACTTGTGTCAAAATCTTTAGGTAGACCGTGTGCACGTCGGGGGTATAAAAATGGGACAGTACCAAAGGAACCAGCGTGGTTCTGGGGTTGTAGATAGAGGGGCACCTGCGGCAAAGGATGTGCCGGTGGCATGCCCAAGAGACCAAACGACGGTGAAAAACGAGTTTCGTTTCCCGCCGGATGTATCAGCCGAGCCAAATCCAGGTGTCCTCCATTCTCTCTAGAGATTCTGCACAAATCGAAGAGTGCCACAACAAAGTATGCTGCCAATCGCAAACGCGATGCGTCGATCACGAACTGGCGGTCCCACTTATCAGAATGAGGGTTTGCAGAGAAATCTGCTCTTATTCCGTCCGTCGAGATCGTGATCTCTTCCTTACCCTTCTTCGTCCCTTTCACCAAATCAACAACGTTGGGACACCAAATCAACACCGTTGGGAATTCACTACCAGCCACGCAATATAGTTGAGGTGATTTGAAGTGAACACGTGACCCTACGTGGCCATCGTGAACCTCTTTGTGAAGTGAACGCCACTTTTTTTTTTTTTTTTTTAACGCCAGCGCCGGTCCCTGCCGAGCCACGTCAGTTCCGTGCCCTCCACGCACTATTGCCTAGGTCAGGTCCTCTTAGATTCTTTCGCGTTTCGGGGCGAAGGAGGAGTTACTGTGGATGGGGTTCAGTGTTTCTTACTTAAGGCGATGTGAACGACCTCGGTATCTTCGTCTGGTTCTTCCTCATCAACCTCCGTCTCCGAAGAGTCTTCGAGGATGGTGCTCTCGGCGTTATTGAAAAACTCGGTCTCGTGTCCGAGGTCCCTGCACTCAATCCGGGCCGCCGCAATGAAATTCTTGTTCGTGCGCAGTAGGGCAGCTTTGTCCGTCTCGTCCGCGCTGAGCAACGTGTTTCCTTCAGTCAGGATAAGATTTCCAATGCTCAGGCAGCGCTCACAGTAGCTCTGCGCGCCATGTGTACCAATTGAACCCTTAGAAGTCAGGACAAGATTTCTAATGCTCAGGCAGCGCTCACAGTAGCTCTGCGCGCCATGTGTACCAATTGAACCCTTATAGGCTCTCTCCATGTCCGGAAGGAACCCATACTGCACCTTGGTGAGCGGTCGAAACAGCTTTCCAACGTCGAGCACAGCCAGATCTATGAAGCCGACTTCATCCTTCTTCTCAAGTTCAGGATAATGCTCTTTCCAGTTGAGCGATCTCGACAGCCTGATCCATTGAGTGAAGACCTGTTCAAACTCCACATTGAAATCGGGCATCTGGTTCTCAGGCATAGCAAAAGAAGGCACGTCGCAACTAATGTCGTCCCAAGCGTCGGGTGCGTCGAGTGCCGCCAAGAGACTGCGCGCAGGCGCAGGCTCGGAGGGCGGCGCAGACTCGGAGGAAGTCTTTGCCTTTTCGTGGTGGAATGCAGTCCGTGCGTAAATCACATATTCTCCCTTGAGCAACTTCCTGGCCTGAGCTCTCTGATTGGACGACAGGCGCCGGCAGTTGATAGTCCGAAAGTCAAGAAGGAAGGCAATCAGCTCGCGATCGTTAAATTAGTAGTCGAAGTGACGCACGTAGCTTTCATTATTCCCGCAAAACCGACGCTCACATTCGAGAATAGCCCGCTCAAGACAGATTTTGCCGGTCTCGCTGAGGTCGTCAACATCGACAGTCTTATGTGGCATGGATTTCGCAGTTATGTTCGGGAGATCAATGACTTCTAGCGTCCTAGCTCGCAGAGACTCGATCATGTTGTGCTTGATCAATGCGGCGCACGCCCCCAGGTATAAGTGTTCATGTTGCACGAAAACAACAGCCGCATCCGTTATAGCAAAAATCGCCTCGAATTCAGCCAACGCCACCCATTGCTCATCACTGATTGTCCAGGGGAGTCCAATGTTGTTAGCCGCGTACAGTTTGAGCACGTGGTGCATACGCAGCAAGGAACGAATAAGTTGGTATGGCGCCCGGAACCTCGTCTTATTGAGGTCGAGCTTGAGCTTGAGCTTCGGCGATTTCCCCGGCTGTAATGGCAAAAGCGCAGCCAGATCCTTCAAACGTGTGCCGTAAGAAAAGAACTCGGCTCCATCGTGGGCAATGTTCAGCAGCTCCTGGCCAGCTGGGAATGGATTGATCACCTGCTTGCCGCTGGAACGTGTCAAGTCGCCACATGCCGCTGCCGAGATTTTTGAGATATCATGCGTGTCACACGCTTCGACCTCAACAATAAATTCTTCGGCGACGCCAATTGCAGCCCGGTCTCTTGAACAATGGTTGCGGCCGCCAAATCGATATCGATTCCCGCACGCTCCGCGACAACAGAACGGAGCAGAAAAGCCGTGCCGGAATCGGTTCCGTCGTCAGCTGGAACGAGGCCCACGCACACTCTCAACGCCAATCCAATCGGGCCAGATGAAGGATAGGCCAATGGCCTGTCGCTTGACCTTATCCTTGAGTTTCCCGCCGTCATGCAGCACCTTGGCGAATGGATTGCCGAAAGCCGCTTCATAACACTCCGTAACGACGTGCTTCAAGATTCCAACAAAGCAACGATATTCAGCGTCCACCCATTCCAACAGCGCCTTTCGAGTCATGAACGGGCACTTGCCTTTCCCGCCACCGCCGCGGTAATACGCCTTAATTAGGCTGCGATGATCTTCGTCGTCAAAGGTGCGCTTGGAAATCCGCTGCGACGTGTACACGCAGTGCCGAGCCGAGAACGCCATCATGGAAAAGTGCTTTGCCTGGCTGGGCATGGCCATGAAGTAACTCGTAATATCCGATTTACCCTTCGAGGCTGCCACAACGCAGACGGCCGTCATAACGCCCTCCTTTTCTTGGTCTGTCTTCTGTTTCTTGGTGAGCTGTCAACGTCCCAGCTCGTCCTCCGGATGCGCAGCGTTGAAGTGGGCAAGAGGCTTGGTCGTCTGCCATGTGCCTTTCTTGAAGTCTCTCGTCACCTTCAGACGATCCCAGCACCGGATACACACATGCGTCGTCGCCTTCCGACTGGTCAACGCGGTCAGGGTGATTTTCCTTCGGTCGACGCACGCAGTCCCACACCTTGGAAAAACCTGGTTGATCGTCCACTTTTGCCGGGTGTGTTCCACGTCATAACATCGACGTCGCAATCGGCCCTTTCTTGTGATTCTTGTGATCCTCCTTCTGTTCCGCGTATTCCTCCTCATCATCAACATTATCCTCCACCTCCAGGTAGCGCGGCTCGACTTTGCTCATCAGACGGGGTCAGGGTCAGGCCGTCAGGCGAAGTGAATGAACGTGAAGTGAACATTGGACTTCGGACGAAAATTTTCGGTGAAGTGAAGTGAACCAAATTCAGTGAACCTAGTGAAGTGAGCCCAGTGAATTCCCAACGCTGCAAATCAATACATTTCGCACAATCCTCTGATTTGTGCTCACGCTCATCATCATATGGCTTAGCGCGTCCCGTAGGTACGTAGGACTACATGTTAAATTATATGTAGTTCTATGTGTCGTCTGTCGTGTGCTGAGGCTAGGGGAACTAACCTGTTCCCTGAACTTAACCTCTGCCAGACTCACACAGTGAGGCGGGATGGTTCTTCGGTGACTTTATACCACTGCCTCGCGGAATACTCGGCAGGTTATGGGCCCAGAGGGGACCTGAAGAATCATGTGTTGCACGCACGTAACTGTTGGGTATTGGACTGTTTCCGCGCCACTCTAGCCTCGCAATGCAACACGCTTGTATATACGCTTGCTTAACATGGGCTGTACCTAGCTAGAGACACCATTTGAAAGTCGACGAATGCGCTTTTGAACGAGGGTTTTTCAAGGTCGACTGCTAAGTGTGAGAGGGGGTACGTGTGGGGGCTTGAACGAGGAATTCTCGTTTCGTGTTGGAAAATGGAGGCTAGGGCCTAGTTTTAAGCTCTCTTATCCGACCCTACGAACACCGTGTCTACCACACGCTCCCTCCCTCCAGGTCCATCACTCTCTCTCGTGTGCCTGGTTTTTGTCTTTCGGAGACCGGGCTAGGAAGGGGGGGGTACGAGCATTAAGCAGGGTTGGGCGGACTCGTATTAGACGGGGTGTAGGGCAGCGTTGGGCCGTCAGATTGCAGGGCTTGGTGAATAAACGTAAAGCTTGTGAACGCGCAGTGTCCAGACGGGGTCGTTCCATTAGGGTGGAAGTTGTGACGTGAGGGTTTCTGAAGTGAAGAGTATGCAACGCTGAAAAGTACGACGTCGAATCTCATGGGTACACCATTAGGTTATGACACGAGAGTAAGTAACATGGGAGGAGATAGATCTGGCAGCTCGGTCGATAACGTTATTAAGCGCGCGCGACCGATTTGATCATATACGATAAGATCGGTATAATGATGGCATTTAGACTTTCGAATTTGCGACGACCGATTTATGAAGGCACGCAATCATCGTATCACGTCAGCCACAGGCCCGTTTCGACGCTGCTCAGCGCCTTTCGACAGACGGGGCAGGGCTCCCTTCTCTTCAACAAATACCCGGCACACGAGCGACACGCGGCAAAATGCCCGCACGGCTTGAAGACCGTGTCTTTGGGCTCTTCCAAGCACACAGTGCATTCTTTGAGTTTATCGAGCTCGTTCCGAAGCCGTGACATTTCGCGGACATTCTCCTCCTTCACACGCACAACGCGGGCGTTAGCAAAGGGACAGCGCCGACAGCGCGCTCTTTTCGGTCGTCATCAGCCGAGCGGCCTTGGCGGACGGTTCGAGGTCCGAAGAAGAAGAAGAAGACTTTTGTGGTGGCTGCGTTGTGTCGAGCACCGTAGTGGTCGTGCTCTCGCCGGTATCAACGTCCAGTACGCGCACGCTCACGAGGTCGCCGCTGCGCCACCGCTTCAACTCGGTTTCGAGTCGATCTATTTTACCTCGCAGGTCGTTCACCTCGCTTTCGTGAGTTTCGCGGATCATCGCGTCGTTGACCAGAGAATTTCCTCCTTTGCCGATCTCGTGCAGGTTTGTACCGTTTTCGATCAAATCGCTCTGGACGCCGACAAAACCTTTCCGCCTTGCGATAGGAAGTGCCGAGAAGCTAATGTTCCTTTCATGGTTGGCGCCGTGCTCAACCAAAAGGCGAACGACGTCGACGCGACCGTTCTCGCTCGCCACCTGAATCGGCGATCTGCCATAGTTGTCGACCTGCTCGACGTCGGCTCCGTGCTCGAGGAGCAAGCACGCGAGGCCGACGAAACCCCTCCTGCACACCGCGAAAAGCGGCGAGCAGCCGTCGTTGCCAGCCAGGTTCGCATCGGCACCGTGCTCGAGAAACAAGCGCACGACGTCGTAGAAAGCAGGCGGCGGCTCCTCGTCGGCCAGGTTCACGTCATCGCCGTCCTCGAGCAACGTGCGCACGACGTCGAAGATGCCAGTCGAGCTCGCAATATGAAGCGGCGAGTGTCCATATTTGTTAGCCAGGTTCACGTCGGCGCCGCGCTCAACCAAAATGCGCACGACGTCGAAGAAACCAGTCCAGCTCGCGAAATGAAGCGGCGAGCTGCCATCGTCTCCAACCTTGTTGACGTCGGCGCCGTGCTCGACCAAAACGCGGGCGACCTCGACGCGACCATTCAAGCTCGCGAAATGAAGCGGCGAGCTGCCATCGTCTCCAACCTTGTTGACGTCGGCGCCGTGCTCGACCAAAACGCGGGCGACCTCGACGCGACCATTCAAGCTGGCATTGTGAAGCGGCGAGCTGCCATCGTCTGTAACCTTATTGACGTCGGCGCCGTGCTCAACCAAAACGCGCAGGACCTCGACGTGACCACGGCAGCTCGCCTCGTTAAGAGGCAATTTTCCTTCGTCGTCGACCTGACCGACGTTGGCCTCGAGCAGTCGGCGGGCGGCTTGGACGTCGCCATCTCCGCTACCGGTGCCAAGCTTCAGTGCGAGTCTCTTCGACCCGCGCGTCATCGTCGATCTTTTTATTCCGTTATCCCTAACCCTGCGAGCGGGACGGCGCCTAACACGCTTGCTCCCTGCGGCGGCCCCGGCCGTCCCGGAGTGAGACGGTGCCTGCTCGCCTCCCGGGCTGGCCGGTTAGCACCCGGAAAGTCCGCGCTGGGATGGGGTTCGCTCGGTTGGGCAGAACGCGACGGACAGGTCGATTGTTCGTGGACCAACACGTTTGCGGCCTGCGACGCTCTTGCACGACTTCGCACAAGACCGCGCGCAGTGGCGGTCCGTCATCAACGAGTCCTCGTCCTTCGCCTCTGCCCCAACTGCGTGATTTTCCTCTGTGATTCCGGATCGGCTCCTGCCTGTCCGGCCTGGCTCCCATGCTCGGGAGAGGTCTGAAGTTAGTTATTCCGTTGTATTCACGGAATTACACTAGTGACAAATGACACACACACCCCCCCTCTTAGCAGTCGACATTTAAAGACAAATGACAGAGCAGGGTGGTGCGAGCTAGCGGCGAGGAGCTCCGCCTCGACAAGTGCGTGGCGTTCTGTCCGGCACTCGGCATGGGTCTGTCTTCTCGATCACCCCGATGTTCAGCACCACGTCCAAGCTGTGCCGGACGGCACCCGCACTCTCGCTGGTATCCCCATTTTCGCCGACGGCCTCGTAATCTACGGTGTGCCCATCGGCTCCCCCGGACACGCCGGAGATGCCTATGTCGACGCTACCTTGCAATGCGAGGTTGACGATCAGGTTAGCTACATGACCACCATTCGCACCACCAAGCTCCAGAACGTCTCTCTCCACTGCGTGTGCTCTTTGGGTCGCTACTGCGTCGCCCGACGCACGGACTACCTCGCGCAGCACTACTACCCCACCAATGCCTCGAGTGCGCTCCGCCGCTTCGACTCCGCCGCTTCGACGCTGCCGTCCTCAAATTGGTCGCCACAGCACTTGGGGCTGACCCGCGTCAGGTTTTTGATTCCACCGTCCTCCAACGCCTCTACCTTCCTGCTCGAAATGGGGGTGGCGGCATTCGCTCCTGCGCCGACCTCAGCCCCGCCGCCTTTGCTGGCACGGCGGCCCAAGCCCTTTCACACCTCGTCGACCTTCGCGATCCTACGGGTGCCGTCGAGGTCCCTGGCTACCTCCCAGGTAACGAGTTGCACCGTTGGCACCACCTCCTCGCATCCGGTTGCCGCCTGGCGCGAGCACTCGACACTGCACTGCGTGGGACGGACTTCGCGCTGATCTCCGTAGCACGCTGGCTTCCCACGGCGGCGCTGGTTCCGGCGACCCCGCCAACGTTCATCTCGTCGACGGTCCTCTCACCCGCGAGTTCGTCTCCGCGAGCGTCTTCGTCGCCCCCACCGTCTCGACACCCGTGCTCATACCCCAGCTCCAGCGTGCTCTAACCTCCCAGCGCGAGACAGCTCGGACCACTGCACTCCAGCGACTCGCGGCCGCCCTTCCCATCACCGATGGTCTTCAAGTAGCGGCATCCTCGCGGGATCGCTTCTCGACTACGTTCATCAGCTCGTGGCCCTGCTCCTTCCCTCAAATTCCCAACCGCTGCTGGGCCGAGATGTGTGCCCAATACTTTGGCTACCCCTCTCCAGCTTGTTTGGGCCTCGTGGGCACTCGCATTCTGGGCGCTGATGTCGCTCTCGACGCAAACGGCAAGGCGCTTCTCGCGCACCTCAACCTTCGCATCCGCGGAGGAGCGCGGACCACCTGGCACGACGGCTTACTCGAGCGTGTCCTCTCCATTCGTCAAAGAGGCCGGCATCCCCGCCCTGTCCGAGGTCGTCGGCATCTTTGCTGACGTCGTCGCCCCTGCCGTTTGCGCTCGCCTTTACGGCCGGTATCAAGGCAATCTCGCCCGACGCCACGTCGTCCCGGACATCCTCACCACACTCGTACGGAGCAACTCTGCGACCTCAGAACCCTCGCTTGGGACTCGCTCTATACCGCCCACGCCCTCCATCCCTCCCACCCGTCGCCTGTCGATCGGCGCGCAGCGCGAGTCCACTCAGTGTATCTCGCTCGCGCTCGCGACATCGACGCCATCATCAACCAGCCGGGCACGGTGCCCCCGCCTGGCTTCTCGGGCTCTGTCGAGCAGCGGCTACGCAGCTACGGCACCGTCGCTGGCCTCGTCTTTGGTGCCTTCGGTGAAGCCAGTGCGGCATGACATGCCCTCGCCAAATCCTGCGCAGAGCGCATTGCAGCGCGGACTTGGATGGATAGTGGCTGTGCCAACTTCATCGAAGCCAAGGCGGCCCAAGTTCGCCGCATCTACCGCGACTGGGGGATCGCGAACGCCTTGGGCCGGCGCGCTGTGCCCTCACCGCCCTCAGCCATGTCGCCGCCTCGGGCAGCCCCACCCAGGTCGCCCGCGCCCAGCAGGATATCACACTTCGTCGCACATACGTCCAGCGGCAGCATGCGTACGACCTACGGGCGGGGCCCGTCCTTTCTTCGCCTGCCCCGCGGCTCGGCGATGACCCCGACTAGGCCCCGCATACCCTATCTACAGGCACATCCTTCATTTCCCCACACAACGCACCAATAACCTTCAAGCACGCACACGCACCCCCCCCTTATAGCAGTCGACCTTTAAAGCCCCCCTAAATCCCTTTTTGGTCGATTTCTCCATTTCTCCAAAGTAGGTCTCCAGAGAGCTACACTATTATTTTGCGACACTGGAACATTTCACACCTATCTCTTTTTCTCTCCGTAATACGGCTTTCCCTCTTTCCTTCCTTACCCTTCGGCAATTATATATTTTCATGACTATGAAGAACCCAGTCTGAAGCTATTTTCCAACATGGAGTAGGCCAGGTGCGTACCGTCAGGTACGGGGTTGTCTGTCTTTAAATGTCGACTGCTAAGAGGGGAAGAGGGGGGTGTGTGTGGGGAGCATGAAGGATGTGGGTGGGTTTGTGTCTGTTTAATTAACAGAGGCTTCGTTCCTCGTTGTCAGTGTAAACGCTTCTATGGGACCTAATGTCCTTAAGGAGTTAGGGCTTAAATCCCTATCTTGTGTAGTAGCACGTGACAAGCGGAATGGTCTGTACACGCCTAAGACTGCACGCAGTCTCTACCATGTACCCGGAGAGGGTCAAATCTCTCCAGGTTATGGGCCCAGATGCGTAGGCGTGTCAGCCCAACTGTGTTGTACGTATAAATGGAGTGATCAATTACGCCTGATCACGAGTACAATGCGACAATGTGTTTGGCGGTGGTCTACTGTACATATTTGTTATGTGACGGTATATGCCCACCAGTTAATTTGGTTTTTGACCGAGTTGGATCGGTCACTGGTCATATGCACTGACTGACTGACTTCAGACCTCTCCCGAGCATGGGAGCCAGGCCGGACCGACAGGAGCCAGTCCGGAATCACGGGCCTGTAGACGAGGAGCGCCGAAAGGTCGGTCGGCGGAGAGTGACCATCAAGCTTGTCGCCATGCGACGAGGAGACCGCGATGTGATTGACAACCAACTCGTCGATAACCTTCCGTCTTCGCCCCCCGGCCATACCCGGTCATATGCACTCGCATAGCTAATAAAATTAAAATCTTTCCTATACAAGCCGCGGAAACTTGTACGGATTTTTCCTTCTATTCCCCAACAAAAGACTGACTGCTCGAGAATTAATCCATTCTGCAGTCTCAAGTCATCCTGTTTTTAAATAGCATGTTGATTTGTTTGGTCTTGTAAATAAGCCCACGCTTAAAATAGCGTACTGTACATATAACCCGCACTCGAGAAACCCTTCATTCTTACGTGTCGAATATGTCTATCAATCCTATAACCTATTCCTTAATAGGTCACAACCATGTCAAAACAAAAACCAATATCCACTACGGATATCTACAAACAAGAACAAATCCTCGTTGGTAAAATTAACGCAGGATTGCGTTTCCAAGACAACTCAACCAAGGTGAGCTTGCAAATAGAGGTGCTTCGCAGGCATATGACAAGTCCATACGTGGACGCGTTATTCTGCTTCGATTCATATGAAGCTTACACCCGGAATGCTCCGGAGTATAACCAACTTCCAACTTCTTGAACAAGAAGTAGATATCATCCTCGCTCAATGGAAAGCTGAACAAGTAAACGACTTAAACTTGCCTGATGAAGATGCCCTGCCTGATCATCTTAAAACTTGGCACGTCAACTCATCACATCAACTAACAGTTGATGTCCGTAATAATCTCGAACGACTTTATTACCAAGAGTCATACAATCTCGTTCGTCCCGAATTAAATGAGGATGTTAAACGTGTCCTCAATCTATTAGATACCCGACTCTGTAAATCAATTGTGTATGATTCATCTCTAACTAACATATCCTTTACAGGTCTCTCTAATACCGACTGGATCAAACACTGCGAAACTTATGCTGGTTTCTTGTACACATATTTAAATCTGGAATCACAAGACAAACCCGCACTCGCTATGTGGCCTCAATTAAAGAAGATATATGCACTTACTGCACATCCTAATAAACTACGTGCAGTAATGCTTTTAGCTTACCATTACTATGAGCCAGTATCTTGTACAGATGTTACTGAGCTTAAATCTCAGTTTAATCGAATGTCTTTAAATGTTAATTGGTATGCCCATGTATTTGTCGAACAACTCCTTGCTTTCCAATCTCAGGCAAAGCAATTAAACAACGATGAAGCATCAATCCAATTTAATGACTCCATAATCACGCTTAAAGCTCACGAGGAGATCTACCGTCTATATGCCAATCCCTCGGATCACGAGCGCTATTCTCAATCTTTATTGGAATGGTGTAAACTCTACGAGACACGCTCTGGGAACAACTCGATTCACGATCCTGAAGTGTTAAAGCTAGTTGATCCTAACGACGTTCGTTTGATATTGGAGTTCTTGTTAAAGATATACAATGAAACAAGGTTTTCCTCTAACCGACGCTTGGATAAACCCGCTTCCTGGATCCCTTACATCCCTAGTACTACCGCTACCAAGCCACCTAAGGTAGTATTGATGGATACTATTCATCAATCCCACGACTCTCTAAACAACGCTTACTCGTTGTTAGCTACTGTAGCTGGACAGTCTGGCTTCAACGCTCGTAAGCTTCGTAATGCAAAAGATAAAGCATCGACAATGTCACCTCGTGACACGTCGTACTATCGTCCACCTTCAAATTATAACGTCAAAGGTACCAGCTTCGATCGTCCTGTCTACTCACCCTCCTCTAACCGTAATGCACGCTCTAATATGTCTCTTATGGACCGGGCTACTTATCAAGTTGATCGTCTTCGCCACCTGTTTGGTAAATTACAGGAAGCGACGAATCCCAACCCCTCTACCGACTCTAAAATGGTACAGGAGGAAATGAAAAGCTTACTGAGTACCCTCTGGACAACCGCTTCTCAAGCTTCGACACAGTCCTTAGATCCTGACGAAGCCACCCAAGTCCATCTCTACTTATCTCGAGTTGATACTATGTCCAATACCATTGTGAGCCTCTTAGAAGCCGATAAGGAATCTCATGTTTCAGACGATAAGCATCAAACTGAAACATCTGCTCCTGAAGCGTCCCCCAGTGATGCGGAGCAGAGGGGGACTGCTGATACAGAGAAAATGTTCCACACTTTTCTGTCCATTAAAGATGATGAAATCGATAACATCCCTCAGCCGCTATTGCAGCACATAAATGCTAAAGCTCAGAATGCTATCGTTCGTCGTCAAGCTCGGGAAACTTCCTCGCACTCTGAGCCCCCCACTAATCTACCCAACGATGACAATGAAGATGGCACAGATCCCCTGTGTTGCTACCAAAATTAAACACTGGTTTTACACTCGTCGTTGTGCCTTCCGAACAAACGCAAAGTTTCATGACACAGTACGTGTTTCGTCAAAGCTCAGCACATGCCTGTTATGCAACAATGCTTAAACTGTACAACGAGTACAATTTGCCGCTAATGACTACGCCAGGATATGCTGACACATGTGCTTCTCAACATGTAATTAACTTTAAACGTTACGCTGATCCTATCCACATCGTAAAGCTACCCGAGTCCTTATCACCTGCTATCCAGACTGCTACGGATACGCAGAGTATCACACATGCTATGATTATAAGGACTATCATTCCCGCTCTCCCAAAGCATCCAAATGTGGGATATGTAAAGCTAGACGTTGCACTTTTTCTACCCAAAGAAAACGACCATAACGATCCCGATCTGCACATCATCAGTATGACTCAATGGGGAGAAGATAAACTTGGTATACATCTTTATGGAGTTGAATTTAAATGACAATCATCTATCCAGAGTAAAATTGATGTTAATGTCAAGATCACTTTGTTTAGACTTAATAACCTGTTGCCTACACTACCAATTTATTTGCTACAACAAGCAAAAGCGCGTAAAATGGAACTTCGCTCACTACAGTTCAGACTATGTGCTTTTAATGAACAACGCAAAATGCTTAAACTATATTCCACCCTCATGGAACGCGTAATTTACGTCCCATGGCCTAAAACCATCCTGGAGTCAATGCATTCGCAGCTGCCTTACATACGCAAGCATTTCCCACCTCCCGTATGACGCAAGGTTACCACACGATTGCTTCACACAGCAACTTCGTCTCCTAGCCCACGAACACCTACTGTAACTCTACTTTGCTCTGGGATGTCCACTCCTGCATTCTTGGCTTGCGCTTCTAATGACTTGCAAATCAACATCAACGTTAAAGTTCTTGTTGAGAGCGACGACAATATCACGCACATGCTACGAAGACGTTTTGGTAGTTCCATCGAAGTTTTCCCATCCCTACCTAAGTTTCTGACATATCTCCATCGAGCATCGGACGCTGAACGTGCACGATATTACACCGATATAGTGGAATTGACATCACCATGCACAAATCGCAACATAATCAACGGGAGATCCATTTCCACCTTCGAGCGTGATATGGATGATTCCTTGTTTCCAAGTGCTCTAAGTGTACTTGAGCTTTTAAAGCCGCTTGTTCTTCTCATGGAAATAACACCACCACACTCCGCATCGTATGAAGACCATATACGAGTTGCTAATCTCATCTTCTCAACGATGCACTATACGGTGGATATATGTGACCGATTTCCATGCTATCTGTGTGGAGATTATCAAGCCAGAGAAAGATGGATCCTCGTTGCACGTAAATATAACACCGGCCCTCTTGATCTGCTTTCATGGCCTAACAAACGAGTCACTTCCTTTCTGGACATTGCAGACCACACTAATTCCATCAGTTGCAAGTTAATAGTCGACGAACCTTGGACGCAGGTCTTTCCCGACATACCATTCGTGTCCACACCTAAGACCTACAACATTTTTAGTCGTACAGGATCCGTGCGCTTAACTGTGACTGAGCTTGAAACCTTAACTATGCTGTTCCTTCGTCTGCACTCTAATAAAACGTCGAACATCCCAGTCAAGATGAAATGCAGGGCATTTCTAACTTTCACCTGGGGTTCTTGACTAATTCAAGAAAACCACTTGCTTGCATGAGATCCCCTATTGAACTCAAAGCTTTCGTGCTCCTCTATAATATCATGGGACGCTTATTCCCTAAATCTATCACATTACCTGTGTCCTTTCGTATTACAACTATCGAATCTAACCAACCATCTCACAGGTTATTTTTAAATAAATTCTCTACTTCCTCCGTCATTTACATCACCGGTGGAAGACATACAGGCGGAGACATAACAGTTTCTAACTCCTCTTCTAAATACCAGGCACATATAAATGCTATTGGCGAAACCTATACCTTCCTAACACATGATGCCGGAATTGATAAGGCTGCTTCTCTCGAACCTGTTCCTGGTTTTCTTTGGCTTTGCCAAGCATACCACCATAATAAAGAAAATCAAGACACGCGTCATTTAGTACAAGCACTGGTCACCTATACTTCTCCTGTATTTCACGATTCTTTTGTCTTCTACCCTCAGGAAAATCGTCTCGAATTTATCGATAAAATGTTTGCTTTAAGTGACATGCATCTGTCCCAAAGCAGATATCTGGGCTTTATTACATCAAGCGATAGGAAGATGGGTGCCAAAGTTCATTCTATATACACTCCTACTCCTACCATTCGTGGATTTGCTAATATGCTCGTGTACGATCCACGACGTCTACAAATCGTCTCGAGTTTATCGATAAAATGTTTGCTTTAAGTGACATGCATCTGTCCCAAAGCAGATATCTGGGCTTTATTACATCAAGCGATAGGAAGATGGGTGCCAAAGTTCATTCTATATACACTCCTTCTCCTACCATTCGTGGATTTGCTAATATGCTCGTAGCTGCCGGCTCCACCACAAACATGCACCCAAGTCACGTACGTTGCCTCCCTCAAAAGCGTCTTATCGCTCAGCACGTCACTCCTCATTTGAGGACGCCTGTCACATGCCCGCACCTTCGAATGCTCAACACACCTAAGGGCAACCCTGGTCACTACGGAACTCACCGCTCTGGTCCAGCATCTCCGCTATTGAGGATGCACCCAGCAGGACTGACTGACCCTTACATCGCCATTGGTTCTACTGCACTCTCCTTCGGCGACCCCTCTTTTCGAATTCCCACACTGGACCCCAAGCATTTCAGGCCGGATACTCTCCACCACGGGATCTCAGCTCACGCGCCCATCTGCCCTACCTTGCAGACAGGTCAGTCGCGAGCCACACTCCTTTTGGCACTGACTTCGGACCACCCGCATCACGCGCTTTTGCTCTTGGAGTATGACACGCTTTTCGATGCTCTCCGCGTCACCGCCTCTAACACCACGACACTCGTCATTTCCACCGACACTCCGCGCCGCAACGAATCTCACGACCTTCAGATCATCAACATAAGTCGCTCGCGCCCGCACCACGTCGCGCACGCCTTACGAGGGCGTATTTCAATTGGTGACCTCACAGGCCTTTCGATGCATTTGCCGACGTCCGACTTTGAACTTACGAGTTACTTTATGGCAATCCCAAATGCCAAGACGTTTGAAGCTGCGCAATCATGTATCTGGAGCTCCAAAGCCACAGAAACTGCCAGACAAGAGAGCACTCAGCTCTCAACAGCTGCTCAACAGATACTTATAGTCTCGCACATAGCAACCAGTACTATCTCGCAGTCTCTATTGGACGACAAGACGAAAGATAAGACCACAACGGCCAGCTACACCAGCCAGCTCATTGATGTAGCAGACGAGACAACGCAAACCAACTGCACAGCACGGTTCCAGACTATGCAGACGATGCTCAGGTCCAACGCTCATTACTCGACCACGCAAACGTTCTGTCACCTGACCTTGCACTGCTACTGGCTCCTGTCTCATTCATAGCTGATGCACCCCGTCCGATGGACCAATCCTTAAGATATCTCTCGCTCGCAGAAGCGCCACCACAGGACACAAAGGTACATCATGAAGACTCAGGTAAGGGCACCACGATCATGCGCACAAGCTCATTGCGCCTATCCGATCACGACGAGACGAAGCTACAGCCTTGCTTGACCCCTTCGCCTCTGGAAGACAAAGGCCGCCTCTCAGCCCCCCAGGCACCTGACCCTTCCGTGTCGCTGCAATCCGTATTAGCACAGACGATCTCGCCTCCCTGCACGACTGCAGATCAGGCACAAGCCAGTGTCAGCACTCTGCAGAGTTATGCGCACCCGTTGGAATCTTACCAGCACGGCTACCTCAGCCAGTCAGGTCCCTGCACCACCTCGGTCTCCCCTGACACCAGGTCGACGTATCGCTCATTCGCGACCACCTCAAGTCATCTAATGGACGACTATGATCTCGAGCACGAACTCATTGCAACGCTTGAGTCATACCCAAGAAGGAATCCTACTTTGGAGTCACCTCAACCACTCCCACAGGAACTTTGGCCACCAGACGCCACCCATGTGCTCTCGTGGTTTCTCCATTGGTTTCCTCCAAAGCATTTGACTGCAGCAGAGACAATATGAAACCTTCCTGTGCGACTATAACCGCATTCTCGTTTGGGACACAAGCATTTACTTCATGTCATTTGTTTACGCCCATAGTACCGCGACACACGGCAACCAAGATAGAAGTGGACTGCGTTCCACCCTCATCTCCGAGCGCTACCCCCGACATGCTGCTCCCGGCACTACTAGCCAGTCCCATCACGTCTGATTCAGCTCCCATCGCTTTGTATGACGTCATATGTCATATTCCGATTAAAGCCCAGACACCGCACAGGCTACAATGCACTCGCGACAGCACGCTCACCGCCCCTCTCGGTTAGACTACAAACATTGCGCCATACCCATGGTACACTCACAGTCAACTGAGACGCACGCTCGCTTGTCGCACAGTACTATGCCCAACACCTTTCGATTCATGATACGCAGAACACTGTCGTCTCAGCCACCGCTGAAGCGCCTCCTCCGACCGCAGCCCGGCTCTGCGCTCGTTACGCAATCATGGTCTCTCGGTCTCACCGGCAATTCGAAGATTTCACCCAGTTCGAATTACGAGCGCGCATTAGTTTTCCACCGACGACAAGATTCGTTTCGATTCGTATCAGTCATGCCTCCCATGGCTACTCTGGCTACATCGGAACACAATTCAAGGCACGTACTGAAGTCCCTCTTTGTAAGGACCTCCGTCACACGCCAAGACCTGATGAGTATTCGTCGTTCCTCCACTCCCGACGATCAAATCCCCGACGATTTGTGATGACACTAAGTTCCGTCATCAATGCAATTCAGAGCCTCCCACGCTCCTCCGTCAGCCTCTCGCAGGTCACACCTCTCAAGTTTCAGCATTCCACCCTCGGTCGATTTTATCCAGCATGCTGCCATATGCAAACGAAGTTCTATCACGCCAACGCCACACGTCGCAATTATCGCTAGTCTCGCGCAATAAATACCCGCCACCAAATGATAGCCGCACGCAGAGTCCTTTGCTCACCTCTCTTCACGTCCCTCCCAGCACTATGCTTGACGTTGAAGCTTTGCACCACTATGGTTCGGTTACAACACAACTTCACGCGAAATCCTCGTCCAGTTCTGATCATATCTCGCATCTGTCGACATTGCTATCAGAATCATGCTTCGGACACAGCTCAGGCTGCACTAGCGTATTACGCTCTTATGACGCACTCGGTTCGCTCCTCTCCGTTCGCACTGCAGGTTCCATCTTGCAGAACCCTGAGCCCAACAGCCGCCATTGCGATTCGCACCCAGCCGACGCTTTCCGTAGCACTTGCGAGGATAACCCCCAATCTCCACAGGTTGGACACGCGCTCTGCTTTAAGCATTCCACCGAATCTCACTGCCGCACACCGCTAGCCCCACCCAGTTGTGTTACGAATCAAGGGAAGTTAACTGCCATGACTATCTACTTCTTCATTCCCACACACTCGCTGCTAGTCACAGTATCGCATGACTCATTATCAGAGAGTTCTCGTATTATGGACAGGACCTCGCATCATGTTCATTCTTCGGACATCCCCCGTCCACAGATCAATCCTCTGTTGAAACATACGCTCCCTACACATTGTAAACTGCACAGCTCTCGCATATCGACAACACCCTTCTGTCGAATGTCTCCCCTTTCAGTCACTGCACGATTCACCAGGGATGCACAACGCTCTCTCGCGCTTGTACATCAAGGGAAGTTTGATTCTGGTGAAAACGCTTCGTTTGATTCTGATGTCAACGACTCCGGACATGAAACGAATAGATCAGTCGATCGTCACAGTTCAGGATTACTATATCGAACAGAACACAAAAGATGCGACTTTGACCATATCTTCGAAGTCAACTCTCCCCCTGGCACGGACGCTATCTTCAAGCAGTCCATCGCCTTCTGGCATTTTCTTCTGTTGCCCAACCCTTCTGCATTTTCTGCACGACACCGACTCGTCAGCACAGGACACACGCCTGTATCCACCATCATACGCGATACACTCGCAAACCTCAGTCTCCGCCCAATCATCTTTCGATAATAGCCACTGGCGACTTACACGAGACTACGAACCCCAACCTACAGCACATTTAGAGTTTTCATATTTATGGCCGAACTTAAACTAACTAACTTCAGACCTCTCCCGAGCATGGGAGCCAGGCCGGACCGACAGGTGCCAGTCCGGAATCACGGGCCTGTAGACGAGGAGCGCCGAAAGGTCGGTCGGCGGAGAGTGACCATCAAGCTTGTCGCCATGCGACGAGGAGACCGCGATGTGACTGACAACCAACTCGTCAATAACCTCCCGTCTTTGCCCCCCGGCCATATCCCGTCCCACTGCGAACGTTCCGGCTGCCAACCGGCCCGCCCGGGAGGCGAATAGGTGCCAACCTTTATGGCCAACCCCAGACAACTTTATAACGATATCACCATCGCACTACGATTACACCCATACCATTTTAGACGCTCATAGCCTAGCTTCAGCCGTCCCACGCTACACACAGGACGACAGCTTTGACACGTATGTGACAGGCAATTATGGTTCCCTCATCTTCCAGAAACAGCTCCGCCTTACTCGCTCTCATTACGACGATTACCTTACCATGTCGAAACCGATTTGGTTAAATGGTCATACTCTTCATGGGATCACGCTGGCGCTCCGTCACATCGCCACATCTTTACTAGCAAAATTTTAGTCACAATAGACTCTCATCCCTACGGCCACTCTCATTATTCGCCTTTCGATCAACCATTGGTCTGCTGCACAATTCCCGACTGCCTGACCCATGATCCCTCCTGTTATTTTTCGTTAGACCACCCGCTCTACTCAGATGCTCCCCCGGCCACTTAGGATTTATCCACCGGCACGCACCGTCCCCTAACTCATTAGCCACTGAGCAAGATGATGATCTGATCTCTCACACAACATTCGCCATACTTCATCGTTAGCCTACCTAGCATCTTCCTCCACTTTTCTTCTTACTCACGATCGATGCTTTTTCCTTTCTTTGATCATCCGCTCTTTCTCCTTTCTCACTTCACACACTACCTGCGTTTCGTTTTCCTCTATCTCTTTCATGTACTTCGCACACTTTCCTTCAACGCCTCCTCACGACTCGACATCCATTTGTCCTTGGCCCGACATTTGTTTTGTTTGTCCCAGATTTCGCTCATCCCCGAGTTCAATCTGCGAGGGCGTAGAGATAGAAAATTCCATTTAGGGTTAGGAACCCCCCCCCCCCCCCCTGAACCTCACACTCACCACTACAACCACAAAATCGCTGTGTCGCACACCGTGCTGCTCTTTGTGTCGTTAGAGGACAGGACGAAAGGCAGCACTACCACCGCCACCATTCTCTACCAGAGGCTCAGTGACTTTTACTGTTCTCTAGCTTGTTCCACCCCATGGTTAAACGAGTGAAGGTAGGGCGGAAATGTGATCAGGTTAATGCTCTTGTCAACTCGATACGGGGACGTGGCGTGTTGACTGAGGTATGACCTGAAAACATCTGAGTAAACAGTGCGTAAGTGAACCTCGAGCTGGGTTCTACAGAAGTTGTCGAGGAAGTCCAGTGCTTGAGTGAACTCGGTTGCGTTTGTAGTGCGGGTGAAATAAGCGAGAAGGTACTTAGACAGGAGTTCTTTAAACACGACAATATTAGTGAAGCCACCTCATTCAGAGGCGATTGAAATGTACCCACCGTCGCAGGCCCAGATTTCAATGGTGTCGGCACGACTCAGTGGTTTCGACGGCTGCTAAAACGGGGACTGCGGTGGTTCGCGCAAGGGGTTTGGAAACGTGAAATATTCATACCACCTAAGTACAAGTAACGGGCAGCGCATTTTTTTTGCCGCGGCGGCACCGAGGAATGTGTTGATCCATATAACTAACTAACGAAGCCAGCCCGGTGCTTGTGGCGTAGGCTACTCCCAGCGCCATGGCGCGTGGGAGTAGGGTCACTGGGCGATGAGACGGGGGGGGGTAGAAAGGGGAATTGAGGACGAGTTGATTTTTTGTCGCCAGGTGTCACGGTTTTGAGCGAGGGAGTACCAGGTCGTTGCGGGTATATGGAACTGGCTGAGTGCCTTGTTGAGACCATGGCCGTAAGTGAACTGTGGGGACCCGCAGGGACGTTTGGAGGCGCACCACGAGGTGAGCATTTCCGATGGAGGCGATGCCTGGGCATCCGGGCAACGTGGCCTGCCCAGAGAACTTGTCGGCGCGAGATTATAGATGTCGACGGTGTCTCCAGGCCGGTTGGCAGCCGGAGCAGGGTTGAAGTTTTGATATGATGTTGCCAGGTCTGGCGACGTGTAACGCGACGCATCGCGCGTGCGCATTCTGCGTGAAAGCATCGTAGACGATTGTAGACAACCTCGCCGCTATTTTTGACCATATTTTTTGAAAATACTCTGTGTAGAAGTCAAAGATGCTACGACTGTGAGGTAAAAGGGGAGTTGCAAGGGGTGCGGTGGGCAAGTGGTTGGGAACGTGAGACAGAGATTCTCAGACTCATTCTGACTCAGTCAGGATATTCCCTAGGTTAATCACCAATCACACAGTAGCCAAAGACATAGGTCGTACGGTATCCAATACAGTTGTGCTGTCTCATAGTCGTCAGAGACAGGACGGTACTGAAACAGCCACTATCGCTGTGTCATTTCTCTACCGAGAAACCGCATCTAGCCGAGTCTGGCAGTTTTCTCTCTCTATACCTGGAATCATATGGTCTATCTCGCCAAGAGCAACACCTCCCGTGTTAGTGGTGAAATGCGACACCCATACAACGATGATAATGGGCAAATATACATGGTGGGAAATGTTACTGCGTGGGGAAATTGAATTTCTTCTCTTCATGCTGCGAATGACATGGATGTCATGTCGGCCCTCGTTGACTGACTTTGGCCCGCACCTCATTTAAATGTGCTAACACGCTATCATCTTACATTCGATCAAACAACGGTAACTCACGTTTAGCTTTTACCTCGACCTCGGCACCCAACGAGGCCCCTTTGCCACACTCTGGTGGTCTCGTATCATTCTGGTAATGGTCTCGTATCATTCTGGTAATCTTGGGGTTCTAGTAGTAGAGATGGGCGGGCTACATACCGCCTAGTAACACAGCGTGCGAAGACAAGACGCCATTTGCGCGACTGGGCATGGAGACAAACCCCAGTCTACGGCGATGGACTCTTGCGTTGTCGCGGTGCTCAACGGTACGTGCAAAACGCCAACAACGACACGTGCCAATACGATGACTGTCCTGCAACCGCGAGACGCGCGGCTTTGGGGACGCTCGTGCGGATCGTTGTGGCGCGTGCAGAACGTCGCACGATGCACGCGGACGCATGTAAAGTGAGCCAAAAGCTAATCTCCTCCGTCGCTCTTTGCTGCCGAACGGAGTCGGTGATCTAACTCTGGTGATAGCGGCGGAGCGCGTGGCCGAATCTGGATTGTGGCTGGGCAAGTGCGCAAAACAGAGGTTAAGACGTCTGCGTTCGTGGGTCGGCCGTGTCTCTTCCGAAACTGGAGTCCGCAGACGTCTCCAAGTCGTCGTCTGTGTTGGGCGTGCGTATCTTTTCTCGTATGTGTCTCTGCACGTCGTCTCGCAGAGTTCTTCTAATAGTCACTGTGTGTTTCCAAGCATGTGCACAAGCAGAAAGTTTGGCACCTCGCGTTTTTTGGTTCTTCTTCGGACAGGTCCCGCCCATCACCAAATCGACAGACCATTCACCTCTCTCTGCGGGTCTTCTGCGTCTGTCGGTCGTCTGCTGAATAGACTCCGATCTGCGGGTCGCGCGCAGACGTTGTCTTCGTCTGCGTGTTCCTTTTTCGCTGCGGCGGACGTCGAGGCAGTCGATTTAGTTGACGAGATGGCTCAGAGCCAACACGGCGTAAGAATTAATTGCCTGGGTGGACTGGGAGGATTCGCTTTTTTTGGCTGCATTCGTATTCTTTCATCTTGGCGTCGTCGTTTTCTCAGCAGCAGCAGCCACCTTGCATTCTCGATGCTTTTGTGGATCGTGCTGCGCGATTGAAGGTGCCCACGGGAAGCGCAACAAAATACAAATCCCCAGCGTGACATCTCATCGTGGCCGCGCCCAACCGATTTCAATGGCTGGACGCACGTCTTTCACAAGAAAGTGATGGCGGTTACCGGCTGATGAGATTCTTGGGTTTCCGCGAGGGACGATTCCGTCTTTGAAGACTGAGGGAACTCGTCGGAGGTCGAGAACAACGCTTCTTCTCAATTATTCAAGGGTCGGCTCCTTTAGGATGCGACGACTGCAACACGCGTGCCGTTCGTTCGTTCTCGAACGAGAGCAAGAATCTTCTTACCTCCGCAGCAGCAGCGCCCGCTTTTTTTAAAACACGGGATTGATTTTCCCTCTCTCTCGTTCTGCCCGCCTCTGGTGGTGTCAGCTGATCTAGAATATCCTTTAAGACTGACTGTCTGTCCCTAGGCGGCCATCTTCTCAACGACGATCCCCCCTCAAACAACGCAAAACGAATGAACTAACTATACAAAACGCGGTTTTTACTATTTATTTTCGTCAAAGAAGCGGCTGTGAAGATCGGACAACAAATATCCCCTTGATCGGATCGGATCGGATCGGATCGGAGACCGCAGCACGCGGCGCGGCGTTCATCAAAACGAGGAATTTCTTTCAGCACCAAGGAAAAAATCTAGAAGCGCAGCATGGAGTCGACGGAGGATGTCTTGTGGGAGTATTTGCGCGCGGGCGAGTAGGGCTTGCGGACTTTCGCGGACCCAGGGTTGGAGCCAAGCACGGGGCGGGGGGAGGTGGATGATCGTGGCAGGGAGATGGAGGCGGGTTGCGGGAGGTTGAAGGAGGAACGGTGTCGTATCTCAGCAGCAGCGTCGTCTTCGTCGTCGTCTTCGTCGCCTCGGTCGGGGGGCGACGAGAGGCGGACGTAGTCGCAGCCCTGGCGGTCTCTCGGGGGCCCGCCCTGGCGGGGCTCGTAGAGGAGCGCAGCGGACTTCCGGGCTCGCGGGGGTTCGGAGGAAGTTCGCGAGGGCTTGGCGAGGAGCTTGCCACCCGCTTCCTTTAACGCGGAGCCACCACCACCGTTGTTGTGGATTGGCTGGTTGATGGAGGGGTAGCGAGGGTCGGTGTCGAGGCTCGCAGTTGGCTTCCGGGCTCGCTGGGGATCCGAGGAAGCGCGAGAGGGCTTGCCGCCCCCTTCCTTGGACGGATAACTGCCGTCGTCGCGGATTGGTTGGTCGACGCCGAGGCGAGAAGCAACTTTTGAGAGAAGGCGCTCGACGCGGCCGACGCGGTCGGCCAGAGCACCATCATCGCCGTCCTTCTTCTTTGGTGGCGACGGTGGACGCACGTCGTGATCCTTCAACTTCCACTCTCTTAGGACGGGGTCGACGATGAAGCCCGTCTTGATGGCCGTGTAGAACTGCATCTTGAAGTGCGCCCAGACGCCGAAGCGCGCGATGTAGCGACGGAATGAGTCGTAGCCCGGTTGGTTGAGGCACTGGACGAAATGATCGGCACGGAGGACGAGGCATCGCGTCATTTCGGTGGCGCGGGCGTTGTACCAGCACGGCATTGGAGGATGCCCGGCGACGTGGAACGCGATCTCGCGATCGCCGATGCATGCCGTCGGCCCAACTTTTTCGATTCTGAAGGGCGACGTGACGTCGCGTCCAAAGGTGTATATCGCGCCCTTTTCGACCAAATACATCTTGTCGTTGATGGTGAGTGATTTTCGGATGACCGACTCGCGCGCGAGGATGAGAATCATGCGCATACACGAGGCGAGCTGCGTGACGATCAGCTTGGACACGCCCTCCATCTTCTGAATCGCTCGCTGCATGTCGTCGGCCTCGTGCGCCATCGAAATCCTCGAGTGGCTCACGAACTTTTCGATTTTGCCCGTTTCCCGGTACTTGACGTCGTATCTCATGTTAGATCGCAGTAGGACGATCACGGCTTCTTTGGCTTGGGCGACGCCGGCGTCTTCGTAGAGGTGCCACCGGCGAGGCTTGATGTAGAGTCTCCTCCCGCAGTTGAGGCCGAGCGCTCGTTGGCGCGCGTAGCTGAAAAAGGGCGTGATGGCCACCTTCTTTCCCAACATGAAGTGGGCGACCAACTCCTGGAGGTTTGGGGACAGCTTGGACATGAGCTCGTCCTCGAAGTTCGCCCGAAACATTGGCTCGGCGTTTGCCAAGTAGGTCCTCATTTTGTCCCTTACAGATTCGGGAAAGTGCTGGAGGCGCATGAAATTGTTTAAGGAATCGACCGTCTGCTTGTACTCGTTCGACGCCGGGTCGAGGTTGCACAAGATGTTTGCGAGGTCGCCGATCAAAAACGAGAAGAACATGACGCCGACGAGGTTGTTGACGAGCGACAGCACGCCTTCGGTCGTGTTTCGGTACACCGACTGCCCGAGGAGCGTCTGCATCCCCCAGTCCAAGCAATCTACATAAATCGCGAAGTTGCCGCCGGCCCTGAAATGGGGCTCGTAGAGCACGTAGTCGGGCGTCGACAGCACCGTTCCCGCGTCGAGATTTTTTCTGCCAGACTTGACGAGGTCGTGTGCGTATCGAAACATGCACGCCTCCAGGTGCAACAGCGATATCAAAATCACCACGTACTTGATCATGAGGGATGTCTTGTACGAGATCGAAAAGACCCTGTCCAGCGATTCCAAAATCTGAGGGGCCTTGACGATTTTCAGCAGCTTGAAGAGCCGCACGAGCCGCACGAGCTTCAGAAGCCTAAAATGTTCCCCGAGGGGCAGATCCTGCCACGGAATGATCGAAATGACGTCGATCCACAGCCACAGCTGCGCGTACCGTTTGAAAATCGTGAATCGGTCGAGGATCCACCTCGATTCGTCCAAATCGTAGAGCGCCGTGTTCAGCGTGACGGCGATGTCGACGATAAAGCACGTCGTGACGACGTGGTTCAGCACGTGGAGCCCCCCACCGCGCGGCGTCTTGCTGACGAACGCGAATTCGTAGGGGGCGGCGAACAGCACGATTCCGACCAAAAACAACATCAAAAAATCCCAGGCCAAATGATCGAGCGAAGTAGGATCGAAGACGTACGCCGTCCAAGTTTTCCGTTCGTGCCGCGGAAACGAGGGCACCTCGCCGTCGAACCGCCGCTCCCGAGCACTCTCGAACCCCTCGTCCGCGAACACGTTCATAAAATCATCGTCTTCGTGGCCCTGGGTCGACGCGATCGACCGCGTCGTCGCCTCCGAATCACTCCCCCCCGAGTTCTGACGCTTCAGGTTCACCCTCCGCCCGAGCGTCGTCCGGCTCAGCGACGTCCGCACCATCGTCACGGGGTCCCGGATTTCCACTTTCTGCAGCGACTTCTTCTTCGTCTTGGGCGTCGGCGGTCCCATGCGCGGACGACGATTACCACACGTGCCTTCCTTCCTTCCTTCCGCGGCAAAAAGTATATTATTTCACAGACCGACCGGACGTCGGCGAATTGTGAAGGAACGCCACGTCGCCCGTCTCACCAAACTCGACAGGGGGGATCGCTACGGTTTCCTCAAGACGGGACCAGCCCTTTAGCCAGTCGATCGAAGCGCAAGTCCATAACCGCAACATCGACGCCGTCATCAGCGCACGGCCTCTCAGGCGATCAGCGGCGACGCAGCCACGGCACCGTCGCTGGTCTTTGGTGGAGCCTTCGGTGAGTCCAGTGCGTCGTGTCGTGGCCGAGGCCGGCCCGAGTTTGCCGTCGTCGTATCAACCGCGAGTGGGGGGGCGTACGCGCTGTGCCCTCACCGCCCTCAGCCATGTCGTCGCCGCACTAGGACATCGCGCTTTGTCGCGCATACGTCTGGCGGCAGTAGTATGCGCGTGACCTGCGGGCGGGACCCGTCCTCTCTTCGCCTGTCCCGCGGCTCGGCGGTGACCCCGGGATACCTCCGCCTTCCAGGCATCCCTCGTGCCTTTACACAATCTTCTTCCAGGCCTCTGAGCGGGATACCGCCGCATTCCAGGTATCCCAAACGTCTCCACACAACGCCCTCGTTCGCACCCCCCCCCTCCAAGCAGTCGATAATAAAAAAAAACCCAGTGCAAATCTACTGACAAAAAGACCTATAATTACATGGATTCGAGGGACATAGCACGATCACCGGCTCTGAGCCACGATTATATTGAATGCAAGAGAAAATGCAAGGGCCCGTCCCTCACTCACCACGCGATGCACGCACTGTGTGTGTGCGCCTAAGGAGTTCCATCACAATCATTCAGGTTGTGTACTCTCGAAATGAAATGCAATGAAACGAAACGAAACGAAACGAAGCGAAGCGAAATGGGGGCTTCAAATGCGCCGCGCACGCGCAGGGTCAACAATTCGGTGATGGATGGAGTCTGTGCCATAGGGGAGAAGGGGGGGACCTACGCTGGTGAGAGGAGGACGGGTCTATCTATGCAGGAGCTTGTCAGCAGAGAAGTCGACGACGGCGAAGACCTAGGACACGAGATAGACACAAAGAGGTGGGGTGGAGATGCTGAGGGGGATGGGCTGGAAGTGAGAGGGTGCCGCGGTCGTATCGTACTTCGCGGGAGATCCACGATTTGTGCAGAAAAGGGCGCGTCTCTCGAAGCTTTCGCTCTGCTTGATTACGCAGGCGCAAAAAGCCGGCCGACAAATTAGTAGTCGATATCCACAAAAAACTTGCGCGCGACGACTGCACGCAGGCGTCGTGAACCTCCCATTGTTTATAGTATGACCAAGTCGCGTGGGTTTGGTGGCCGTCATAGTTTTTAGTGTTAAAAAAGCGCCATATATCGTAGGTGTCGGCCATGGATGCATGGTGTTGTCGACAGACGTCGGGAAAAAAAGAAAGAAAATGCCGCGACGACAGACGTCCGGGATCTCGAAGAAGAAGAAGAAGAAGAAGAAGAAGAAGCTTAAGCTTCTTAAGAAGAAGGAAATTCGGTCAAAAGAGAGCGCTGAAAAGAGAGCGCCTCTCTAGAGTAGGTAGGCCTCGGCCCCTCAAACCAAACCAAACCAGAGCAGTCCACCGGCGCGGCAAAAAGAAATGCCAATAAAATTACAAGGAGGGGCGATTTTTTTTGTTTAGCGCAACCTGCGGCGCTTTGAGCGGCGGTGGGGCGGGGTGTAGCCCGAGCGGCACTCGTAGTCGTCGATGGTCTTGGCGTCGACGGCCGTCTTCCACTTCAGAATGCCCCGGAGACGACGCATCGCGAGGGCCTCGAGGGTGCGGACGGCATCGTCGTCGTCGGTGGAGGCGGCGCCGTCGTAGCAGCGCGCTGCGAGGGCGCGCATGGAGGAGGGGTCGAGGAGCTTGGGCCCGCAGGCCGCATAGGCCTGGGCGTCGTCGGTGCCGGCGAAGGTCTTCGACGCGAGCAAATCCTTAAGTCTCGCCGAGCTTGGACCAAAGCCGCGAAATACTGGCGCGTAGAGCGCCGAGGCGGCGGCGAGGGCGGCGTGAACTCGGGTGTAGGGGTGATCGTCTTTGTCGCGGGTTGGGAAGGTTCCGTCCTGGCGCTGCGCCGCGACGAGCAGCTTGGAGGCCGTCTCGACGACGGGACCCGCGAGGTCGTCGTTCGGGCCGAAGACGCGCGCGCACCGGCAGACGCCGGCGAGGAGGTGAACGTCGGATTTGGCGGCGTCGAGGGCGGCCGGGTCGACCAGCACTGCATACTCCTTAGAAAGGAGCGAGGGAAGGACCCTGAGCTCGCCAAAATTCGAGCAGACCATGACGATCGCGAAAACGAGGTCCATCTGGTCGATCCACGGATCGCGAGACAACGACTTTGGCGCAGACGCGTATCGTTCTCTCGTGGGCTGCAGCCTGCGCAGCACGTCGACCGTTTTCGCGCCGACGTGGATGCCGAGGCGATCGGCAGCGTAGGTCGTCAGGAGAGCCCAGGTCATCGCGCGGAACCTGGTCTTCTGGATCCCGCGCTTCTCGAGCGTCAACGGGCCCGCGAGACCCTCGTCCGAGCGCGGGTCGTATCCCAGGAGCGCCGCGCACGCCTTTTCTTCGCCGCGCTTGTGGGCGAGCCTCTTATAAAACTCGCGCCATTCGTGCTTGAGCTCGGGGTGGCCGACGCCCGCGCGCTCGAGGCCATAAAGTCCGCACAGAACGTCGCAGTACGCGCCGGGATCAAACTCGTCCTCGACCGACGCCGAGGCCTTCCACCGCTGCGCGAGCTGCTCGACGCGGTACAGCGCGAGACCGCGCACCGGCTCGGGCGCGCTGTGCCCGATGTCCCCCAGCCACTGGAGCGCTTCCCCCCCGAACGACCGGACGCTCGCTTCGTCTTCGAGCGACCGAGCTGCCGCCTCCATCGCCCGGAACGCCGCGACTAGCTCGGGGGCAGCCAAAGACTCCAACTCGGGCGGGCCCTCGTCGGCCAGTTCCTTTTCCTCGGCCTTTTCCTCGCGCACCTCGCCGCCAGCAGATGGCCGCGGGATTGTTTCGGCCGAAAACGCGGCCGCCTCGACCTCGTCCTGCTCGAGGTCCTCCTCGTCGCCGTCGTCGTGCCGCACGCGCCAGAACGCGCGCCCCTCGTTCTTCTCCGGCGGCAGCCACGATTCGACGATCCCGTAACTCACGACTTTCCGCCCAAACGTCCGCCGCACCGTCCGACCGATCCACTCCGACCCCGTCGTCTCGTACGCCGCCTCCTCCTCCTCCTCCTTGCTCTCGAAGTCGAACGTGCTGTCCTTCCACCACCGGGAAGACGACGTCGCCTCCTGGCTCGTCCGTTCCTCCTCCTTGGGGGGCGCTTCGCCGTTTTTCGCCTCGCCGGGACCAGGGGGCTCCACGACGGCCTCTCGCGCCTCGGCACCCGCGGGACCCGCCGCGAGCTCCTCCTCGACGACCTTCGCCTCCGTTTTGGGAGGCTCGTCGACGACCTCCGGCTCCGGCCCGGGGGGCTCATCCTCGACCTCCCCCGGGGGCTCATCCCCAACCGGGACCTCCTCCCGAACAGCACATTCCAAAACCGCCGACGACGACGAAAGCTGCTCCGAAGGGGCGTCGTCGACGGGATGGGAAACCTCCTCCTCCGGCTTCGCGGCATCATCCACTGCCGGTACCTCCGCAGCAGCCATATTATCAGCCGGCGCCTCCGCAGGAACACTATCAACCTCCACCGGCTCGGGGGCAGCATCATCAATAATCGTATCAACGACGGCGGCCGGCGCGTCCACAGGAATAATAACCTCCGTCGGCTGCCAGGCCTCCATGAGACCCATCAGCGCGTCGTCACTCGGAAACGCCAACAGCGCATCCGCCATGATGGCGTCCTCGACGGGCACCGCCGGAGCCGCGACTTCGTCGTCCAGCGCGTCGGCCATCGCGTTTTTTTCTTTTCCAGGGCTTTAAATACTTTCTTTCCTAGGGTTAACAGGATTGTACAGGGTGGGTGGGTGGGTGACCTCCGCGCACCAGACGCATTGCAATTAGCCACGAGTGTCAGACGTAGGTGCGGAAGCACTATTCTTGCCAAGTTCAAGCTGTTAACTCGATTTTAGCGCGGTGACCTTCCCAGCTCGCACAAACGCAAATCGCCGGGCGTTAGAGTTTTCTTTACCATCATAGTAACGCGCGCAAAGTGAGTGCCCTCTTGTGTCCTTCCTTCGTTGCGAGTGACATATAAAGTCGCGAGGCTCGGTCGCCCCCGCCCAGCATCTTGTTTCCATGAAGATGAAGGTTAGTGACATCAAAGTGAATTAATTTTCTGGCCTGAAACGCGCGATTTTAAGCGTAGAGGCACATTCCGTGAGTCACCCGAGAGTCGAAAGGGGAAAATCCCAGTCCCCGCACCTTCCCCGCGCCCCGCACCTTCCCCGCTCCCCGCACCTTCCTCGGTCCCCGCACCTTCCTCGCTCCCCGCACCTTCCTCGGTCCCCGCCCCCGCGACTTTCGCCGTTCCCCTTGTGGGCCTTGAGACTCACGGACCGTGACTGACTCATTTGTGAACTTCTTGTCCGCATTGTGTTTGAAATACAGGCGGGCAAGAACTTTGAGGTAGCCCCGTGATGGCGAGCGGCGGAAGGCTCACAGCGCCCTTTCATTTTTAGAGGACGTTTTGGATGTCGGCGTCATATGCTCGATCGAGAGATGCGCGATGCCGACGCGGGGGCGCCCGTAGCTCAGTAATATTGGCGTCAACTGTACCTGGGTTTAGCGACGTCGACAGCATGAGGCACAATAATGAAGCTCACGGTGTGGTGTCCAGCCCTTGTGCGATCGGGAGTCCAGAAAGAAGAAGAAGAAGAAGAAGAAGGGTCCTTCTTGAATAATAGCCCAACCGCCAGACAGCCTACGCGAAGAAAAGAAGCATCCACCCAAAGCGGCGGCGGCGGCAGCAGAAGAAGAAGAAGAAGAAGAAGACTAAAAGGCAAATCGCAACGAAACGACAAGACAAGACGTATAATAATAAGTAGTACTTAACATGGTACCAGGTGTCCAAGGCCGAACGACCTGAGCTTGACTTCACGGACAACAGCGACTCCTCCTCGGCTTCAGTTCATTGCTACGTGTTCGGTTCGTTATCGTTTATCATGTCCTCGATCGAAATTAAGGATGGCAAGCTTTCGCAAAAACTCGATGCTTTCAGTGGTGAGCGACATCTTTTTCACCAATGGACCCGGCGCCTGGAAAACATGATCATTTCCACCGGTGATCGCATTATCTTGACCACTGACACTTGGACTAGCATTTCCGCTTCTGGCTGCTCTGAAGAAGAATTTGGTCTCAAGCAGCAACGCTGGTACAGTGCACTCTTCATGGCACTACCAATGCATGATACTGATCGTGCGGATATCCGTGAAAACCGCGATATGAACTTCACGCGGCTTTACAAACGCATTACTGATGTTTACATGGGTCATGGAGATCGTGTCGCTCAGTCTGCAATTGCTTCACTGCATTCCTTGGTGTGCAATAACATCGATGAACTTGAGTCTTTTCTTAACAAGTTCATCACTGGTGTTCAAGTTGCTCGGCACTGTACCAATCACCGCAGTTCAAGTTGCTCGGCATTGTGCCTGATCCGACGCACCCTCGAGTGTGTCCTCGCATTTGACTACGTGCATCGTGCTTCAAGCCTTACTGGCTTTGTTTTATCGTCTCGCGTTTCGTACCGATGAATGTGGTTGTACCCTTGAGAAGTTCAACAAAAACCAATTTCGATGGCATGCACAACTACTTCCGCCGCGCTATCCGCCGCGTCGTCAGCCACCAGACTCTTCCAAGCTGATGCAAGCACATCAACAACCCCATCCCACGGAAGCCCCTCGTTTTTGTTTTTAGCTCCCATTGCACAGGCGCCTCGTTCTGTATTTTCCGCTATTCGTTGCTCCACCCCTCGTTCTGTATTTTCCCCTCGTCGTTGCTCCTCTCCTCGTTCTGTCTTTTCACCTCGTCGTTGCTCCCCTCCTCGTTCTGTATTTCGCCTATTCGTTGCCCCACTCCCCGTTGTGCATTTTCACCTACTCGTTGATCCGCTCCTCGTTGTGCTTGTCGGTTTTGGTAAAACCAGCGAATCACGTTCCATCGCGCATTCACCTGCCACAACTAAGCTCTGCCTGTCAATTTTTCGCGTGCGCAGTTTTCGTGCTTCCTATGTGGTTGGATCGCTCATCTTCGGGATCCTGGACAGACGCTTCTTTGCTGTGTGATTTGTGGTTCTCCTTCACGCACTTTTTCGCCGCTTTTCTGACCTTTAAAATTCGGTTTTGCTATCGACGTGAATTCCGTGCTCAGCACCCGCGACGCTATCTGCAATGTTCTTACGTGCCACTGCGACGCTATCTGCAAGCTATCTGCAACGTTCTTACGTGCCACAACTGTTTTGCCACTGTCGCCAACTTCTACCGGAGTCTATTCGAGTATGACGAACCAAGCTCACCGCTTGCTCCTCCAACGTTGGCCCATGAAGCTCGCGTTTGTCGATGATCATACGCGCCGCCGCACGCGTTACTTTGCTCCACGACACGATGCCCTTACGAACGCTCGACAACTCGAACTTTTTCTGTCTACCGTGGTTCGCCCATTCGGATATCGCGTTGCCCTCATCTACACCGATCGTGACCGCTCTCTTATGGGCCAATTCGAAACCTTCTGTCTGGGCAACAATATTGCGCTTCGGCGCGCTCCGGCAGCACAGTCCAAAACTTCACAGGCTCACGCTTTTTCCGGTGTTGTGGAACGCTCTCATCGCGCAACCGCGGATATTACTCCTTTTGGTACATGCGCACCGTCCACCTGATTTTTGGCGTTGGGCCATGGAAACGGCTGACTTCATCTCTGAGCGTATGCCAAATGCCTCTAATCCTGGATATATGACGCCATATGAAATGCTACATGAAACACTCCCGCGTGTCGATTTTCTTCGTGTTTGGGGCTGTCCTGCTGCAATTCTTACTGGCGACAAATGGCCTACCAAAGCTATAACCGGTATCTTCATTGGGTATCCCTCTGCAGGCCCTGGATATCGCATATTGCTTCAACGCCCCACAGGTCCTGTCATCCACACCTCGATTGATGTTGTTTTTGACGAAAATTTCGCTCTGCGTAAGTCACTGTCCACCCAACCCCTTCCTCCGTCTCTCGTGGATTCTCGTTTTCCTGACTTGTTTTATTACGACCCTCGTCTATCTTCGGCCATAGCCCCCATATCTTCTGTTTTTGATGCTCCGGAGCCGGCCTTATCGGGACTGATCACCCCAGAGACACTGCCTACGTTGTTACCGGCCAATACGAAACGTGCACCATTACGTCGTGCCAAACGGGGCCGACCGCGCAAAGTCGACCAACCAACAAACTTTTTTACGGGCCATGTTTCATCCTGTCACAATGTTGATACGGGCCATTCTGATGTTGATACGGGCCATTCTGATGTTGATACGGGCCATTCTGTTTCCTCTGTCGCTTCTGTTTCCTCTGTCGCTTCTGTTTCCCCCTGTAACTCTTTGTATGTCTCTTCTGTTAGCTTTCGTTTGTTAGTTCATTATGTCTTCCTTCCCCTTTGTTTAGCTAACACCCTTGTTGATCCTCATGCACACGTTTATTACTCTGCTTCCGAAGAAATGTCCCAGTATTCAGACCTTGACGAAACTACTATCACTTCCACCCATTTACGTGAAGCTTTAGCTCCGACCAATCCTGAGCGTCCTGGCTGGTTGCAAGCCATCGCTAAAGAATACAGCTCTCTTGGTCAACTTGGTTGTTGGGATGTGATTCGCCTCCCTCAAACTTTTTCTGGCAACATTTGTACCCTCAAGTGGATCCTTTCACTGACGTCAATGAACTCGACCTCACCTCTTACGTTGGTCTTCGCATTACGCGTGATCGCCCTCGGAGAACCCTCACTCTTGACCAATCCCATGCTATCCGTGAAATCCTTACCGAACATCGCTTCATCAACAGTAAACCCGAACTCACTCCCGCTCCCAAAGGTCTTCATCTTTCTGCGGCTGATTGTCCGGCTCCTGGTTCTCCAGATCACATCTTCATGGCACGCATCCCTTTTCGCCGTATTGTTGGCTGTGTCCTCTTCATCTCCATCATGACTCGCCCTGATATCACTTGGTCCGTCAATCAGTGTGCGCGTTTTTCCCACAATCCTGATAAACCCCACTGGCACGCTTTATCCCACACTCTGCGTTATCTCAACGGTACTCAGGATCTTGCCCTTATTCTTGGTCGCGATTCTACCCTTCATCTCTGTGGTTATTCCGACTCCAGCTGGGCCGACGACCCTGATGACCGCCACTCTACAACTGGTTTTTGTTTTCTTCTCAGCGGCTCTATGATAGCCTACTGCTCCCGCTTGCAATACTTACATGCTCGTTCTTCTTTCGAAGCTGAATTGCTTGCTCTTTACGCTGCTACTGCTGAGCTCTCTTGGCTTCTCAAACTTTTTGATGACTTTGATCTCCCTCGTCACACGGTCCCAATGTATGTTGATAATAGCACCACCGTCACTCAAGTTCGTCTCCAATGTCTCACACGGCGCACCCGCCATATTGACATTCGCTTTTACAGTACCGCCGAATATCATCGCAACCACATCATCGATCTCAAGCACATACCCCGCCTTCACAATCTTAGCGACATTTCACCCGCAGTACGGAAGCTCCTTCCTTCCTCCGGCTTCGTGCTCGTTACCTCACTTCGTGATCTTCGCCCTGATCTCTGTTGTCTCTTTTTCTTGCCACAATGCCTCTGTGACGTCTTCCTCAGAGCTTCTCCTCTGTGAGCGTCTCACTTACCCCTTTTTCTTTTTCCTTCTTTTCCAGCACCTGTGTGAGGACCTCACTTACCCCTTTTTCCTTTTCCTTCTTTTCCACCACCTGTGTGAGGAAGCTATGACACTTACCCCTGCACCACGTATCCAGTATCCTTACGTCTTTCTCTTATCGCTAGTCTAACAGTCCTAACTACTAATCGACAGATGTTTGTCTGTCTGTCTGTCTGTTTGTTTGTTTGTCTGTCTGTTTGTCTTTAAATGTCGACTGCTAAGAGGGGGGGGTGTGTGTGGGGAGCATGAAGGATGTGGGTTTGTCCCTCGATTTAGGGTAAGGATCAGGTAGGCGCGAGAGTAAGGATCAGGTAGGCGCGAGAGCCAGACAGTGATCCTCCAAGCCGTCTACGGCGACCTCGCAGACTATTTCCACGACCCGCGGCGCGCCATTCTCACGCCCCGTCGAAACGATGTTGTCGATGCTGACAACGCGCGCATGACCGCGGCCTTTTTTTCCCGGAGACGAGGCGTCGGAGTTCTTTTCGGCCGACTAGGTTGGGTCGGAAGACGACGCCTCGCTCTTTACAGTCGAGTTTTGAACTCCTGACAACCAACGGCATGCTGACTTCGAGCGCGAGCTTAATGTCTTCGCAACCTCGACCCGTCGCACGGCCACTGCAACGGTACCAGATACATGATCGATCGTGTCGTTGTCACCGAGGCTCCTCCAACCTGTATCCCTTAAGCCCGCCGACGCCAAACGATCAACAAGAGCCAGGGCAGACGCCCCGCGAGGTCGGCGTCCTCTTGCCCGTCTTCTGCCACGTCCAGCTCTACGTGGCTCTCTGTCGATCGGCAACCCCGAGGATATGCTCTTCTGGGTCGACGACTCCACCCTACCCACACGTGCTGCGCAATACCGATAAGCCCTCCCGGCGTCTACACGCGCACTGTAGGTGAACTTACTGGGACCAGGTGAACTTACTGGGGTTTGAGATTGGGACTAGGTGAACTTAGTGACCAGGTGAACTTACTGAGACCAAGTGAACTTACTGGGGTTTTAGAGTAAACTCAAAGGTTAAGCGCGTGCGGATCAAAGCAGCTTAGATTGGCGGGGGTGAGAGCGACGAGCTCAAAGGAGAGTGGGGTGAGGGAGTGAGAACGAGTGGGTTTACGCCGAACTTACTGGGGTTAGAGATTGGGACTAGGTGAACTTACAGACCGGTGAACTTACTGAGACCAGGTACTTACTGGGGTTAGAAATTGGACTAGGTGAACTTACTGGCCTGCACTTGTCCTAACTACTAATCGACAGATGTTTGTCTGTCTGTTTGTTTGTTTGTCTGTCTGTTTGTCCCTCGATTTAGGGTAAGGATCAGGTAGGCGCGAGAGTAAGGATCAGGTAGGCGCGAGAGCCAGACAGTGATCCTCCAAGCCGTCTACGGCGACCTCGCAGACTATTTCCACGACCCGCGGCGGCTCTTTCAGCGCGCCATTCTCACGCCCCGTCGAAACGATGTTGTCGATGCTGACAACGCGCGCATGACCGCGGCCTTTTTTCCCGGAGACGAGGCGTCGGAGTTCTTTTCGGCCGACTAGGTTGGGTCGGAAGACGACGCCTCGCTCTTTACAGTCGAGTTTTCAACTCCCTGACAACCAACGGCATGCTGACTTTGATCGCGAGCTTAAAGTCTTCGCAACCTCGACCCGTCGCACGGCCACTGCAACGGTACCAGATACATGATCGATCGTCGTTGTCACCGAGGCTCCTCCAACCTGTATCCCTTAAGGCCCGCCGACGCCAAACGATCAACAAGAGCCAGGGCCAGACGCCCCGCGAGGTCGGCGTCCTCTTGCCCAAGCCCGTCTTCTGCCACGTCCAGCTCTACGTGGCTCTCTGTCGATCGGCAACCCCGAGGATATCCTCTTCTGAGTCGACGACTCCACCCTACCCCACACGTGCTGCGCAATACCGATAAGCCCCCTCCCGGCGTCTACACGCGCACGTAGGTGAACTTACTGGGACCAGGTGAACTTACTGGGACCAGGTGAACATACTGGGGTTTTCGAGAGTAAAGTTTTTAGAGTAAACTCAAAGGCTGGCGGCGCGTGCGGATCGAAGCAGCTTCGATTGGCGGAGGCGAGAGCGACGAGCTCAAAGGAGTTGGTGTGACTAGGTGAACTTACTGACCAGGTGAACTTATATGAAACTTACTGGGACCAGGTGAACTTACTGGGGTTAGAGATTGGGACTAGGTGAACTTACTGGCCTGCACTTGTCTTCTTCCTAACTACTAATCGACAGATGTTTGTCTGTCTGTTTGTTTGTCCCTCGATTTAGGGTAAGGATCAGGTAGGCGCGAGAGTAAGGATCAGGTAGGCGCGAGAGCCAGACAGTGATCCTCCAAGCCGTCTACGGCGACCTCGCAGACTATTTCCACGACCCGCGGCGGCTCTTTCAGCGCGCCATTCTCACGCCCCGTCGAAACGATGTTGTCGATGCTGACAACGCGCGCATGACCGCGGCCTTTTTTTCCCGGAGACGAGGCGTCGGAGTTCTTTTCGGCCGACTCTTTACAGTCGAGTTTTCAACTCCCTGACAACCAACAGCATGCTGACTTTGATCGCGAGCTTAAAGTCTTCGCAACCTCGACCCGTCGCACGGCCACTGCAACGGTACCAGATACATGATCGATCGTGTCGTTGTCACCGAGGCTCCTCCAACCTGTATCCCTTAAGGCCCGCCGACGCCAAACGATCAACAAGAGCCAGGGCCAGACGCCCCGCGAGGTCGGCGTCCTCTTGCCCAAGCCCGTCTTCTGCCACATCCAGCTCTACGTGGCTCTCTGTCGATCGGCAACCCCGAGGATATGCTCTTCTGAGCCGACGACTCCACCCTACCCACACCTGCTGCGCAATACCGATAAGCCCCCCGGCGTCTACACGCGCACTGTAGGTGAACTTACTGGGACCAGGTGAACTTACTGGGGTTTGAGATTGGGACTAGGTGAATATAGTGACCAGGTGACTACTGGGACCAGGTGAACTTACTGGGGGTTTTAGAGTAAACTCAAAGGTTAGCGGCGCGTGCGGATCAAAGCAGCTTAGATTGGCGGAGGCGAGAGCGACGAGCTCGAAGGAGAGTGGGGTGAGTGGGTGTGAGCACGAGTGGGCTTACGCCGAACTTACTGGGGTTAGAGATTGGGACTAGGTGAGCTTACTGGGACCAGGTGAACTTACTGGGGTTAGAGATATGTGAACTTACTGGCCTGCACTTGTACTAGTCCTAACTACTAATCGACAGATGTTTGTCTGTCTGTCTGTTTGTCTGTCTGTTTGTCCCTCGATTTAGGGTAAGGATCAGGTAGGCGCGAGAGTAAGGATCAGGTAGGCGCGAGAGCCAGACAGTGATCCTCCAAGCCGTCTACGGCGACCTCGCAGACTATTTCCACGACACGGCGGCTCTTTCAGCGCGCCATTCTCACGCCCCGTCGAAACGATGTTGTCGATGCTGACAACGCGCGCATGACCGCGGCCTTTTTTCCCGGAGACGAGGCGTCGGAGTTCTTTTCGGCTGACTAGGCTGGGTCGGAAGACGACGCCTCGCTCTTTACAGTAGAGTTTTCAACTCCCTGAAACTTACTGGGCAAGGTGAACTTACTGGGGTTAGAGATTGGGACTAGGTGAACTTACTGGCCTGCACTTGTTTTCCTAACTACTAATCGACAGATGTTTGTCTGTTTGTCTGTTTGTCTGTCTGTTTGTTTGTCTTTAAATGTCGACTGCTAAGAGGGTGGGGGTGTGTGTGGGGAGCATGACCCCCATGTCTGTTTGTCCTAACTACTAATCGACAGATGTTTGTCTGTCTGTCTGTCTGTTTGTCCCTCGATTTAGGGTAAGGATCAGGTAGGCGCGAGAGCCAGACAGTGATCCTCCAAGCCGTCTACGGCGACCTCGCAGACTATCTCCACGACCCGCGGCGGCTCTTTCAGCGCGCCATTCTCACGCCCCGTCGAAACGATGTTGTCGATGCTGACAACGCGCGCATGACCGCGGCCTTTTTTTCCCGGTGACGAGGCGTCGGAGTTCTTTTCGGCTACTAGGCTGGGTCGGAAGACGACGCCTCGTTTACAGTCGAGTTTTCAACTCCCTGACAACCAACGGCATGCTGACTTTGATCGCGAGCTTAAAGTCTGTAACCTCGACCCGTCGCACGGCCACTGCAACGGTACCAGATACATGATCGATCGTGTCGTTGTCACCGAGGCTCCTCCAACCTGTATCCCTTAAGGCCCGCCGACGCCAAACGATCACCAAGAGCCAGGGCCAGACGCCCCGCGAGGTCGGCGTCCTCTTGCCCAAGCCCGTCTTCTGCCAGCTCTACGTGCTCTCTGTCGATCGGCAACCCGAGGATATGCCTTCTGAGTCGACGACTCCACCCTACCTCACACGTGCTGCGCAATACCGATAAGCCCTCCCGGCGTCTACACGCGCACTGTAGGTGAACTTACTGGGACCAGGTGAACTTACTGTTTGGAGATTGGGACTAGGTGAACTTAGTGACCAGGTGAACTTACTGGGACCAGGTGAACATACCGGGTTTTAGAGCAAAGGGTTTTTAGAGTAAAACTCACTCAAAGGTAGGCGGCGCGCGGGACCAGGTGAACAGACTGGGGTTCGAGCAAAGGGTTTTTAGAGTAAACTCACTCAAAGGTAGGCGGCGCGTGCGGATCGAAGCAGCTTAGATTGGCGGAGGCGAAAGCGACGAGCTCGAAGGAGTGGGTGTGAGCACGAGTGGGTTTACGCCGAACTTACTGGGGTTAGAGATTTGGACTAGGTGAACTTACTGACCAGGTGAACTTATTCAATAAATTTTCAAGAAACTAACTGGGACCAGGTGAACTTAGTGGGGTTAGAGATTGGGACTAGGTGAACTTACTGGCCTGCACTTGTCCTAACTACTAATCGACAGTTCGTCGCCGCTGCGACCGGCCACCGAAATCGACAACGGCTTGCCGCGCTCGCGTCTTTCGTCAAAGCCCGCTTCCACGGCCACGACTCGATCTTCCGACGGGCCGTCCTCGAGAACGCGCGAGAGCGAACGAGACTCGACCGTCGACTCGGTGGATCGAACATCGTTTCACCTTCGATACGATGCGTGCCGCCGGCTTCGTCGCCGCTGCGAGCGGCCATCGACGTCGCGACCGCGGTATCGGACTCGCCCGGGTTGACGTCCAGTCGACAAACCTGAAAACTCGGCCTTGATGGCGCGCTCGCGCCGCCGGGCCCGGCGCTGATACGATGCGTGCCGGCGCCTCGTCGCCGCTGCCAGCGGCCACCGCCGTCGCGACCGCGGCCTCGGACTCTCCCCGCTACGGAAGACCACGAAAACGCGGCGACGACCGCGACGAAAACGCGCGCGCGCGCGCCGACGACCCGGCCGCGCGCCTGTGCACCCCGGTGCGCCGCCGGGCAGCGCACCGATACGATGCGTGCCGGCGTTCGTCGCCGCCGTACCGCGTGACCGCGGGTTGACGTCCAGTCGACCAACCCGGAAATAAACTCGACGGCGCGTCGAGGTCGACGCGTCCGCCAGCGCTTCGATACGATGCGCGCGCCTTGTCGCCGCTGCGAGCGGCCACCGCCGTCGCGGACTCGACTCGGACTCGCCCGCGGACTTCGGGACTCGCCTGCGACTCGACTCGCCTGCGGGTGTCCAGTCGACCAAGCCGAAAAAAGTCCGCGGCGCGGCGCGCCGGCGCTCGACGCGTCTGCCAGCGCTTCGATACGATGCGTGCCGGCGTTCGTCGCCGCTTCGATACGATGCGTGCCGGCGTTCGTCGCCGCTGCGTGAGCGGCCACCGCCCGCGACCGCGGCCTCGGACTCTACGAGCGCGCCGCGCGCCCGCGCGCCGACGACCGCCGCGCGCCCGCGCGTCCACCACGACCGCCCGTGGCCACGGCCATCGCCCACGGAGACGAAGACCTCCGCTCGCGTCTACGGCGAAGCCCGCTTCCGCGGCCACGCCTCGCTCTTCCCGCTGCGGCCGTCCTCGCCGCGAGAACCTCTGAAACCGTCGACCGCGACGGCGCGTCCGCTATCTATGGATTATGCGCGACTCCCTCCTCTCACTACGCCCGCCGCCACCCCGGCGCCTATTGTCTATAACGAAATACCCATTAATTAAAGCGGCCATCCGCCATCTCATAGTCCATCTCATAGTCCATCCGCAAAACGCAAAGCCGAAAATAATCAGGCATAACGCTAACCCCAGAACTGCGCAACGGAAAGGAAGGAGTGCGCGGTACCCACCAACCCAAGAACGGAAAATGCGCAGAAATCTTCAAGAACCGAAAAGACAGAATTTCCACGGCGTCGCGACTTCGTTTTTGGTCGGCTCCCGAGACGCGGCGGCCGTCGGCGGTGGGGTCTGGGGTGTCCCCCGGCAAATAGGCAGAGCCTCCATTCTGGGGGTTCGGGGGCTTGCCCCTGAGAAAAAGGCCGAAAACCCGACTTGGCTTATAGTCCTAACTACTAATCGACAGATGTTTGTCTGTTTGTCTGTCTGTTTGTTTGTTTGTCTGGTTCACTGTTTGTCCGATTTAGGTAAGACGGTAGGCGCGAGAGTAAGGATCAGGTAGGCGCGAGAGCCAGACAGTGATCCTCCAAGCCTCCACGGCGACCTCGCAGACTATTTCCACGACCCGCGGCGGCTCTTTAGCCAGCGCGCCATTCTCACGCCCCGTCGAAACGATGTTGTCGATGCTGACAACGCGCATGACTGCGGCCTTTTATTCCCGGAGACGAGGCGTCGGAGTTCTTTCGGCCGACTAGGTTGGGTCGGAAGACGACGCCTCGCGAGTCGAGTTTTGAACTCCCCGACAACCAACGGCATGCTGACTTTGATCGCGAGCTTAATGTCTTCGCAACCTCGACCCGTCGCACGGCCACTGCAACGGTACCAGATACATGATCGACTGTGTTGTCACCGAGGCTCCTCCAACCTGTATCCTCAAGCCCACCGACGCCAAACGATCACAGAGGCAGACGCCCCGCAGCAGTCGGCGTCCTCTTGCCCGCTTCGCCACGTCCAGCCTACGTGCTCTCTGTCGATCGGCAACCCCGAGGATATGCCTTCTGGGTCGACGACTCCGCCCTACCCCACACGTGCTGCGCAATACCGATAAGCTCCCTCCGGCGTCTACACGCGCACTGTAGGTGAACTTACTGGAACCAGGTGAACTTACTGGAGTTAGAGATTGGGACTATGTAAACTTAGTGACCAGGTGAACTTACTGAGACCAAGTGAGCTTACTGGGGTTTTTAGAGTAAACTCAAAGGTTAGCGGCGTGTGCGGATCAAAGCAGCTTAGATTGGCGGGGGTGAGAGCGACGAGCTCAAAGGAGAGTGGGGTGAGGGGATGAGAACGAGCTTTACGCCGAACTTACTGGGGTTAGAGATTGGGAGTAGGTGAACTTACAGACCCGGTGATCTTACTGAGACCAGGTGTACTTACTGGGGTTAGAGATTGGGAGTAGGTGAACTTACTGGCCTGCACTTGTAGTAGTATAAAATAATCTCGGTCGCTTTCGTCGGAAAGAAAGAAAGAAAGAATTGATTCTAGAATCAGGCGTCGACAATGTTGTCTTTGAGGATTTGGTCGTGGACGAAGTCGACGTCGGGGTTTTCGTGCAGGCGGACGAGCGTGAGCTTGCGCTTGTGCGTCGCGTCGGCCATGAGGGCGACGAGAATCTCTGGTTTGGATGGAAAAATTTTGTTGACGGCGACGACGCAGTCGCCGTCGCGGATCTGGCCTTCGCAGTAGGCGATTTCGACGGAGGGGAGGGCTTCGTAGGTGGTGCCGACGATGACCAATGAGGCGTCGTAGGTTTGTTTGCCGTAGACGAGGGGGGTCTGCTTGAGGACGACGCGGAGTCCGACGGGTTCTTCCTTGGGGTTAGCGGCGGTGCGCTTGTCGTGTTTTTCGAGAATCGTAATGTTGAAGCGAATGCCGTGGTCGTTTTCGCCGGCGTAGCGCATCTTGCGGTTTTCGTACTTGTCGAGGAGCTTCTTGGAGCTCCGCATGCGGAAGGGGTGGAGGCGGACCATGATTTCGTCGAATACGTCCTCGTCTTCCTCGCCGACGTTCTCGGCGGTTACGCGGTCGTCGAAAAGCCCTTTATCAATTTTTTCCTCCTCCACCACCAGGAGTGGCGGTGCGTCGCCGTCGTCGGCCGCAGCAACCAGCGACTTGCGGTCCATGGCCTCCTTTGCCAGGCGCCTCTTCTCGTCTTCGAACGTCATTTTCTGGCTGAGGTTGAAGCTGACGTCGGCCTTTTTGTACATCTTTGACTGGTCGGGCCAGAGTTCCCGGAGCAATTCTCGGCGGAAGCGCACGATTTTCGCGGGTTTCTTTTCAAAGCCGACCTTTTTGAAGAGGCGCTCGTCGGCGTCGTCGTCCTCTTCCTGGATCTTGCGGAGCTGCGCGGCCGTCTTGGCCGCGTTGGGCTTGGCGCGGCGGAGCGAGAGCGCAAAGTCCTCTATTTTGTGCCAGTTTTCCGCATCGAACTCGAACTCTTTTGTCTCGATGTTGCGCCAGCCGCTGATCCCGAGCTCGCCGTACTTGAGCTTGACGCGCTCGGCGAAGTGGATCTTGAGAAAGTCGAGCGGCGCGAGGACGGGCTGGCTAGCGACGTCGACGCCGCTCTCGCGGCGGAGTTTTTGCCGCTCTTCGGGCGTCGTGTCTCCCAGGGTTTTGGGAGTTTTGTTCACCACGTGCTGGAGGTAAAATTTTTCCTTGAACCGCTTGCTCCGGTCGTGCCGGCGGCCTCGGTCGTCGACGAAATCGTCGATAAACTGGCGGTAGTTGATTTCGATCGTCTCGGACCACCACCGCGCGCCGTCGTCGCCGACGCGGTAGAGCAAAGCAGAATCGTCGTCGGCGTTCTGGGGCTTGTCGTCGGGCCGCAGAGGCCACGGCTCGAACTGCAGCTCGCGCGCTCCTCGCGGCGGTTTTTTCTTCGTTTTCTCCTCGCGCAGCAACGCCGGGGCCAGGTAATCGTCGTCGTCGGCGTTGCCGACCCAGGCCGGGTCCAACAAGGTGATCCGCTCCCAACGGTCGAATATCGACCGCGACACGCGCCCGTATTCCCCAAAGGCGGCGAAAAAAAAGGCACCCTCGCCCTCGATCTCCTCCAAGAGTCGTCTCGCGTTCGCGTAAAACTTGTCGCGGCGCGCCTTGCCGTCGTCGCCGTTCGCGTCCGGGGTCTCGAAGATGATGTCGATCGACGTCTCCTTGCCGCTGCGCTTCGAGTCGCGCACCAGCAAACTCAGGTGCCGCTCGGGATTTTTCTGCGACTTGAGGTCGCGGAGGAAATTGGACGAGTACCCCGTCTTAACGTCGTACACGTCCTGGACCAAATACCGCTTCGGCCGGGCGCGGCCCCAGGTTTCTTTGTTGAACAACAAAATATACCGCCGCGACTTGTCGATCTTCATCAGGGACTTGACGGACGAGTTCGTCGCGTGGCGCCACCGCAGCACCGATTCCCCTTCGTTCGTCAGCCGCTTACGAAAGTCGTCGTACTGCTTCCAAGCCTCCTCCTCCTTGAATCTCACGACCTTCAACTCGTCCCGGAGGGCGCGGGCCGCGTGCGACCGAAAGCACTTCTGGATTTTTATGGCCTCGCGCTGCATGACCGCGTCGTCGTCCGCGTGGACGTTTTTGAACGCCTTGAGCCGCGCGAGGCACGCCCTGATCGCGTCCCGGATCTTCACGGCCGCCTCGTACTCTTTTTTGCTGAACAAAAACGGCTTGAACGAGATTCCGAGGTCGTAGTTCGCCCAGTACGCCGGCTTGGGCTTCACATCCTCCACCTTATTACCCTTTTTGCGCGATATCGCCATGCCGCCGGCCTCGAGTTCGGACCAGTCCCCCGCGGCGTCGCCGCCGCCGCGCTCCAGAAACTCGATGTACAACGCCTGCAGCTCCTCGCGCTTCTCCTTCTCCGTCTTGGGCCTCGACGGCCCGCCGAGCAAACTGCTCAGCATGCCACTCTTCTGTTCACAGCTTTGCGGAGAAAAAAAAAATAACAACAACGAGAGCCGTCGTCGTCATGGTCGTCTGCGGTCCGTTCGCGCCCCCCCCAATTTTTTAACAAATAAATAATGCTCGGGGTAGCGCCAGCCACACAGTGTACAGGAGAGAAGATGGCACACAATCCTAACTCGTAATAGTAATAATAATAATAATAATAATTAGAGATGATGTGCATGTCGAGCTGCCGGATGGATTCCAGCGCGAGCGCCAGCCCACTGTCATGGGCCTTCACTTCAAAGGAAGTGATCGTCGAGGCCGTCATCGAGCGAGCGCGCGTCGATCCCCTCTGGCGGTCGATCGAGAGGCGCTGCCAATGACAAGTCGCTTCAACCGCGGCGGCGGCGGCGCGCTTGCAGTTTCGAGTCCACCTCCTCATCAAAGCTCATGTCAAGCATACCACCACCACCACCACCACCACCACGTCTTCACCGAGGACGCCTGCGAGGCGATCCACAAGGCCGTCAGGAGAGATAAAAAAAGTCGTCGTCGTCGTCGTCGTCGTCGTCGTTTTATTTAAATACTAGCCGACTAGGCTCGGTTTGGCTCGGCTTTCGCGAAGTCGGGGCAGCTCTCGATCGGGGGGATGGCGCGGTAGGCGGCGTAGGAGGGCGAGGAGTGGGCAACGAGGGTGCGATGGGTCGTCGGGGTTCGGGGAGGGGTCATCGGGCGGATCGCCTCCTCCGAAACGGCGCGACGGTGGCGCGTACTCAGGCGAGGCCCCCGCGCCGCCAAAGCGCGGTTCGCAGAGGTCGCGACCTCGAGCACTCTCGTGTCGACGAGGACCTCGGGCCCGTAGGATACCCCCGCCTCGAGGAGGGGCTCGAGGCGACCGGAAGCGAAGGTGCCGGGCCAGAAATAGTCCGCGGGCACGTCCCCCCTCAAAATGCCGCCGATCTGGAGGGCTTTGGCCGTGAGCTGGGAGCAAAAGTAGGCGGGCTTGGCGCGCTCTCCGTCGTGCGCGGGCTTGGCGCAGTAGGCCGAGCAGGCGACGCTTTCGCGACGGGGCGGCGGAGAGAGCGGCTTTGAAATTTGAGGAGACTGGAACGATCGGGCGGCGCGGTAGGAGAGGCCGTCGAGAAGGGCCGCAATGCCAAAGCCGTAGGCCGTGCCGTCGGCCTGCTCGGCAAACTTTGAAATCGCATCGAGGTCGGCGTCGGACTGGAGGCGTCTCACGGCAACTCTGTCGGCGTCGTAAGCTCTGACGCGCGCGACGAGCGCGACGACGCCGACGCCATCGCTGGTCGCTTCGAGCAACAGCTTGAGCGCGGGGGTGACGCGGGACTCGACAACGAGGGCGACGTGGTCCCAGGGACTACCAGTCACGCAGCGCTGCAGGGACGAGACCCGCTCGCGCGACTTGAACAAAACGATGTCTCCGCATCCGACGGCGTGGCCGAGCTTGCGCACGGGAAGCTGCGTGACGCCCAGGGCCTGCGCAGCCCCCAAAAACGTCAGCAATGCGCACCACGCGCCGCTCGACCGGCTCGCCACGTTCGTCGCTTTTGCCAAGTAATCCGTCAAACTCGATTCCCTCGCGCCCGCGACCGCGGCGCCGCACGCGACGTATCGCTGACCGAGGCGCGTCTGGACCCCGTAGGACAGCGCGGCCCGCGTGCACGCGGGGGGGAGACCGGGCGACACGAGCTTACCGAGTTGCGCGTCGAGGGTAGCAAACTCCGAATACCGCCGCTCGACGCGCCAGACTAGCTCGCCACCGCGCACCAGGATCTCGTAGACGACATGTTCGCGCCGCTCGGCGAACCGCCGCCGCCACCCGACCACCTCGGCTTCGACTATCGTATCCTCCATTCTTCTTCTTCTTCTTCTTCTTCAGGGCGGCGCATGCGGCCGTAGCGGAAGTCTAACGGAATATCCAACGGGATCAATTTCACCGCGGCCAAAAGTTCATTTCTTCTTCCGTTGTTGTTGTTGTTGTTGTTGTTGTTGTGCGCTTGCGCTCTGGTCACCGATCACACACCTACGACGCACCTGGCAGTTGTCGGTGGAGCAGAAGGACGTGGCGGCGCCATCATCATTATTTCGCGCAAGGAGTGGACGATGGATTTCACCACAACAACAACAACAACAACCTGTCTGTGTTTTTGTTTTTGTTCAGAGCTGCTCTGCGACAAACTTTCCCACAAAGCACGAAACGCTACACCACGCTACGTCACCAGACAATGAATACCAGTATAAAATGAATACAGAAACTCTTGGGCAAGCAACTTCGTGTTTGTGCATCTTGGAGCAAGCCATCAACTCATGGCAGCCAGAAAGTCGTCGTCGTCGAGCAGCTGCCGCTAACGAATGGCCGCAGCAGCCGTCGTGGTTCTCCTTGCGATAGGCCTTGGGCTCGTCGATCCCCAGGGCTGCTCGGAAACGTGCCATTCTTCCAATGACGGAGACTGCCACGACGGAGGCACTGGCAGCGAATTTGCGGTGTGCCCCTGCGGCACCGACTGTAACGACTGCGGGTACCGATTCGCGACCGACTGCCCCGATGATTCCTCCTCCAAAAAAAATTCGGGCTCGAATGCGAATGCCCTTATCGGAGCAATCATTGGCCTCGTCGTCGTTATCGCGCTCGTACTCCTCGTTACCTACTGTGCTTGTCATCCAGACGCTCCCTGCTACAGGACAATTTGCCTGCCCTCGGAACTTCGGGGACGGGTCGTCGTTGCAGAGGCGCGCCCGGTGACCCACGAAACCGAAATCACTTTCGTGACGAGCGCCGTCGTCGTCAGCGAGGCTCCCGCTTCACACCTGTGATAAAGAATGAGCCGCCTTCGGGGAACCAGAAAATGCACCAGTAAGTATCCCCATTTATGACAACCACTTAAGAACAATCACAATTTCGAGGACCACCGGAAACGACGACTGGATCATTCAGACGAAGAATATCGCTTCGTGCCGACGGACGGACGTCCTCTCGTAGTAATGTCGAGGTATCGCCTCGCGCCTCTCCCGGTCGAGGGCGATATTTCTAAAACCCACGTGTATGATACATCTTCATTATCCCTGTCTGGATTGGTCTGCACCGACAGTTAGAATTTTGTTTGCTCAAATCAGACCGTCTGACAGGTCGAGCGAGGATTTTCCCGCTGCTGCGAAATCCGCATATGTAGGTTGCCAGGGGGCTCTCCGAAAAAGGATTGGAGTGTGTAGTCCCTCCTTCTTACTCCACTCCATTCCATTCCTTTCCTTCCTTCCTTCCTTCCTTCCTTCCTTCCTTCCTTCCTTCCTTCCTTCACGTGTGTTACGTATATTCGCGGCTCGGTCCCCGTGCTGAGTAGCGACCACGCGGCGTCGCTCGGTGGGCGTTGATGGATATACCGTGACGTCGTTTGTTTAAAAAGTAGGCAGGAGTGATGACGATGATGTACATGTTTATGGCGAATGCCCCGCCATAATATACGTGGCTATGCAGGATCAGTCCACGTTTTGGGAAAGACGACGGAGACCATGTCGTCCAAGATCTTGATGAGTTTAATGTTTTTGCCGAGCCGTCATCTCCAAAGGACTTGAGATATATGAAGATGGCGACCATTCCGACTGCAAACTCTGTGCTGCTCTGGTCGGGGAGCGAGTGCTTCTTCATGATGTTGTAGACGCTGCGCGGTTTGAAGCTGGAGCCATCTGGGGCCCTGAGGCCGTTGCGGTTGATTGGCTGGACTGGCGCTGGGAAGTTGCAGCCGCCGGCAGTCTGAAAGATCGTGTCGCAGCCTTTTGTCCAACTGCGGTAGTTGCAGCCGACCTTGTTGACCTTCATGTAGTAGAGCTTATCGACCTGGGTCTAGGGGGAAGTATATTTGTCCGAGACCAACCAACGCCTTCTCGACGCAGAGCTCATTGTCCAAGAGCGCGGGCGTGCCGCCTATGTCGTCGCAGTACTTGGCGCACGCGATACAGCTCTGATGTTACATTGTTGCCAACGCGCAACGACGACAACAATCTATGACCTGGCAGTAGCAGTCTGGGTAGCACTGCGGCTCGCCGACGAAGCAGCACTTGAAGTCCCCGCACTTGCACGACCACGTGTAGAATCTCTGACCAGCCATAATTGAGGAACATTCAAATATGAGAGATATCCTGCAATTGTAATGGCTACCTGGGTATGAGTCAGATTCAACGGCCATTCAACGCATCTGTCGACTAGAGCAAGCGATGATTTGAGGCACCGCCCATGTTTACGGAGTGAGGATCAGGGCTTGTACCGACACCACTGGCGTCTTCGCGGCAGGATGCGCTGTGTATCTCCTACGTCCGAAGCGGACACGTAAAGATGTTCGACGCACGCCTCAAGCGCACATCTTGGCCTAAGGACGTGGAAATTTAGGAGTGCGAGGCGTCTGCTGAGCGGCTGACAAGGCCGCGGGGCTCACGCGGGACCTCACTTACACCGGGGTTCACGCGATGAAGGGACCCACCCTGCGATCGTACCTCGCCGCTATCAAGGGCAAAGGGCGTTCCAATTTCCGACGTGGTCGATCATTGCGAATAACTAACTAACTAACTTCAGACCTCTCCCGAGCATGGGAGCCAGGCCGGACCGACAGGAGCCAGTCCGGAATCACGGGCCTGTAGACGAGGGGCGCCGAAAGGTGGGTCGGCGGAGAGTGATCATCAAGCTTGTCGCCATGCGACGAGGAGACCGCGATGTGACTGACAACCAACTCGTCGATAACCTTCCGTCTTCGCCCCCCGGCCATACCCCGTCCCACTGCGAACGTTCCGGCTGCCAACCGGCCCGCCCGAGAGGCGAATAGGTGCCAACCTACGCCGGGAGGGCGGATGCCCTCGCAAGGCTCAGGATTCATGAGGCACCGTCCTCCATAGCAACCAGTGCGAATTTCCCCTTTTATACCCTCTAATGCAGCATTCGTCGATGGCACATGTTGCAACCCGGGACAGCTAGAGCTTTATGCCAAACTGCTCCTCGAGCTTGCGGTGGAGTACAACCTTGGCGTCGTCGAAGTTGATGTAGGGCAGTCCGAGCTAGGACATCTCGCCCTCGAGTGCCGCAGCGGTGGCCTGCTGTTGACCTTGGAGACGGCCGGAAGGTCACTTGCAAGCCCAGCTCTAAAGTTCGCAGCGCCACCAACGGGCTGAAAGTCAGCAGACATCAGCGGCAAGCGGCGCTGGCCGTGGGGGCACTATCCTCCGCGTCATCGACGAGGGTCCTGCCCAAAGCTGGAACCAGTGTCACGGTGGTGTCGAGCTCAGTCGAGAGTTCGGGCTTCGTAGCAGAGTGAGCCGCGGCGTGCTGCTCATCTTTGAAGTGGGTGGAATAAGTAGGGGGGCGCTGTAAATGGAATGGGGCGACACCCGACATGCGCCAGGCCATTGCATTTCTCTCGCATTAGGTCAAGGCCCGGAGCCAGATCTTCATTCATGTCCGCGGTACCGGCGTGATGGCCCCCTTAAGGGCTTAATGAACGAAGAGGTACTTTTCTTGCTTCGTGATGACATCGTTCGCGCTTCTTGCAGGCACGCGGCGGCCGCGATGGTGCGCGCACACGGGCGGGGAACTTCCAAGGTAATAGGCGAACTTGTTTTTTCCCTTCAACAACAACCCGAAGCCCCGTACGACTCGAGAAAACGTCGTAAACAACTGACAACGGTCATCGTCAGTATTCAACGGCACAACCGTTGCGAATAAATAAGGATGGCCGCCGCCGCCGCCTGGCTTGGGAAACAGGAGCAACGGGCCGAAGGGCGGACGTACGCGCGGCGGGGCGAGAAGGAGGCGCGGCGGCCACTCCGCACGGTGACGAACCTGCTGGCGGCCGTCGGGGAGGAGGAGGAGGATGATTGGGGTGTGCCAGGGCCTGGGATTCGCGGGGTGTGCCTGTCGCCGGAGCAGGGGTCGGGGCCGGCGCGGCGGCGGCGCGAAGAGGTGGGTGTCGTGGTTCGGCGGGGCGCGCGCGAGGACGGGGTCTGGCTTCGAGCGGCGCTGCGGGAGCGCGAGGGCTCGTTCGCGGGGTTTGGAAGGGACGTCGTCGTGCGGGTGCCGCGGAGTTGGCGGCGTTCTCGACGGTCGCGGGCGATCGCCTGGTGCGAGGCCCTCGGGTTTCGGTGCGTCGCCGAGGCGGCGTCGACACGCCTCGAGATGCCGAAGCTCGGACCCGTGGCGCCGCTCCTCTCGGACCTCGACGACTGGCTCGGCGACGCCCGAGCCGCGCTCGTTCCGGTGTCGCCGTCTCCCGGCGCGGCGGTACGGAGCGCGTCGCCGCGCAGCAAGCTGCGTCGGCGGCGGACGATCGCGGCGCGCAGGGCTTCTGTCGCGGTGCGCGATTCGACGACGGCGCCGCGAGGTCCGGCCCCGGGGGGAGCGGTCGTCGGCGGGTGGCTCACGGGCGAGGTGAGGCGCGGTCGCGTGGTCGTCGACTGCACGCGGTGGTCGCTCACGGGAGGCGGGGTGGTGGTGGTGCGCGGCGACGAGGCGCGCGTCGCGACCCGCAAGGGCGTCCGCGTCGTCAAAGTCGACGCGTCGCGCCCGATCGCCGCTTGGCCGAGCGGGTTCCTCGCGCGCGGCGGCGCCGAGTTCTACTACGTGCGCGACCCCAGCGCCCCTCCCTCGCTCCTCGAGCCCGCCGTCGTGGCGCACGCGATCGGCTTCGGCGCGCTGCGCGACTGCGCGTCCGCGGCGGCCGCGTGCTGGGGCTGGTCGCGCGGCGCGGCGCGCGCGCGCGCCCGCCTCGTCGGCCAACGAGCCCTGTTCGGCGGCAGCCCCCACGCCACCACCAAAGGGCGGCGGCGGCGGTCGCCGTGGCGGTCGGTGTGCGAGACCGGCGCATTCCTCGCCGAGGGCGCGTTCAAGCGCGTGTACCGCGCCGGGAACGAGGCCCTCGCGATCGCCGACCTCGAGCTGCTCGGCGACGACGTCGAGGCGGCCGAGGCCGCCGCGCGAGAGCTCGAGGCGGCCTTCCTCGTGACGGCCCTCAACGCGCGCGCGCCGCTGTTCGTGGCCACCTTGGAGGCCTTCGAGACCGACCGCGCGCCGCCAAAAGAGGGCTGGCCCTCGACGGCCAAGCCGTCCGAGGGTCGCTTCCTCTACGCGCGCATGGAGCTGTGCGCGTTCGGCGATCTCCAGACGTGGGTCGAGAGCCAGCCGGACAAGGTCCCTCCCCTCGAGGTCGCCGCGGGCCTCCTGTTTCAGATGTGCTTCGCGCTCTTCGCAGCGCGCGCCGAGTACGCCTTTCGACACTACGATCTCAAGCTCCTCAACTACCTGGCCGCGCCCGCGAGCAGCGGCGGCGTCGTCTTCGCGCTCGGCGACGCGCGGTTCCGGATCGACGGCGTCCGCGCCAAGCTCGCCGACTTCGGAACGGCATGCTTCGGCCCCGCGACCCTCGGCCTCGACACGAACGGCGCCATGTTCACCACGATCGAGAACGCCCCGATAGAGCTTCTGACGCACGGCGACGCCGCCGACGTTCACGCATTTTCGGCCGACACGTTCAGCCTCGGTCTCGCGGCCCTCCACCTCTTCACGGGCGACAGCCCCTACGAGGAATTGTTGAAGGACGCCAGGTGTCCCCCGGCGCTCGCGGCCGCCCTTTCGACCGTCTGGCTCCGACGCGCGACCAAGTCGCTCTCCTTTCGCGCGCTCGCGAGGATTCTCAGAGACTGTCCTCCGGCGGACGACGACGACGACGACGCCCACGTCATCCTCCGCGGCGAGCGCCTCGACCGCACGCTCTTCGACACCTTCTACCGCTTTGTCGTTCTCTTTGGGATCCCCGACATCGGGGACCCCTACTTGGACGGCTCCGAAGTCTGGCGCCTCGCGAGAGCCGCGCTCGACGCCGACCCCTCGCACCAAACGCGCTCCCTCCGCAACGCCGACCCCCCGGCCCGCGACGACTATGTGCGCGACAAGGCCCGCTTCTCCCTCGCGACCGGGTCCCACCCCGCCCTCGAGCGCGCGCGCGTCCGCATCGCCAGCCTCGGAGCCACGCACTCCTTCAACGCCATGCTCCGCTTCAACCCCGCCCGCCGACCCACGATGCGCGCCATCCTCCTCTCGCCCCTCTTCACGAGCCTCCGCGACAACGCACGCCCGACGACGCACCCTCATCGAAAGCTCTTTCGGGCGGAAACCCCCCACCACCAAAACGAAGAAGAAGAAGAAGAAGAAGAAAATGTGGCCTCGGTGGTGGACGCCTACGCCGGGGACCACGTCATTATCCCCCACGTTTGATCTGATCATAAGTTCCGAACCGAATCTCGTGCGCTGCAGCATTACCAGCACATTGTCGTCGGTCGGATAGAACAAGGCGTTACAGTATGTGCTCGGCACACGATGCAGCTCTGCTGCTGCTGCTGCTGCTGCTGCTTGTGCTGGAAATTTCTCCGGCTTCGGGCAACGACATCCCCACACACCACCCACCCAAGGGGGGGATTATATCGTTGTTGTTAAAACCTGCTCTCGTCGTCGGCGGCGGAAGAGATGGTGGTGTGGCGTTCGATATTGATTGATTGTGCACGATCAAAAAAATTATTGCACCGCGGAAAGGAAAGAGGAAGAAAAGAAAAAGGAACGGACAGACCACCAACCAGCACCACCACGACGACGAGAATTGCAAATAGAAGGAAAAAAGCCACGCGGCTCCAACGGAGGACGACGTCGGTCGCAGTCGTCAGGAGGGCCCGGGGACGTCGACGAAGCGGAGCTCGATCGCAAAGTTCTCGTCAAACTTAGCGTGTTTCTTGTCCTTGCAGGCCTTGTCGAGCTCGTGCTTTTTGAGGTGGAGCCTGTTGTGCTCGAGGTAGTTGCAGTGGAACCAGAAGCAAAAAGATTTCGCCTTGGCGCCGGTGACGGCGCCTTTGGTGTAGAAGGCGACGAAGACCTCCTCGGTGAGGAGGAGGCTCGGGATAGGGACAACCACTTCGGGCTTGGACTTGTACTTGGCGTGCGGCAGAAACTCCGATGATTTGTACTCGAAGTCGCCGCACGTAATTTTGAATATTGGCTCGTATTCGTGTCCAAATCGCGAAAATGTGGCGCGATGGACGCGAAGCTCTGTGAGGGCGACGAGCTTTGGGGGCGGGATGGCGCCGCGGCCCGTGCGCACCTGGAGCCTATTTTGGCGGTTCCAATCGTGGTTGAGGCGCCGCTGGGCTTTGCGCGGGTGCGGCCTCCGAGACTCGTCCGGCCAGAGGTGCGCTAGGCCGTCCATGACGGTCTCCACGTCCTCCAACTCGAGAACGGCGTCGGCGGCGGCCGTGTCGTTCTCGGTCCCGGACGGGAGCGCGAGGATGCCGACGGAATGGAAGTGATGGTTCTCGTCCTCCGAATCAGAGTCTTCGAGCTGACACGGCGTCCTCGGAAAAGAGGAGTCGTCGTCGTCGTCGTCGTCGTCGAGCGGCTCGTCCCGAAGAGCGGCGGCGGCCTTCGCCTCGGAGGAGGAACGGATTTCGCCGTCGTCACTCTCGCGGAGGGTGAGGTCGAAGTATTCGACAAAGCGCCGCTGGCTCGGAATGGTGACTCCTTTTTGGTTGTTCGTGCGGGCGAAACCGTAAAACTGCATAGCCTCGCGGGGCGTGCGCCACTCCCGCGCCCACAACAAGTACGCTGAGATCATGACCCCCGTTCTGCCCTTGCCTGCCTTGCAGTGGATCGCCACCACGTTTTCCTCGGCCTCGGCGAGGTACTCGGCAACGTCCGTACAAAAGAAATAGAACATCCCGAGAGGAGGCGGATTGTGATCGTCGAATGGAAACCGCACAAATTGGCCGTGGAACCGGTCCGACGGGTATGTCCTCTCGGAACACAGATTGTAAAATCTGTAGTGCCCGCCGTGGTGCGAGTCGAAGAAGGCCTGCACGTCGTCGATGCTATTTCTGTACGCCCCCTCCAAGTCGCTCGCGGGAAAACCCATCGCGATGATCCGTGGAGTCACGTACGTCAAATCCAGGTCAAACCCGTCCTCCTGGAATCGCCGCTTCTTCTTCGACACCATCGCTCGGACGCGTTCCTGGAGGCCCATATGTCCCTCTCTCCTTGGGCTGGGCTTTTTGCGGGAAGAAGCGCCAATGTCCTACTACTACTACTACTACTACTCGAGGCCTTTTTTGAGGACCGTTGGAAAGAAGAAGAAAGAAATAAGTAATAATCACCACGTTATTATTATGTGTATTATTTATTATTATGTGTATTATTATTATTATTATTATTATTAAATTTGGCGTTAATAATGTATTAATTTATGATTGCGAATCCCCCTCCTCCTCCTCCACAGTAGTAGTACAGTAGGGCCCAAAGGGTGTTGTCCCATCGTCGACGAGACCGCAGAGGAGGCGGCGGCGGGGCCCCCAGTCAGCTCCCGAGACGGGGGGCGCGGAGGGGTCGTCGGCCCCGAGGGCGTCGAGGAAGTCGTAGTCCATCGCGTAGGCCTGCCTCGCCATTCGCTCGAGGTCGGGGGTATAGTAGTCTTCCAAGCGTCGGTCCGAGCCGGTCCGGTGGGCCGCCGCGCGGGCGAAGAGGGAGTCGCGGTGCGGGCGGGAGATGTTCGGGACCGGGGGAGCCCAGCCGGTCTTTCCCACATCCTCCCATAACCCGAGCGCTCGGAGCAGGCTCTCCGAGTGCTCCCTAAGGTTTTCGTACCTCCCCACGAAGTGAAAGTGGTGCGCAAACTTCTCCAAGCTACACGAAAAGCGCTGGGGCTTCCAGTGCGCGTTGGTCCCGAGGTGGAGACCGTACGGCTCGTCGCGTCGAGTCTGATTCGAGGCAACGGCCTCCACAAACCTCCGGAAGTCCATTCTTCTTCCGAACAACCTGATCCCGTAGTTGCTGTGGAGGCCGCGGCGCGGCGACTCGACAAATTTGTCGAGGAACGCCGACAGGAGCCTCGTCAACGGATCTCTAAGAAAAACGACCTTGGTCCACGTCGGATCGTTCATCACCGCCGAGGCCTCTCGCATCCCGAGCTTGTCGAGGGTCGGCGCGTCGTTTCGGAAATGCGGCTCGGACCGCCACGCGCCGTCGCCGGAGAGTCTGTAGACGAGCTTGATCAACTCGGTGCAGGCGACCTTGGGGATCGCGCACAACACGATCTTGTGCTTGCGGTCGAAGAACAGGTGGCGGGCGGCGGCGCGGAATTCGCCCGGCGCGAAGTTGACGCGGGGTCCCTTCGGGACCGTCCCGAACCGGAACGCCGATGCGCGCCCAGACCGCGCAAGGTTTTCGGCTTGTTCCAAGCCCGACTCGGCCGTCTGAGACATGGCGAGGTGCTCGGCAACAACCCGTTTCTCCCACCGGATCCGATTCCTAAGTTGTTGTTGCCGTCGCCGTACCGCCACCTCGCCCCGCTGTTGAGACGACGACACAACCATCAGTAACCACCACAACATAATCTAAAAAAATAACCCCCCGCCAATTGAGTTTACTCCTAAACCCCCCCGGCGGCCGCAGCCCTCGACCTCTGACCAAAAATCTCTTTAACCCCCCGAGACGAGACGGAGGGTGCTCCTTCCCTCGCGGCAGCACGGCGGCTCAGACAACGCGCCTCAACCAGCGTCTCTCCATCCATCTATCACGGTGCACCACCGTGAGCGTGGTCTCGTCTCCTTCTAGCAGAGAGAGGCCTCTCCAGTATGTCGAAGGCGGTGCAGCCACCCCCCCCACAACAACGGCATTGCGCACAGGCGCACTTCATTCAGGAAACGCGCCAAGACGCTTACAGAAGAAACGCCAACAGCGGCCCCTACGTCTCTCGGCCGCCGTTTTCCCCCGGCGGCGCCACGCCGCCCCCTTTACGCCTCCACCCATTCCCCTTCCAGCTCGACGCTCTCACCCCCGCCAATCTAAGCTGCTTTTTTGATCAGCGCACGTTCGCTTTGAGGAGTTTACTACTCCTCAACCCCCCGACACCGGCGTTTTTAGGGCCGCCGGGTTTCTCGCTGTTTTCGCTTCCTCCGTCGGCCCGGGCGGCGCCTCCGGGGAGAGTAGAGATCGTCGAAGGAGACGTTGGCGAGGGACACCGTCGCTCGGCGGATGTCGGACTCCGCCGAAGATGCCGCTTTCATAAAGGCCGCCGCGTCGAGGAGGTGGGTCTGGACGTCTTCGTCCCAGGCGCAGAGCTGGAAGAGGTCAGCCTCGTCGACGAGCGATGCGACGTAGGTCTGGTGGGCGACGAATCTGGCCTCGAGGTCAGCCACGGCCGTGCTGAGCTCAAAGGCGTCGGAGACGTTGTTCCCCCGCGCGGCGACGCAGTCCATAAAGTCGAAGGACCCACCCGACGCTGGAGCTCTACACACGGGATCCGGCAAAAAAGGAACTTGAGTCCTTCTCCGCTCGACCCATTCCCGGGACTGACGCCTTGTCTGCACGAACCGCACGCCGAGCGCGGCGAACTCGGTCGCGAGGAAGGCGTACGGCGAGTCGTGGAGACTCTGGACTCCGCTCGACAGAACGTCGCCGAGTGCTTCTCTCAGCTCGCCGACGACGCGACTACCGCACGTTCGCTCGCGCACGCACCGGACCCATCGCCAAAACCACTGGACGGCTCTACCGTGGGCCGCCTTGGCCGCCTTTCCGACGTGACAGCACACGAAAAAGTGGCACGACGGAATTCTTGCGCGGCAGGCGACAGCGTACGAAAGGTGCGTCGCCGTCGTGCCCAGTCCGATATTCACCACGCGGACGCTCGTCTTTACCGTCGACACCAGCCGAATTCGCCTTGGTGCCACCCGCCTTCGCGACACACCGCTCGAGCAAAGGCTCGTCTGCTCCAGGACGCGACACTCGGCGGACCACCACCACCACCAGAAGAACAAAATCAACATAGCGCCGTCCGTTGGTGTGCGGCTTGCGGCGAACTTTTCTTGGTTTTCCGGACCATTCTAGAGTCTATCCGCCACTCTAGTATCTAACTGTCGAGGAGTATGTATCCTCTTGTAGTAGTACGATTGTATCAACTCCTCCCAAAATATTATTAATGTGCAGAGCGTTCTTAAGAAACCGAATACTAATAATTTCTTCTTCAGGACGAACGAAAGATTATTGGCTAATAATGGATTGCGACGACTCCGAGCGACCAAGGAAGGAAGGAAGGAAGGAAGGACATCCAGCGGATCGAGTGGATAGCCAGCGGATGTGGGTAGCCGCCAGCAGATGCAGGCAGATACTTCGCACGGACAGACAGACCAGACAGGCCAGACAGACACGCGCGGAGGCACTGCGGAGGAAGTATGGTTGAAAATGGGCGTCGTCTACAGAAAGTGACAATCAACATAAAGAAACGCGAAATCGAACTGGCCAACTCCGGGCGCCTTCAGGTTACGTAGCAGCAGTTCATCGTCGGTGCAGAGTTCGCGTCTCAATATAAAATATGCGGCGATCCGTCAGAAATTCCCGACCGCGACCGTGCTTGTTGAGAGCAAGGGCTACGCACACGTCACCAGGCATTGGGCGTTGTGACTAAAAAAAGCGTCGTCTTGCGCCAATGCCGAGCAATCGCGACAATCCGAGTCCGGCGTCGAAAAATCATCAGATTGCGTTTGTAGTCCTCGCACCTCCTCCACCGGACGTCCTCTCGTTCGACACTTGACGACGCCTCTGTTGTTCTTTTCGCCGCCTCTTATTTCCGTTTCTATGGCCCTCCGCTCCCCAACTCCCCTCCCCATGGTTTAAGACCATCTCGTTCTTCTTCTCGGCCTCTCAATCTCTGCATCGTGCTCTGTCCTTGTTGCTGCCTCCTTTTTCTGTTCGTCGCCGCCTCTCATCTGCCCATGTCGCAGGCTTGAGCCCCATTCCGCTCTCCAAAGCCGTCGGGCTTCTTGAAAGATCGCGTGCCATGAAAAATAAACGGACGAAAGCGAACTATTGACCTAGCTTATTATTACTATGGTATGCAACTCCCAGGCTCAAAGAGCCAGAATGGATCAGCGCAAGGAAACAAGGAAGCACCAATAATACAAAGGACATGCGCGCAGAGGGGAAGACGGATGAAGCAAGAACGCACGTTCTCATCTCAACTTATTTACTATAGGCCAGTCGAGTGCATATGGTGGTAGGGCTCATCCCAACGCCGAAGCGCGCGGGATCAGAATTACACAGGGTTCAGACGGGGGACGCGGTTTCTTTAGAGGAAAGTCTGTGAAAAGTGATAATCGGGCCTGTCCTTGTATGACGCGGAGACCGCGATTTGACTGCAAATTAAATCCCGTCTGCTTCCTACACCCCCCCGCCCCACTGCGAACGTTCCGGCTTCCAACCGGCCCGCCCGGTACCAACCTACGCCGGGACGACCGATTCCGTCGCAAGGCGCAGGTTATATATAAGGCACAGTCCTCAATTAATCGCAACCACACAATCAACAATTATAAACGGACGAGCGCAAACTATGTCGCGAAATTGGCCGCTTTGTGGCAAGAGCGGCATTGATTTGAAGTTGTCATTTATTTATTCCCTGCAACACCCTACAGACTCGAATCAGCCGCGGGCGCGAATGTGCCTTGAAACGCGGACAAACGCAGACACAGCCAGATAGACGCCAGCTACGGACGTCCTTCCTACGAGTGCGGATGTGGAGTGCAGACGCAACTCGTAGCAGGTGCGGACACGCCGCGGATCCATATTTGGATACCCCGCCACGAGCTTATGAAGATAATACGCGGACGACCAGCGGATGCGGATACGCTGCACATGCGGATAACCACGCCACGAGCAGATGCAGACAATACGCGGACGCGGATGATCCGGACACGCTACGGATGCGAATAAAGTGTCCGTGAGCTTTTTTGTCCATCGACGAAATTGACGTGTGGGTCGCGCGCTACCGAGGGGCCAGCACGCGTCGCGCGAAATAATAACGTCACTCTGGTGTTCTTTCTGGTGTTTATTCGCGAAAAACACGATTGTTGTTGTCGTTGGTAGGCAGGACACCGCTGGGTTATGTGCGTTGCGCACGCGAGCAGTCCAAGAACGCCATTCCGAGCCCCATCTGCTGCACACCTCACTTGTTTCGCGAATAGCGGGGCATGGCTAATCGTCGTGCGATATTGCAACATTTTTTTGCCACTGTTCTGTCTGCGCGCATGGTCTCTCTTGTCTGCTGGAAGGAGGGAGTTATCGACAGACATCTTGTTCTCGTTGTTAGCCCGCTTGGCACCGAACGCCGCGCGCCCGACGCACGCGATGTGATCACATATCTGGAACGCGTATGCTGCTCGACAGTAGCTCTCGAGCCTTGACGCGTGCTCTCATGCTCTCCGCCACCAGACAATTCGTCTGCCACGAAAAATGTAATTGCGAAGACCACCAATACAGTTGTCGCGCGCTCTCTTGGGGTTGGCGACAGCGCAAACAGCACTGACCGACACACAAGCCTGCGAGGTAAGGCATTTTTTTGCGTGTGCTCAATAGACCACTCAAGAGAATAACAAATGAGGGCGTTCAAGCGGAGCGAAACACATAGAAAATGGAGAGACGTGGCGTCGAATCCGATATTCTCTCGAAACGCTGATCACGATGAGCGCTACCGCGCCATTGCCCCACAACGCCGTTGTTCATCTGCTGACGCAAACGCGCAGTACCGAATGGCGGCGGCGAGGTCCTCGGGAAGTGCGGCAAAAAAAATGCCGCCATTGAGGCCACTGCGATTCAAGACGACAACTGTGATCGTGCAGAGGGTTTAACCCGCTGAGCGCGCGGCAACACAGAAGAAAGAAGCGCTCTTTCGCACGATGACATGCGCCGGGTTTTCAGAAGACGACGCCAACACGGAGGCTATTTAACCAGAAGGCTCCAGAGTAATGCCACAACAGCGTTGAGGGCAGGGTATCGCCCAGGACATGAAGAACGACATGGCAAGCTCGGGACACTTCGATGTGCCCAACTACAAGCTGATCGAAGAGTTCGACGAGAACACCGTCTGGTTGATCAAGATCGAGAGTAATTGATGTTTCGTGTGCCGCTGGGCACTTCATCGACGACATCGTGCCAGTCGTACCTAGCCGTTTGCGGTTTGCGTTTTGGCCTCTAGTTCTGTTTCAACAACTTGCGCTGAGCGGGATTTCACTCCCGCCTTCGTACAGACGGTCTCCGTGTATTGCCCCATCTCCTGCTCCGTGTGTGCAGTTCGGTGCTGTGGGTTCTCTTTCCTCTTTCCACCACATGCGTTCAACCTGCGCTGAGCGGGATCACTCTCCCGCCTGAGTACTAGCGGCGGACTTGGATTGCCCCATAACGTGGGTGGTATTGGCGGCGACGGCGGTCGCGGCGGCCCTGCCTCTGAACCAGTCCCATCTCTCTACCCCAAACACTCGTTCTGGTCCCTTCCCGATCTATATGCTCTACGCTCATTTTGCTGTCCCCTCTGTTTTACGCCTATCTTGCGCCTCATCCCACCGTGCGCTCCTCTGCGCTCCTTTTGTTGTCTCCTCCGTCTACGCCTCTCTTGCACTTCATCCTACCATGCGCCCATTTTGTCCTTCTCACCACACGTCTCACTGCGTTGCCGCCTCATTCGGGTTTCTCCCGTCTGCTCTGCTATTTTCGATTTTGCTCCATCGCCTTCCTTTGCGGTCGTCTTTGGCCTTCTCTTCTTTCGTGTTTCTCTTCCTTTGCGCGATCATCCATTCTGACTCTCTGAGCCTGGGAGTTGCTGTAACCATAATAATAATAATAATAATTGATGTTTCTTGCACCGCTTGGCGGCGTACGCAGAGATGAGACGAGCTTGCCGCAAGCTCGTCGTGCGCGCGCAGGTGGCGGCGAAGCTCAACAATGCGTATGAGATCCTGAGTGATCCTTGGGCGCGTGCCACATGCGATGTGAAGGTGGACGGCTTCTTCGAAATGCCGATATTGTAAGCGAGGTCTTGGTATCATCGATTTGCGCACCGTGTACCCTGTGAAAGGTGAGCACGTGCACTATTGTGTCGACGTCAAGCGTGCGCTGGGACATGCCTCGGAAAGTGTATGTACTGTTTTGATGACTCGGAGTAGGAGCTGCTTTCTCTGCACAGGCAGCGTTTCATAGACAAGTCCTCGGAGCACAGGATTACGGCATGATGGTGGTCTTAGACGACAGCACTAGGATAGGCGTCCGGAGCAAAAACTTTGGTGTTTCTGACGACGTGACGATGGAACGAAGCCTGTGCGCGAATACGTATTCGACGAATTCTGTCTCGCGAGAACGCCGATATCTCTGAAAGGCTATAGCAAGACCACCCTCTGTTCGAGCACCAGGCTGGTCGCGCCCGTCATACCGCGAATTTTTGCAGAGTAAGCCGTTACTGTCGTCCAGCGCGCGTGACGGTTCCTCGTGCTCGCGCAAGCGATATATGGGCTAGGCGGCCAAGTCCGTTGAGGCGTTGAGTACAGCCGCGGAGTCCTGATCAGTGTCGATTGTTCCAAAGTCGTCCTCGTTACTGCGCTCAGATCAGGTTTCGTTGCCTTTGACGCGACCGCCGTCTCGATGACAGCTGGAACGCTGCACGTTTGCTGTTACTGTATATGGGTGCATGGGCCAGTCTCGTCATTTATCGCACGATCAGCTGGGCATGCTCCTTCGATCCCAGCCGAATGAGCCATATATATCATTCCTCAAGGCTCGGTTGCTCGCACTCGAGATCCAGTCTGCGACGGCGACATTGTCACTGCGCTCGCGAGCTTGGGTTGATTCAAAATGCGCAACTAGTCAAAGCCGTGATGTGCAGACCGACCTGGTGTCCTGCTGTGACATCCAGATTTGCTTCCCAAAAGCCAGCTTGAAGACCTATTTCAGTTCGCTGTTCAAGTTCTCGCAAGTTTGCTGGAACACCTTCATTTCTCTTCTCGACCTTGTTAACTAAGCTTTGAGAGATTTGATTTCGAGCGACGGTACTTCGCGCGAATTTTTTCACCGAAAGTGATAGAAGTGGGGACCACGGACCAGCGGCTTCACTCGACGAACGTCGACCGCAGGGAGGTTCTCCCCCTAGACTATCTTCTCGAGGTCATCATCGACCTGACGAGGATTTCATCTGTCGATGAGAGCCTCAACACCTATCTCGAGCACCACAAGGCTAGTAAAAAAAATCCGAGATGAATCGTCTTCTTCCTCGACGATTCGCACCGCCAGCTCTGTGATGCTGGATGACACCTCTCCTGGACTCCCATCACAAGCGAAGTTGGCGCGTTGCGTCAATAGAAGAACCGTGCTTCCATCCTTTTTCCACGCTTGCTCCACACTCGTTTTGACAGGCTTTTGCCGGTCCATTGTCGTTTTGGGAAAACCAATATTTTACAACAACAAGATTGAAGATGTTTTGTCACACTCGAGGTCCGACGGCAGCAGCGTCCTGGTGTAGTGGGTCCAGGCACATTCTATACATCGGAATTTAAGTAGTCGGGCACCATCCCGTTGTCCATCCAACCATCGGCGCCAAGAAATTTCGGCAGTAGCCAGGCACGACCGTTGCTCGAGTGCGATGGGCTTGCGCCGTTCTTTCGACGCACCCGTTGTTGGGAAAACGAGGCATTCTGCTCGTCCGGACAATGAAGGAAGAAAGAACGCATAGTTGTCACCGTTGTAGCCACCATCAAGGTGGACAAGAGAGTCGAGCGCACTGCAAGGAGTCGAGCGCACTACAAGGACTCTCGCTACGGCACCGAAAATACTCGTAAAGAAGACATGAAATCGAACGAGGAAACGTTCGGGAGTTGGGAGTTCTAGAGGGTGCCACACGGGAGGATTTCCAATAACTGGTAGATGGACCGGCTAAAGTCCTTCATCCTTGGCCGCACCGCGCACCAGAGCAACCAAAAAAAAACCCCAAGAAGGCTCGGTTCCACGTCGACGAATCGCGGCTCCAACCTCCGACGCCTGCTCCAACACTCGAGACAAGCCGTAGGCCGCCGGCAAGCACGATTCCGGCGCTGCCGACGACGAGGCGGCGCCGACAGCGAGGCTGGGTACTTTTACGTGCCTGGCGGGAAATTTTTCGACGCTTCATGTCTACCTCGTGCTGCGCGGCGTGGACTCATCCCCTGCGTTAATTTTGCGCCCGCCAGCTCCAAGTCCACCCATCCATGGCCATCTCGGTGGTATGGCTTCCAGAGCCCCCTCCCTCCCAAACTTCGACGCTCCCGGGCATCGTCTCTCTCTGTTGAAAGCACCCAAATCAAGCATCGCCGGCGCAAGACCCACAAATTTATTTGGGCGAGGCACCAACAAAGCCTTCTACGAGTCCTAGGGTAGTCCGTCCGTCCGTCGGTCGGTCCCACTGTATGGGTGGTGAGGACCGCGTGGCTGCCACTGGCTCGCCCTGCGGCTGTTCCCGCCCTCTTACAACAATTTAATGAACAGCTCTTGAAAAAAGGACGGACGGATGGACTCAGAAAATACGTCGAATTGAGTCCCTTGAGAGGTCTGAAGTTAGTTAGTTTAGTTATTGAGTCCCTTCTCGGAAGAAAAGACGCGGGTAACAATATGTCCCCCCCCGCGCAGCGCATGAGAACAACAAACCTAAGTCCGTCCGTCCGTCCGTCCGTCCGTCCGTCCGTCCGTCCGTCCGTCCGTCCGTCCGTCCGTCCTGCCCCTCAGACAAAAGAAAAAAACTCTCTCTCGTCGAAGCGTCGTGGTGGTACAACGCTGCACTGCAGCAGCAACGGTCAGGGTAGAGATGATGATTGGTGTCGCAGTGAGTCGGAGGACCGGCCGGGACGGGAAGCCGAGGTTGCGTGGCGCGATCGGTTGTACACAGAATCAAACGGGAGGTGGCGGAGCGCCGCCCTGGCGTCATAGAGGTCGCGGGGGTCGGAAGAGTTGGCTTTGAGGAAGGCGGCTGCGTCGAGGATGCGGTCCTGGACATCGTCGTCCCAGGCGCAGAGGTGGAAAAAGTCCTCTGGAGGAACGAGCGAGGGAACCCAAGCCTGATGCGCGGCTAACTTTTTCTCCAAATTTTGGACGTGCAAATATGGGATAATCGCGTCGGCGACGATCGAGTGCGATGCGAGGCAGTCGACGAGGTCGAAGTGAGGCCCCGTCGACCGTCGACAGATTGGATCCGGGAGGCACGCTCTGTCTCGCCGTTTCTCAGCCCAAGCCGCGGGCTCGCGCGTCGTCTGCATCAGGCGCACGCCGAGGGCGGCGAGCTCCGAGGCGAGGAGCGGGTACGGCATGTCGTGGAGCGTGCGGATGCCGCTCGCCAGAACGCCGCGAAGATTTGTTCTGAGGTCGTCGAGAATCTCTGTCGCGTGGCAGCGCCAGCCCTTCGCGCAGCCGACGACGCGCCAGAACCAGAGGATCATTCGGTCGTGGGACTTCCTTGCCGTTTCGCCGACGTGGCAGCAGGAAAAGTAATGGCAGGAGGGTATTCCGGCGAGGCAAGCGATTTCGTACGGAAGGTGCGTTCCGGTCGAGCCAAGACCAACGTTCGCGACGCGCACTGTCGTGCCCGCGACGGGGCTGGCTTCGAAGAGCTGACTCTCCCGCGGCCGGTAATGCGTCGATTGCACCGTACTGGCGATGCCCAAGACGAGGCAGAATACCATCAACAACCTTACAATAATAGGGTCGGAGAAAAAAGCTTAAAACTAGGCCCCCCCTATGTTCCCACAACGCACCAACACCTCCGAGCAGCAGCAGCACGGTAGAAGCTGTCTGTCTGTCTGTCTGTCTGTCTGTCTGTCTGTCTGTCTAAACATGCCCGGGGGCGTTTTTTTCGCACCCATCCGGAAACCACACGGACGGACCCCCCGGGCTGCAGACGAAAGCCCAACGGGCGAAGGAGCCTGCCTGTCGGCAGGCGCGAACAGCGCGACGAATTTGGTTGATGGCGAGTGCGCACGTTGCGTGAATAATAATATGTTTTCGGATTGATTGATTGATTGATTGATTAATTAATTAATTAATTAATTAAGGGGGGCATCCCTGGATCTCGAACGAATCTTGTGCATAAATAAATATGCCGGTCCGGTTTAATTAATGTGTGGTCGACGGAGTGTTGGAGGGAATCTGGCGCCCAAGAATCGATCGAGAAACAGATGCGAGCATTCATCCGTCGTCGGATCTTGGACGACGCTCTCGCGCGGCACTTTTTTCAGACGACGATTCGTCCTGGCGAGTCGGTCGAGGGCGTCCAGGACTTATCGTCGGGCGGGGCGGAATGTCCAACGAGGTGCTGTCCAGAGCATGCACTAAAACGCCGACGCCGGGACTTTTATTTCGGGTCGAGACGATCATATCCAGACCGTCGGCGTCGGGCTCGAGGGCATCGTGGCGGGCGCGACGCGGAGAAGCGCGTCCCGCGTCGGGCGATCCGAGCGACGAGTCGACCGCCCCTTCGGCCGATTATAGTTCGTGTGCTCAAAGAGAGTTCTCAGAACTGTTGTCGCTACCTTGGGCGATCCGAGCGACGAGTCGACCGCCCCTTCGGCCGATTATAGTTCGTGTGCTCAAAGAGAGTTCTCAGAACTGTTGTCGCTACCTTGGGCGATCGCTCGCGCTTAGAGACAACCAGACCCTCAAGACGGCGGCGCGAGAAGGGCGCGCTACCGCAGCCGAGCGCATACGGAAGCAGGCCTGCGACGAGACGGAGTTGGTCATGGCCGAGGCGGGGCGGCTTGAGGACGAGGTTCCGGATGCCGCGCGTCGCGAGGAGCGAACGACCCGTAACGAGGGCCTAGTTTTTGCCGCGAGGGAGAAGCAGTACGACCGCGATATATGCCGCGAAGGCGCTGCACTCAATAGGCGAGCTCGACGCGACCAAGGCCCAGTCGAAGGAGGCGGTAAGACAGGCTGCGGTGGCCGAGTCGCGGACGAGGAACCGCTTGAAGAAAAAAAAATATCGGGACGTGCGACAACTCGAGGACAAATACGCCGCCGTTAACCAGTGGAGATCGAGGTCGCGGTTCCCGAGGGCCAAGGAGGAGGAGATCGAGCGGGTCGCGGGCCTCGAGGCGCATAACGCAGAAGCGTGGGTACCCCGCGAGGGCACTCGAAGCTCGGGGCGCTGCGTACGAAACTCTTCGGATTGTGCCGGATTCTCCGAAAATTCCCGAGGTCCTGGCCTCGGTCGTCGAGGCGGTCGCCGCCCCGGAGCGGCCGAGTGACGTCCCGTGCGAGCGCGTTACCAGGAGCGCTACGGAGCCGACGTCGCGACGGTCGCTCGAGCTCCGGCCGGCCTCCTTGAGAGAGTCTGCCGGGATAATCCCGAGCTCGTCGCCGAATACGAGGCCTTGGACGTCGAGATCGCTACGTACCCCCGGTTCCTCGAGATCCGAGCTGGATCGGCGTAAGTCGTCGACGACCAGTCCACGATCCGTCGCGGCCGCGGCTCTACGCTCCAACTGACTCCAATGATCCAGTGCCCAAGACCATGCGTTGATGGAGGCGGCTCGTCGTGTTCGGCAGAACTGCGAGGCTCCGGGGAGGCGATGGAGCGCCGTCGCGGCCGTCGAGAGAGATGCCCTCGAGCGCCAGATGAACGACTAGGCCCTGGAGGCCACGAAAGCAAAGCCTGTCGTCGTTCGCGATCAGGCCCATGTCGGGAGGACACAGTCAAGAAGCGACTCGACGCGGCACTTAAGCAGGGGCAGCTCCCGAGCGACGCCGAGCGGTCGAAACGAACACGTCCTCGAGGCGAACATCGAGAGGTATGTCGAAAGCATGGGCGAGCTCAAAACCGATTCCTAAACATCGGGCAAGGACCCGACGATCGGCCGTGTTTTGGTTGTTCCAACGTCGAATTCCTCACCTCAAGTATTACGTCTACGAACAGATCAAAAGACCAACTCACTCGCCGAGGCGTTTTTTGTTGTCGGAGCTGTTGGGACTGCGACGACCCAGCGTGTCGAAGTCGACGCACATGAGCGTTCACGAGCTCGAGGCCAAGGTTGAGCATTGCCGCGCGTCGAGGTTCTCTCGGGTAGGGTCTTCCCCCGAGGTTGGATGATCGAGCCGCCTTTCACTAAAAGAAAGATAAGATTCTCCGTAGTTACCGACTTTCCTGTATAAAATCGGGCCGGCGCGGGACCCCCGCGTCGCGTCGCGTTCCTTATCCGACCCCTTCTTTCTTTAATAAATTAAGGCCAGTGGAGGTCTCGTTGATGCCAGTCGAGGAGGGCATAGAGGTCAGCGTTGAAGGGCGCGTAGAAGGCTCGGAGGTGGGCTTGGATGGTGGGATCGAGGGGGTCGCGGGGCCTGGCGTTGTAGGGTATAGCGTCTCGCGGGTGGATGGGAAATTCGCGCAGGCCGACGTGGGCCTGGGCTCGAAGGACGACGTCGCAGGCGGTGGAGGGGTCGGCGAGGTCCTCGCATCTCGCGAAGAAGAAAAGTTTGCGCGGAAAGGCGCGGAGCCAGGGGCCAAGTTGGAGCGCGTAGAGGCCCCTCAACAACAAAGAGTGCGCGCCGTGGGTATTCGGGAGAGTCGCGAGAACGTCGGGGAGCTTGGACGCGTCGAGGTCGTAAGGGTCGTCGAGGTTACGAGAATTACCGCGCGGCACCAAAAGACCCGCAGTCACGAGATCGCCGAGTTCGGCGAGAGCGACATCGCGGATGGTTTTTCCGAGCCACGCGTCGCCTCGAGCTCGACGCTGCGCGGGGGTTGCCTCGGGATCGACGACCATCGCGAAGTGGGAAGCGGCGCGTTCGACGGGATCGCGCAGCATCACAATCATCGGGACGTTGAGACCGAGGGCTTTGAGCCGGGGTATGGCGAGGTGGGACGCGAGGAGGTAGGAGGGCGTCGAGTCGCCTGCTCTGAGACTTGGATGATTCGCGTGTCGTTCGACATCGAAGTAAGTCTCGTGCCATCGCGTCGCCGTCGGCTCGGACGACGGCCACCGCCAGTCGAGAAAGTGGGACTCCCGGCGCTTGCCCCTGATCACCAAAGGGTGCTTGTGAAGGTACTCGTACATCGAGGTCGTCCCGGCCTTCTGCGCGCCGATGATCAACCAGTGCGGCGCGAGGGGACCCGAACCGCGCTCGCTCGTCAACGCTATAGTCCGTCGCGTCTGCGCGAGCTTTTCGCCCGCGGCGACCTCGAGGATCGGGGGTGGTTCTGTGTCTTCTTCGACGTAATCGAAGATGAGGTGCGTCCGGTATTCGTCCCCGTGGAGGTTCGCGACGTAGTGCTTGGCCTGGTTGTTGAGCTCGATCGCGACGCCCTTTGGAAAAGAAAACCGCGTCATCGCGGCGGCGGTGGCTCCCACCCGAAACACGACCTTGTCGTTCGTGTGGATGGCGAGGTGCACGCGCTTCGTCCGCGAGACCCAGTAGCCGCTGTCGTGGTGCGGGGGAATCACGGTGCGCGGGGGCATCGACGCCAACAAACACCTGACCACCGACTCGGGCGCTACGCCGCAGCACGCGAAGCACGGCTCCAACAAGTCGTGCCACGCGAACCACAAAGGGAACCGGTACGCGCGCTCGAGAAAGTCGTCGCAGAACGCGAAGCACAGCTTCCGAATGCCCCAGGCGTCGTGAGACGGTCGCTCGATCAAAACGTTCCGCCTTCGAGCGAAATCCTCCGACCACACGTCGTCCTCGGGGGTCGCGATGGCCGCGCAAAGACCCTCCACATCGCACGCGCCGCGCCGGAACACGTACGGCGCGCCGCCGGGGCTCGCGGCGGCCTCCTCGACGGGTACCTTCTTGTCCGCCCATTCCACCCAACCCTCGGGCGGGACCCTCGCGGTCTCCTCGAGCAGCTCCCACTGCAGCCGAAACTTGGGGATCCGCGGCTGCGAAGCCCCATATTCGTATTCTTTTTCTTCTTCTTCGGCACTCCTCGTCATGGTGGCGGGAGCGGCGGCGGGTCGACCACGGCTTGATCTTCTTCTGCTTGTGGTGGGGCGGGGCAAGTGTTAGGGGGAAGGGGAGGCGGGGTCGTTTGCTGCTGCTGCTGCTGCTGCTGCTGGGCGAGCTCTTCGGCTTGTTCCTGCGTCGTGCGCAAATCGAAGCTGAGCATTCCCGCCGCCGCCGCCGCCGCGGGACCAGCAACATTGGCGGCGGCGGGGGTGGTGTTGTTTTGCGAGGGGAGGGGGACCGAGCCGGGGGTGGTCTTGGCAGGGACCTGGGCGCAGTCGCCCCTCGGAAACCAGGGGTCGAGGTGGTCGTAGCGCCAGTTTCCTTTTGTCTTGTCGGGATCGTTGAAATCGTAGACTCCCCACCAGAAATTTGTGGCTGGGTCGAGGTTGGCCTTTTTCATGTGGTCGGCTTGGTCTGGGTAGCCCCCGTTAAAAGGCGCGAAGACCATCTCGGTGCTGGTCTCGATAATAGGCTCGGTCTGGGAATAGAGCGAAAAGGCGCAGCGTTTCGAGTCCCGCGTGCGAAGCTGTTTGCACGCGACGTAAAATATGCAGTCGTCGCAGTTTCTGACGAAGACCGACTCGGCGCAGGCTCCGATAAAGACGCGGCACTTGGTCAGGTTGTCGATCTGAATCTGGTCGGTGTGGTCCGCGAGGACGACCTCGCAGGCTTGGAGGTCGGCGAGGTCGAAGGGCTGGCCCCCGATGCTCGTCTTCTCAAGTTTGGACTCCTTCTGATTCTTGAACGTGTAGTTCGTCTCGAATTCGTACTTCTTCCACGACTTGCGGTCGCGAAATTCCGTTCCATCGCTCGCGACGAACACCTTGGCCATTCCGACCTGCCTACCTACTCTTTTTCGGCGGCGGCGGCGGCGAAGAAGAAGAAGAAGAAGAAGGCGGCGGCGGCGGCGTTAATAATGTGATAGGAGGGTTTTAATTAAACTAGAGGGTTTAGTTTTAAACGGAAAGGAAGGAAGGAAGGAGAGACGATGAGATGCGTGAATCCTTCTTGTGGGTCGACAGAGATCGACTTTAGCGAAGCGAGCGGTGATGCCGTGTGCGTCGTGTGCGGGACCGTGTGCGAGGAGTCGGCGATCGTGAGCTCGATCGAGTTCAGCGAGAACGCCGGGGGTGCCTCCTCGGTGGTGGGTCAGTTCGTGTCGGCGTCCTGCACGAAACCCTACGGCGGCGGCGGCGGGATGGGTGGATTTGGGAAGGGAAAGCGGTTCGGGTTCCTCCGGAGCTCGCGGGAAACGACGCTCGCGACGGGCCGGCGCAAGATCGCGCAGGTAGCCTCGAGCCTGCGTCTGGGAGCCTTTTTCGTGGACGGAGCGCAGAGGCTGTTCTCGATGGCCGCGCAACGCAACTTCAACCAGGGCCGAAAATCCCTCCACGTCGCGTGCGCGTGCTTGTACGTGATGTGCCGTCGCGAAAAGTCGGCCCACATGCTGATCGACTTCTCGGACGTGTTGCAGGTGAACGTGTACTCGCTGGGTTCCACGTTTCTCAAGTTCCGACGACTGCTCAACCTCGAACTGCCGTTGATCGATCCCTCGCTCTACATCCACCGGTTCGCCGCCAAACTCGAGCTCGGCGACAAGGCCCCGGCCGTCGCGTCGACAGCGTTGCGGGTTGTCCAGCGCATGAAGCGCGACTGGATAGAGACGGGCCGGCGGCCCGCGGGCGTATGCGCGGCGGCGCTCCTCATCGGCGCGCGCGCCCACGGCTTCGACCGGTGCCAGGACGACGTTGTGCGGGCGTTGAAGGTCTGCGGGATGACGGTCACCAAGCGGCTCGCCGACTTCCAGCGAACGCCGGCCGCGCAGCTGAGTCTGAGCGACTTTACGGAGCGCTCCGAGGCGATGGACACCGAAGAGAATCCGCCGTCGTTTCAGCAGCGACAGCTTCTCCTCGAGGGGAGCTGGTCGATCGTCCCGTTGCCTCCCGGCGGGAAGAGCCACCACCGGAGCTGCGAGCGACACGTCGAATACTCGCGAGCCCGCGCCAAGCTTTACGACGAAATTCGACTTATGCTCGAGGCCGACCAAGCGGGTCGGCAACAAATCGTCGAGCAGCCGCGACCTAACGCCAGTCGCAAGAGGCCCGCGCTCGATACTACGTCGGATGACGAGTTCGAGGACGTCAAGGACGAGGACATCGAAGGATTCATCCTCACCGAGGCCGAGGTCGCCAAGAAGAGCGAGTTGTGGACGGAGACCAACAAGGACTACCTCGCCGCGCGCGACGAGAGGGACCGGCTCGCGCGCGCGCGAGCCGAGGCGAGCGGCGAAGCGCCACAGGATGCGTCTTCCAGACCGAAGAAAAAAACAAAGAAGAAAAAACAAGATCGGACGGCGAAAGAGGCCTTGATCGACGTGTGCGAGAGAAAACGATTTTCGAGAAAAATAAATTACGCGGCTCTCGCCGGAATCTTCGGCGACGACGAGCCGGACCGCGCCGACAACCGCCAGCTCGTGGGTTCCCGCGTCACCAACAACGAAGAGGACCGCGCGCGCCTCGTCGCGCGAGATCCATCCACGCGCGACCGCGACCACGCCGCGCCCAAGGAGACGAAGACGACCGCTCTTCGAGACGACGCCCCGGCCGAGGTCGACGACGACGACGACGACGACGACCAGGAGATCCTCGACGACGAGCCCTACGACGGCGTCGACGAAGACGATTACGACGAAGAGTACTCCTAGCTTGATTTTTACGCCCTCCCTGGGGTTGTGTGTTCGCTTCTTCTGATTCTATTTCGTGTGCTGTCCTGTCGTGCCGCGTCATGTAGGTAGGCAGCCAACGACAGCGACCTAGTAGCCAAGTAGATAGAACTTGGCCTTGCAAAGCACCGAATAATATTTTTACTTTTTTTCTGCGACGCACCGCGCCTTCGGTGGTGGGAACAGCGTTCGCCCAAAAGTTCTTTTTAGGGAGGGTGGTTGAAAACTAGCTTCCGAAACCCTAATTTACTAGCCGCCCAACAACGAAAAATCGCCGGCCTCCGTATATGCGCGAACATTCAAAAAAAGTAAATATTACAAGATTTTTTTAGATCCCGGAAAAAAAAAAAAAAAGCGGGCTTCTTACACCTCGATTCCTGCACTTCTGCCTGGAGGAGGTAAAGAAAGGTCCGCACACGTTGTGCTTTGCAAGAGCTTTTTTTCTGGGTCGTCAGCAGCAAAGCGCCCCCAACGTCCGTTTCCAAACGCGAATTTGTGCCCCGCAAACCTGTCGCTAGACGCGTTTTGATTGGCTACAACCTTAGCAGCAAAATCAGGTGGTTGTTGTTGTCGGTTTAAAATTAAAGATATACTACTACCTGAAACCACGTGTTGTGGACACGAAAGTAACGCGGACTGTAACGTGTTGTGCGTTGTGTGAGCATCATAAACTCCAGCATGGATGCCAGCAGAGTGTCTACTACTAGTGCTCTGCGTCGTAATGACCATATGCCTGTCGCGCAGTGTGTGATTGTCGAAAGAGATTGACTTCTTGGCCTATCCGGTAAGGAATATATATCCGCACCTAATCCTTACTTAGGTTGCCTGCCACAGGTGTTGTAACGACGACGACGACGACGACGACGACGACGTTCATCGGATTTTCGCTGCGAATGAGTTCACAATCTGGCACCAGCGAGTAGCGAGTGACTTTGCAGCAGCAAATGAATGAGCTGAGCAAAAAGATGGTTGTCGTGTGGAAGAACCACATAGCCTCACTTCAAACATACCTGGATGCAACAGCAAAGAATATTCTTGTGTACATTGGAACGACGAGGCGTTGAGAGGAGTTGTTCGAAAATAATACAACCCATATGAGATGAGAGTCCCTGACCACACACAGGATGTTTGTTGACACGAAAAGGTGGCGCAGAGTGCAACAACCCAAAAGCGACACCGTCAATCTGCGAGGCCTTCATCAGAGAACGACGCAATTTCTATCTTCTTATTCTTTTCGACAATATGATGATATCTCGGACAGGTCTATGATCACGGCCGCGTTGATTATCTGATCTTAGTCGAAGGAGCTTGGCAGGGTCGGTGCCGAACTTGGTGAAGAGAGAGCGCGAGCGCGATCAACGCGTGGATCACTCACCAGGAACAAGTAGTCGTCGTGTGACTGAACTCCGCCGCGCACGCCAATAACGCGAATCTCGATTCGCAGAAGAAGATGTTTTCCCACCGCATACAAGCATGAATGAGAGGCCCCCCCCGCCAAGTCTCAAGATGGTCCGATCTCGTCCCCACGAGCGAGTCGAGTCACCGAAAGCGCAAGTTGGACGCGTCGATGACGACGAAAGACCACCACCACCACCACCTCCGGCGGTCAGAAACAACTTGTCCATCATGAATAAACTTCGTTCGTTCGTTCGTTCGTTCGTTCGTTCGTTCGTTGAGCGATGCAATTTTTTTTTTACTGTAGCATTTTGCACCGACTTGTTGGTGCTACATGAATAATAATAAGTCTTGTGGAGAAGAGGGCTATTATCGATCGAAGCATAACGCCGATGGAGAAGGTTCGAGAACAGTACGCCGAGCTCAAGGAGGTGATGGAGGGGTTCCAGGTGTCGGTGAGCTCGTGCCTGTCCAAGGCGGAGGCGGAGTTTCTCCAAGCATACCGAGCGCACATGGTGGAGGTTCACAAGGAAATGGAAGAACTGAAGGAGACGCTGAAGGAGGCGCAGAAGAGCGTGCTCGAGGACGATCAGATTCAGGAGCTCGAAAAGTCGACCGCGTGGTACCGCGACGAGGCGGCAAGCTTGACGGCGCAGATCGCTGCGATGGAGAAGGACAAGGCGTACTTGACGAGGCGCCTTGGGTCTGTCAACGACGATCGGGTCTGGCTGCGCAAACAGCTCAAGGCGGCGAAGAAGGAACTCAAGCTCAGGAAGGCCGGGGTAAGAGGGGTGAGTACGGCTGAGGAGGCCTGGCTCAAGACGCGCCTGGCGGGGGAACCCGAGGTTGGCGAGATGGCTGCCCTCGAGGAGTTTTATTGGCAGAGCGTCGCCGACGCCAAGGAGGATAGTATCAGACCCTTTTCGGGGTACCCGCCCCTCGACATCGATCTTCTCGTCAAACTCGGGAAGATCATGTTCCCCCCCAAAGACACCAATGACACCAAAGACCCGATGATGCCTCGCCAGCTGCTGCTCCCTCCGGTGGTTGTCGAGGGCGTTGTTGACGACGAGGTCGCCCGAGCTCCGAGCTGCGGTGCGGAGGGGGGTCAAAGTCAAAGTCAAAGTCAAGAAAGTCGCACGCCGGACCTCGCGCAGCCGAGGCGGCGGCGGCGGCGTGGGCTTGGTGAAATGAACAAAAAAAAGATGATCGTCGTCCACCGCGAAACTGAAACTGAAACTGAAACGAAACACCCCAGCCGGCACCACCAGAACCTGGCGGCCAGGCACCGGCTAGCCGCGCTGGGGGGGAACCACCCCCACCACCACCACCACCACCACCACCACCACCACCACCCCGGGCGCAGCAGCAGCAGCGGCGGCGGCGGCGGCGTTCCCCGCGCGGTGCAGAAGGTGAGGTATCATCTAGGATCATCATCGGCGCGTTCTAGTAAGTAGGTCACTCGAGATCGTCGACGGAGGCCGGCTCCTCGACCACCTGGAAGGCCTCGATGAGGTCGCCGGGCTGGAGCATGGCGGCCATGTCGGGGGAGTGGGGGCCGAGGCCGCACTCGAGGCCTTTTTGGACCTGGGTCACGTCGTCCTTGAAGCGTTTGAGGGTCGCGGCGCCTCGGAGGTCCGAGTGGAGGACGTCGCCGTCCCGGACGAGGCGGAGGGGGTCTGACCTGTGGATGGTGCCGTCGGAGACCCGGCAGCCGGCGACGCGGTCGCCGCTCGAGAGCGGAAAGACCCGGAGGACCTCGAGCTTCCCGGTCACTTTAGTCACCGAGACGGGGGGGAGCCTGGACGCCGCGTGGGCTTTGATATCGTCGAGGAGCGAGTATATGACCGAGTGTCGACGGAGGTCGACCTTGGCGCGGCGCGCGGCCTCCCGGACGTCGGGACCGGAAACGCCGACCGACCAGGCGAAGATGGGGGCGCCGAGGGTGGCGGCGAGGTCTACGTCGTGGCGGCCGATGGTACCGAGGCCCACGCCGCCGATAACTTCGATCCTCACCTTGGAGGTCGGCACGGACGCGAGGAGGGCTTCGACGGCGTCGATTTCGCCGTTCGACTCGACCTTGACGACGAGCGGGACGTGGATCTTATCGTCCGACGGAATCGACGCCGGTTCGACAACTTTGTTTCTGGCTCGCAGTCTCGCTTTCGCTATTCGCTTGGCCGTCTTCTCGTCCGGCACGACCAAGAGGGTGTCGCCCGCGGCGAAGTCCCCCTCGAGGCGGGCGACGACGCGGCACGGGCGCGACGGACCGGCCTCGGGCGGATCGAGGCGGCGGATCTTGCCGGAAGCGGCGCCGACGACGATCCGGTCCCCAGTCCTCAGCGTTCCCCACGTCACCACCGCGTCCGCGCACGTCCCTAGATGTCTGTCGAAGACGACGTCCTGGACGACGCCCTCGGCGCGCGCAGAGGGATCGGCGCGCAGATCGAGGACTTCGGCGTGCGCCGCGAGCGTCTCGCGGAGTTCGTCGAGGCCGAGGCCGAGCGGCGCCGAGACCGGGACCATCGGGGCGTCGCCGCCGTCGTCCTCCGTCGCGAACCCGGCCGCGGCGAGCTCGCCGCGCACGCGGAGCTGCGCGGCCTCGAGACGATTCTCGAACTTGTCGGCTTTGGTGAGCGCGAAGACGACGGCGGCCCCGCGGTCGCGCGCTAGACTCAGGGCCTCGAGGGTCTGGGGTTTGACGCCGTCGTCGGCCGCGACCACCACCAGCGCCACGTCCAAGGCTCGGGCGGTGCTCTGCCTCATCGCCCGGAAGGCCGCGTGCCCGGGAGTGTCGACGAAGGTGGCGCCTCGGACTTCGAAAGCCGCGAGCCGCTGGGTGATACCCCCCGCCTCCTCGCTCGACGACGCCCCGCGGAGCGCGTCCAGGAGCGTCGTCTTGCCGTGGTCGACGTGGCCGACAACCCCGACGATCGGCGGCCGGTGCGGCAGTAACATCCAGGCATCGCCGTCCACGGGCGGCCGCGGGGGCCGGGCCACCTCGAGCACCGCGTCGGCTTCCGCCTCGAGGGCGGCGGCCGAAACTTCGGACGTCGCCGCGACCTCGTCCCGTCCTCGGCTCGCGATCCGCAGCGACACCCCGAGCGCCTCGGCGACCAGCTCGGCGACCTCGAGCTCTATGGCGTGTTTCGTCGCCTCGATCTTCGGCACCGACTCCCCCAGCGCCTGGAGCGTCGCGCAGATCGACTCGGACCCCGTTCCCAGCGCCGCGCCGAGCCGACCCACCGTCACCGTCGACCCGCTCGCCTTGAGCTCGGCTACGGTACCGCCCTTCTTCTTCGTCGTCTTGGCACTCCGTTTGCTGCTCGGAGGATGATGCGCCGTCGATCCGTGCTGGTGCTTCTTCCACCGCTTGCTCTCCTCCTCCTCCTCCTCCTCCTCGGCCTGCTGCCGCTCCTGCTGCTGCTGCTGCTGCTGCTGCTGCTCGAACGCGCCGCGCCGCGCCTCGACTCGACGCACCACGCCAGACAACGGACCCGACCGCTCCTCGACCTCTTCTTCGGTCAACCACACCCCACGCCTCGCGTACTCGTCCGACGACGACGACGACGACAAATCTCTCGCGGCAGCGGCAGCGGCCTCGTCGTCGTCGTCGTCGTTGTTGTTGTTGTTGTTGGAATCCAACGCTTTCGCGGCGTCTCTTCGAGCCTCGACCTTTCGTCTTACGGAATCCAGCGGACCCATCCGCGAAGACCTCGCCTTCCTCGCGCGACGCGCCGCCAGCCGCGCCCCCTCGGCCTCCATCTCGGACTTGACCACCTTGTACCACTCCTTCCGGCTCAGCGAAACACGCTCCGAAGACACCTCTTTTCTCCCCCCGACGACACTCTCCTCCCCTTGCCGACCTCCTTCCCCCACCTCCCGCACCACGCTCAAAGCGCTCCCTGCGTTCCTGCGACCCACGCCGCGGGCCATCGCGAGAGTCCGCGGTATCATCATGCTTGCCACCTTTTCTGTATCATTGCGGTTTTAGTACTAAGCACCAGCAGCAGATTCGACCATAAAAAAAAACCGACCGACCGGAATTGACAGAGTCAACGCGGACTCTCGACCCGGGGTGCCGAGAGGGAGGCCTGGGGGGTTGCGCGAAGGTACGCGTGCCTCCAGGCCGACCCGCACTCGCCAAATTATAGACTATGCCTGAATACGCAACGACCCTGTGGCGAGGTGCGGCTAGTACTAAAACTAGTCGAACGAAAATCACCGTGTTCGCGAGTCTCTGCGCGAGAAAGAACAGACGCGTCGATGGTGCGGTGACATGTGTACTCGAGGCGCTCGGCCTGGCGTTCGATTCTAGCGTGCTCGAAGTGAGTTCCGTCCATTTCCGTCTTCTTCGACGCCAATGCGTTCGCCTCGTGCTTATCATTCGGGTTTGATGGGCGATGATGAGACTTCTGCAACCCACTAGGAGTGGCGTCTTCGCTGGAGGCTGCGCGCCTCTGTCTTCAACCACGTTGCTCTCGACGTGACTTGCGTCGGATACCTCGCGGCCGTCTGGCGTAAGTCCTCGGCTCCTCCGAACTTTCACCCTGACGGCGGCGACGGCTTCTTCGAGCGTTGAGTAGTAGGTGCCCACTTTCCTCCTCGTCGACTCCCGGTCGCCGGTGCGCCTCTTCCAGACCTCCAGACAGATATAATAATACTTGCCGCGTTGTTTCGACTGTTACGAGATGTCCGCTCGATACCGACTAATTCCAGGCACCGGATCGCCCCTTTTCGGCTGAAACGCGCCATGAAGGCGTGTTCTTCGCACCCACTCTCCTGCGTCCCCAGAGGCCATTCGCGCCGACAGCAAGAGCGCGAACCACGGCTTTTCCACCACAGTTGTCGCGAAGTCTGCTTTGCAGACGGGAACAACAACGACGTCACTAAATCCCACAGTTTGCAAAGATGTTGCACAAACTGTAGTAGTAGGTATACTTTTTGGTGCCTTGGATATTGCGCTTGCCTACTGCCGTCTGGGGAGGAACGGCGTCGCTTGCGTGCGTCCCGGATGGAGGGAGGGCCCATTCGCAGCGCCAATCGTCGGCGCATAATTAGGGCGCACTGCTGGCGGGGCTCGCGCTGGGCGCCTCGAGAAATAAGTACCACGGCTCGCAGCGTGCCGGGCGCATCTTGGCCCGACCTTGCGCTTTGCGGTGGGTTGGAACTCCGAGGTTGGCTGGAAGACGGCAAGACACCCCGCCGCCGCCGCCGCGGCTTTTTAATCTACAACCCCGAGAACGCTGCAAACAAGGTCCTCTCTCCCTCTCTCCCTCCCTCCCTCCCTCCCTCCTAAGATGATGATGATGATGATGATGAGAAGGTGGCGGCCCAGGTGGAAGCGACATGTCTCCAGAGGAAGCGCGAGCGCGCGTAGGACTTCATGGCGACGCGGTGGGCGTCGAGGTGCCCTTTTAACCCGGCGCGCGCCGCGGCGATTGCGGCGTCGGCAAAGTCGGCCATCCACGCGGGGTCGGAGAAGTCCGCCGGGGTGATAGAGGCCTCGGGCGGTGCCGTCCGCGGGGCGGTGGGGCCGAGGTCGAAGTGGACGGTGAGCTCGGGGACCACGGAGTCGGCGTAGCGGGAGGTGACGGGGATGGCGCCCATCGCCATGGCCTTCATGACGGTGACGCAGCCCGTTTCGGGATAGGTTGTCGGGTACAAGAGAAAGCCAGCGCGCGCGTAGCCCCGCGCCAAGGTGTCGTGGTCGACCATGCCGACGTAGTGGACGCCGTCCTGGCGGAGCAAGGCCTCGACCTGAGCGCGCCATACTCCAAAGGCGGGGATGTGGGCCTTTCCCCACTTGAGGAAGCTCGCGGAGAAGCCGTAGTAGACAACCAGAGTCGCGTTCGGGACGGCCGCGCGGATGTTTGGCCAGACGCGGAGGAGGTCGTAGAGGCCGCGGTTTGGCGCCGAGCCGTAGGCAAAGACTGCGGGATCGTTGGGGCCGTCGCGGAGGTAGTTTGGGTCGATCCCGTTGGGCGAGACGACAGATTTGGCCCGCGCGGCAAAGGGGAGCGTGCGCGTGTGGAAGGCCGAGAGCGTGAAGACGGCGTCGAGGCCGCGGATAAAGTCGGGAGTCCAGGAGGCGTAGGACGGAACGTCCTGGAGCCAGACGAACTTGCGTCGCGCGGGGAGGGCCGCGGTGATGTGGTAGCGCCACGCGACGAGGACGTCGGCGCTCTCGTAGGCGTCGAGGGGCCACCACACCAACGAGCCCGGAACTTGCTCGTCGTCGCCGACATCCTCGGGGGGCGGATTCTCGAGAAATACGTCGATCTTTTGGTACCCGAGGCGCGCGAGCTCTCGCGCGAGAAAGACCACCGATTCTTCCGACCCTCCGAGACCCCCGCTGTCCAGCGATCCGGGGCCCCACCCGGGCCACCACGATTGCCCGTACTCGTCGCACACAATAGCCACCTCCGAGACGCGGCCGCCTCTTCTTTTCTCGTGGCGCTCGCGCACGGCGGAGAGCCACTCCTCGAGAGCGCCGCGCGCGTCGCCGACGTCGTCCAGCGCCGCTCCGAGCTGGAGCTTGAGGTCGGGCTCGGTGGGGAATAGCGTCGACGCCACGAACGCGGCCTCGACGACGACGACGCTACTAGTTTGCGTCGTCGTCGCGTTCCTGTTTTTTGTGGCCGCGCGCAGCGTTTCGCGGAGGTCGTCGCGAGCGCCCGCGGCGAGAAAGGCCGCGGCTGCCTCGAAATATGACCCGGCAGCGCGCCGTACGTGTCCGAGGTTTGACCACAAGTGCGCGACGTCGGGCGCGAGCCGGCACGCGGCCTCGAGCTCGCGCGAAGCCGCGGCGTCCGAGCCCGAAGCGTGCAGCGCCAGCCCGAGCGCGTGTCGCGCGTCCGGGTCGCGCGGAAACGCGGCAGCGAGGCGCCGCGCCGCCGAGAGTGCGGTGGCCAAGTCATGATGATCGCCATCGTCGTCGTCTTCGCAAGGCGGGTCGCGAGCGCCGAGCGCGCGGAGGATTGACCGGAGCGTGCAATCGCGCCGCGCGCGCGACGGGTTCGTCTGCGGCGCGAGCACGACGTGGCCCCGCCAAAGACCAAAGTGCGCGAGCTCGTAGGCGGCATGGTAGGCGCGGTCGAGGTCCCGGGCCGTCCGGCGCGCGTCGAAGAGTGGCCCGCGCATCGAGGCGGCCAGGGTCGCGCGCTTGAGCGGAGCCCAGTAGTCTTCTTTCTGGCGCGCGGCCTCCGTCTCAAAGTCCTTGAGCGAGTCGAGCGCCTCGAGGCCCGCCGCCCCCAGCAGCGACGCGCCGACGCGGCTCGCAAAGCGGCCGTCGCCATAGCCGCGAAGGGTGAGCACGGGAACCCCGGCCCAGAGCGCGTCCGAGGCGGTCGTGTGCGCGCCGTAAACGAGATTGTCGAGAAACGCGTCGCACTCCGTCGCGAGGCGCTCGAGGTGCTCGCGCTTCGGAACGCGCGGCGACCACACAATCCGCCGAGGGCTCACGCCGCGCGCCGCAGCCTCCGCCGCGAGCGTTTCCATGATCCCCGCGCTCTTGGGCCGCAGCAGCGTCAGCGTCGCCCGCGGGTTCCGCCGCAGCACGTTCATCCACAGCCCCCACGAAACCGGCTCGAACTTGTCGACGTTGTTGTAGTTGCACAACCGCTGGGCTTCCTGTGGGTCCTGTGACGACGGCATGCTAAAGTCGTCGGCGTAGTCGTTGGCCTGGTAGCTGTGCGGGAGCACGACGAGCGGTTCGGCAAAATGGCGACTCGCGCGTTCGGGCGGCGCGACGACGGCGTCGACGATCGAAAAGTCGTAGTGCCGGCCGCCGGCCGTGCCGGGGTAGCCCAAGTAGCTCAACACGAGGGGAGCGTCGGCGACTGCGCCGAGCTCCAAGCGCGCCCCTCGCGTGTGGGCCATGAGGTCGACGACGACGTCGACCGCGCGCATGCGCTCGGAAGCCTCGCCGAGCGAGGCGTTGGCAATGTCGACCATGTTCCGCTCGGCTCGCCGCCGCAACTCGGAGCCGTCGTCCTCGCCGTACGAGAGAGCGACGGCGCCCGGTTGCGACACGAGCCGCCTCGTCAGGTACCCCATCGGGTGTTCGCGCAAGTCGAAACTCAAGTACCCGACGACCAGACGCGATGGCCGCGGCGTCGTCCTCCTTCTCCGAGGAACAACGTTTGGTCGCCCGAACTTCTTCTCGACGTGCGCCTTGGTCAGGTCGCGGATCTGTTCGGCCGACGCCTCCCCGATCATGAGCGCGTCGTAGGGCATAACCCCACCCGGCGCCGCGAGCGACGCGAGATGATCTCGCTCGCGAGTCGACCAGTCGCACAGCGTGCGGCGCGCCGTGGCGAGGTTCGCGAGCGTGGTCGCATCGTCGGGCGCAAGCTCTGCGGCTCGACGAAAGGCGACCTCGGCTCTCCTGTGTTCGTTGGCGTCGCGCAGCGTCTGACCGAGGTTGTTGAGAGCGTTGAGACGCGTTTTTGCCGAAACTGCCTCGTCGTTCGCAAGGGTCGCTTGGAGGGTCGCGGCCCTCGAGGTCTCGCCACGACCAAAATACACGTTGGCGAGGTTGAGGCGCGCGTTCTCGTGTTCCGGCGCAAGCTCGAGTACCTTCTCGTACGTTCGCTCGGCCTCGTCGACCCGACCGAGGTCCTGCAACAGCGTGGCGTAGTTGAAGCGCGCGTCTACAAAGTCCGGAGCCAGCTCGATCGCGCGCTTCAAGTGCGCCTCGGCCTCCTCCAGCATCCCCAGGCCCACCTTGGAACGCTTGTGCAGACTGAGTCCGAGGTTCGACGACGCCTGCGCCCGGATGACCGGATGATCCGCACATTCCAACGCTGCCGCGTACATCGCCTCGGCCTCGTCGGTCCGCCCGAGCCCCGCGAGCAAATTACCCGCGTTGATCCGCGCCTCGGGCAGGTCGGGCTTGATGCGAATCGCCTCCTCGAATTTCGCGATCGCCATCACAACGTCGCGCGCCGACAGGGCGACGCCCTCATTGTACGCTTCGTACGCAGCGAGTTCCCGGACGGTCGCACCCCGTTCGACCCCGGCCTCCGTTGACACGATTCCCACGATCTCCTCACAAGACGCACACCCGATCAATATCGCCGCCAACAACAACATCCGAGAAGAGACGACTTCTTGACTACTTTTTTAACGCCACCGAAAATTAGGGTAAGCGTGAAGTGGGTGGCGTCGCGATATGGTGGTGCAGCAGCAGCCTTTTTTTCTTTCTTTCTTTCTTTCTTTCTATGTGTGCGGCGCCGCCGCCGCGCGGTATACACCTACTAGACTCTGAGACAGCATGACATGATGGCTCCCGCTTCCCACCAATTTGAGCCCCGAAAAAGGCGACCACAGACAGACAAGCCGCTCTCAGGAGCGGATGACCCGGACGCGCGCTCAACATGCAAGCCCCCACAGCGAGGCCGAGGTTCGGATTCAATAATATCTGCGATCGTTGAAACTCCGTGGGTACCACTCAAACCGTGACAGACAAAGTAATAAGAAGCCAACGACTCCGTTGGTCACGCGTACTCTTCGCAGGTCTCGTAGAGAGCTTATTAGCAGCAGCGCCATCACAATGGCGAGGGTTGCGAGTAATAAAGAACAATGTGTGGTCGCCAAACGAAGAGTTCTCCAGACAACTTCGCGACAGTATGAGTGTTGACCGACTAGATCGTAGGGACGTCCAGGGGAGTGATTGTAGGAGTGTACCAGCGGAAAGGTCGCGCACGGCGAGGCTGTGGGGGAGACCGCGTATCTCCTCGCGAACCAGTGCCGCATTCATTTTCAGTACGAACCGCCGCAAGTTCCTGCGCCGGGTGTTGGGGGGGGGGAGCGACCTGATCGAAAGCAGCAGCAGTATGCGCGGGTATCGCATCATGCGCAGCCGACACGTCGGTTGGCGGTGCGGTTCGGCGCACGGCTGATACCGTCGCCTGCTTCTTCCTCCTATTCCTGGCAGCGTTTCTCCAACGAAAAGCCAGCCTCCTCCTTCTTCTTCAAAGGCACAGGCGCCGCGAGTGTCGCGCGCGCGCGAGATCGCGCGCGAGTAGGCAGGCAGGCAGGCAGGCATAAAGGACGGGGAAGCAAAAACACAACGGGGTCACAGGAGGAGGGAGACAAGGAATTTTTGTTTAGATGAGCAGGATCGTCATTTTTTTTTCTTTCCCTTGCCACCTTTCTTCTTCTTCTTCTTCTTGGGCTTGGCTCGCGGCGCGAGGGCCCAGGCAGGAACGAATCGTTGGCGATTGGAGAGGTAGGCAAGGTCGAGTTTGCGATTGAAGGTCATGCCGCAGTTGGTGATGCGGTGCATCTGACCGTGTGCTCTCCAGGCTGTGGAGAGCGCGTCCTTTGCTTTGTCGGAGATTGTCGAGAGGTGGATGTAAAGGACCTCGATCGAATTGTTGGCGGCGATCATGTTGGCGACGGCGTGGGCTGTATCGTCGTCGCCAAGGCTGCAGTAGCGCATCGACAAGCATTCGACGGTCGGGGCCGGATGCTGGTGGCGCATCGCATCGTCGAGCGCGCGGATTGACCTGCGCACGCAATCTCAACACCCCACGATTATCGGGAGACGTACTGGACATTGTTGAGCTCGCCGTCGAGGTTGAGCCACTTGGGCTTGACGCCGTATCTGCCGGCGAGCTGGTCGATCGCGGCTTGGATGCTGAGCGGCAGCGAGTTGGTTCCGGGACGCAAAGGCCGAGCGTCGTCGTCGAGAGTCGTCGTCAGACTCGCCATGGCCCGGGTGGGCGCCTGAACGCTGCTGTCGTCGTGGTGGCACTCGGTACTAAAATTTTGAGAGTTCGGGCGCCGACATATCTTTTTAAAGACAGACAGACAGACTTATTATTATTACTACACAAAAAAAAAGAAAATATGGAAGATGAGGGACGTACACGGAGGTGGGCCAGGAAATTGCGGCCGTTGCGCTCCGACTCTCGACGACGTGCGCTTGCGTCGTTTCCACCAGCTTGTGACAGCCTCTCTTCGCAACCGTCGTCGGCCGTTGAATTCCCACCCTACTACGACGTTCGGGAAAGAAAAAAGCCATCCATCCCCCTCGCCTGATTTTATTTTGAGTGCAGGGGGTGTCTCGCGCCTCCATCACGAAGAACATCATCGAAACCAGGCGACCCAGTGGAGGAGGTAGGTTATCACGACGACGGGAAACCAGCAGTACCGGCAGACGACGTCGCACTGAAGGGAGCGAGGTTGGAACAAGAACTTCTTGGTATCGGCCTCGCCGAGGGAATAGTTTTCGTAGTTAGAGAGGAAGTCCTGGAACTGGGCGAAATTGAGGCTAACGTTGCGGTGGTCTACGGGAATCTGGAGTTTGTTCATAAAGCGCCAGTTGAGAATGAGGTCCCGGGCGTGATTCGTGTCGACGAAGACGCCGTAGTACCTGAGAACGTTCGAAGCTTCGCGGGCTTCGATCCGGCCGCTGTCGTCCGAGTCGAACCGGTCGAAGAGAGCTTTCATGTACTCGACGTCGCGGTCCCATATGGGGTTGCGGGGACTCGGGAGATATTTGTTGTCCCAGCATTGGTCGTCGGCGTCGTCCGTCGTCGTCGCGGGCGGGTCGTCGTTCTTCGTTTCTTCGTTGGAAGAAGAGCTGCGCTTCGGCGGCGGCCGCGACTTTGGGCGTCGCGACCTGACGCTCTCCATGCGCGTGTTGGTGCGGCCCTTGAGCTTTTCGAGGGTCCATCGTCGCGACACCGCCCTTTGTTCTTCGTGCATGTAGTACTGGACGACGCCGTATTGACCCACCGAGACGCACCCGAAGACGAGCGCTATCGTCAAGAATTGTGTCAGGTAGATCTCGTAGCTGACGGTTTCCATCCCGGCGAACACCGAGTTCAAAAGCAACCGCAGAATCAAGACCGAGGTCACAGAAATCCCAACGCGGGCCGGCGCGGAGGTTCGGTCGATGAAAAATCCCGCGTATACGATCGCGAGGAATATCGCCGCGGGCACCATCGAGTATATCTTGTGGTACTTGGATCGCCTGGTGATGTGGATCCTCAGCGTCACAAAGGGCCACACCGAGTCGTGATAATACCGCAGCTCGCTTCGTGCCGAGGTCCTATCCAACTCCCAGATGGCGTTGCTTCGAGTAGAGTCGGGGTCTATTCCGTTTTCCTCGGCCGTGATGCGCACGTGCGTCGCCGAGTAAGAGTACGAGCTCACGTCGATCGAACAAACGTGCGAGTCAAACGGCATCTTCTGGGCCTTGATTTTGCATTCGAACACGGCGTTGAGATACCGCGAGTAGAACACCGAACCGTCGGGGTATATCCACGTCAGCTTCCCCGTCTCCTCGTCTAAAATATTTGACTCCCGGTAGTTCTCCGCGTACAAATCTGGTCGCCAGATCTCGCGCTCGGGACTCAGGTTCCACACTTGCTCGGGCTCCTCGCACGCTCCGGGATATTCCCACGGACTCTCGTACGCGAGCCGCTGGTCGCGCCAGAACCACCGGAAGTATCCTCGGGCCGTCATCGTCTGGTCTATCTCGTCGATCGCAAACGACAGCAAATGCATATGGACCGACACGTTTTCGGTGGGAGCGTCGATTTCCTTCGTCGCGGCGACGCCCGGACGCACGCTCTTGTCGTACCCATCACCCAGCAACGCCTCTTCGAGCTCATTGCTGCTCACCGTCCACACGCTCTGGTTTCCCACCGTCGTCTGCCATCTGCACGCGCTAAAGGAAGCCTCGTCGGCGAACGCAATGGCCACCCACACCACCAACACCTTCATCTCCTCCTCTGTCAATCGACCTCGACACCTTATGTGGATGGATGGCGTCTCTGGTCCTCCGAAGAAAAGAATCTCGATCTCATTACGTATTAGGGAAATACATCCATTCATTTTAGTAACAACAAGCATCATACCAGGAATTCGACGGGGGTATTGGGACAGGCGCCCAGCAGCCATGAAATCAAAATTCAAAAAAAAAAAAACAACCTCCCTTCTGACTGACTTTAAAAAAAAATGGCCTTTCGGATTATTAATTCTGCAGCTGGGACATCGTCGACACGGCCAAGGAGATCGCCGTCGTGTCCGCAATCGTGAAGAAGAAGACACGTACTCCGGTGCACTCTCTTCTTCCCGCGGTTAAAATCTCAGCTTTTCGTCCGTCGCTGCGATGCGCGAGCAACGCCGCGAGTTGTTGCCTCGAGGCCGCAGATGCTCGTTCAGCGGCTGGGAAAAATTAGCTTTGCTGTGACGTTTGGTCGAAAGCGCCTTGGACAGCTCCATTCTCATGGAGGCAAATCTATGACTGCCAGGCTCGATGATTGACTCAGATCGCGTCTCATGCATAGGAATGGCACCGGTCTAAAAAGTGATCCATGCTGGCCAACCTTCTGTTGCTGGCCACCGGCGTTGAAGCCCTGCGGTCCCATGATGAACCTGTTCTAAGCTGACTGCACATCGAAGTTTCTTGGGGCCACGCCTGACGACGACGACGACGACGACGACGGCGGCGGGCAATATTCATTTTTTCTTCATTCAGCTATTCATTCATTCATTCATTCATACCTGAGCGCATAAAGGTAAAGTCGGGATATGAACTTCGAGAGCCACCTTGGGCGAGGATGCGGTTGAGAAAAAGCGTGAGACTGCATACATAAGCCCGACGCCGCCGTTGATATTTCCGCGACGCGTTTCCGCGGCGACGTATTCTCAAAATTAGTGCGCCCTCCGTCGTGCGCGAAGAAAAGTCGTAAGTCGTAATCATTACCTATCATATCACTTGTAGCATACACATCAAGCAACCATACCTGACGCCGTTAGCTAAAAAAGCACCACGCTTTCTGACGGCGTTGGGTTTAAACTGCGATATCATGAATGCGTACAATCAAAAATTGGAACACGGGATATTATTACTTCAAATCAGAAGTTAAATTGCCGTGTTTTCTTTCACCCAAGTCATTGAAAGAACGCGGTTCGGAGTGGGGCCATAGCATAATGTATTCTCAGTTCGAACGTTGCTCGATAATAATCTGACTCCGTCGGATAATTTTATGAAAGTGTGTTGATGAGCGCTACCATGAAAAAAATAGGGCCGATGACGGTCGAACTGCACACGCAATCCTGAAGAAGAAGAAGAAGAAGAAGAAGCCGCGGTCGCCAGCAAAATTGTTTGAGTTGTAGTCAGCATATTTGGACTCTACCGTTCATTGAGACAGACCGACCACCCGGCGCGCCGAGGTCGGGCCATCTATCTCGAGAGGTCGTAACGAGAAAAAGAAGTGTTAATTGGCCCCATAATCTGCGCACGACGGAATTACGTTCGAGATATCGAACACTTTGTTCGAAAATCTCTCTCTCTCCCGAGCTGAGTGCAAACGCCGCGTGGGCGTTTGTGGTACCGTTAGAAAGAGCGCGATCTGTACATGTTCGCAAATTTCTCCGCTTGTCGCTAGCTGCCGAGGCCGCCGAGTTTTTTTTCATCCCTCGAAGACGGCGAAGGACCCGCCGGACAGACGCGACCCGGGTCATGCGCCGGAAATATCAACGCGGAAGGCGGGGATTTTGAAGGCCCTGGGGCGGTTGTGATGAGATGTTACTGACATGGATTCCTCCGGGTTTGCAACGAAAGGGTTTGCTGAATTGTCGAGTGGACCGTCGGCGACTCCACTTTTTTTCACGATGGAGATCACACCGCGGATGCTGCTGCTCCAAGGTTGCGAACGTGCTCAGGAGAATATTGGAGTGGCGGCGATGATGATGACGAAGTCGAGGAGTCAGTGGACGAGACCCTTTGCTGTGCGCAAAATGGAGGCAACATCGTCGTCGTTGAGGACGGGTAAAGGACGTTCCGGGCAGCAGCCTGGTGCGTGCGGGAGGACTGAAGCATTGCGCATCGATGGTCAATGCAGCCGTTGTGGGGTTTTAACTTCGGAAACGTTCAGTCGCCGATGGATTACTTCACCCTCATGTACCCGAGGCAGACAATGGACACCATGGTCGCGGCGGCGACGGCGGCCGTAATGAGGAGGGAAATCGGGCTGCAACGAAGGGTGAGATCTTCAGAGTCTTTGATTTTTTTATATACATGACGCTCCAGAACGTCAAAGGGGGTCGCCGCGAATACTGGAGCCAGGAGGTTGCGGAAGTATCCAACTTTCCCCCTCTCGACGTTGGTCGCTTCGGCACGAGCTGAGCTCGCGTCGAGGAGATAGGGACCGATACTGTTCTTGGAGTGAACAAGTCTTTGCCTCGATTCAAGAGTGTGCGTACTGTGTGCGGAAACACGAAAGCATCGCATTACTGCTACTACAAGTCCAATACTGCGTCGACTGCAGCGCCGGCATTCGTATGCGTCGTCGACCGCAGCACCGACAAATAGGTATTGTGTCGCCCTCTGAAACTCGCGGGATCTGGACATCTTAGTGCGCTCCATTGAATCCCTAAATCTCCAATTCACTGCTGCCGTGGCGGCGGCTTCCCTCCGACGCTGTGCATACGCGGATGACAACTGCCCTCATTTTCTGCGACGTCAAGTTGCACGCGAACCAGCCGCTAGCTGTCACCGTCTTCGTTGCAAAGGACGCTGGGGGCAAAAATCAAAGAACGGATCGTAACGAGTTGGATTCATCAGAGTTTTATGAGACCGCGCATGTCACTGTCGCATTCTTTTCAATCATGTGTTCAGATATCTTCTCGCTTTGTTCAGAGTTCTGTATTACCTGCTGCGTCGACACGAGGGAACTTCTGTGGCAAAAGTGCTGATGCTACGAGCCTTACCTTTCTTTCATTACCTCTCCCCCCCTTTCGTGGTCTCGCTTGGTGGAGGTGTTGTGTGGCGACACGAAGTCCTTCGCCACAAGGTCGGTCGGCGTCCATCGAGTTGTCGAGGTCCAAGGCCGTATCCGCGTGTGCAGAGGTTGCTGCACCTAAGCACGTCGTGACATCACCAGGGGCAGGAGATGGAGGGTGAGCCTTCTATCGACGTCGAGCACGAGGGAGACCCACCACCCAATGACGCCGAGCACGTCGAGTGCCCAGGTGTCAATCGCACGTGCGTAGCAAACGCGATGTGGACACGTTTGCTGGAAACCAATATCATGACTGATTTCGTGTACTGGCTGGACATCCGCGATGGCAAACGGATCACATCTGGCGCAAAGAATTACGTGCTGGCTTTTGCCATCATTTATGCCTCTTCTTTGATATGCTGCAACTACCATTCGAATTGTGTTCGTCACTAGAGTTTGATTGCACTCAATCTTGTGGCGAATGGAAGACAAATCTGTGCTGAGACACACGGAGAAATCATCCACCGCGCGAAAACGGAAATGTACGAGGAACTTGCGACCAGACTGCAAGCGACCGAGATTCCGATCGGCCACGATTTGCCGATGTTAATCATTTTGTGCGTCATCATCAACCGCCAAACACGCGCGTGGACCACAATGTTGACTTTTTCGTGACGTGCGCCAAGTTCGTATCCGCTCGTTCGAAGGCCCACAAACATTTCATCGCTTTTTCTACACATCGCGCTGATTTGTTTCAAGCAAGCGGCTTTTATGGCGTCGAGACTTCTGCTGGGGATCAAGCTCTCGCGTTCAAGAGCTTTGAACTTAAAGTCAAGAGAGGGTGCAAACTGTCACGCGTACCGTCACGTTGCGTGGTTTTCGCATATTCTTAGGGACTTCCAACGTTTGCGAACACTCATCTAAGATACGGGAGTATGATACGATGGCAGGGGCTGGACTGCAATGTCTGCCATCGTTCGGGGCCACACAAGTTCCTTGACAAACCCGCGTTCTACTGGAGAGAACAGGCCCCATTCCTTCGCCGGCGACTCTCTTCCCTCAGCTCCGTGCCTGCTACCTCGCATCTCTACAAAAAAAAAATGTGTGTTGTTGAGTGGGTATATGATGCAGGGGGTGGAAAGGCTTTTCGTATATGCTCGGCACGGCACGTTAGTTCATGAGAAACAACAAGCGGCTTGAGATATCCATTGGGCACCAAGCGCACGGAGCACTTTCGCGAGGCCGTGATGGTCCTCATGAAGGGCTCCATGGAGGGCAAGTCAGGCGGCTCTAATCGGCAGAAGCGTTTGATAAACATCCACAACAACGTCATCCGCCAAAGGCACCATGTGACGAACCAGGATCATTCATTCGCTGGAATCTGTCGAGAGCATCGAACTCGGGTGCATCTGAATGTGCTCTTGGGCGGCGAAACAACGCGATATCAGCGGTGTCTTGTGCAGGCATTGTTTGAGAATTTTTTGTCTGCGAGCGTTGTCGCATGTGTGATGCGCGAATATGGTCAAATATGGTAGCTTTGTGACCAAAAGACTTGTAACATGGTGATCAAACTTTGTGATCAAAGTTGCAGCTTTGTGATCATCAAACTTGTAAATTTGTGATCAAAAAATTCTTCGTAATCAAACTTGTGACTTCGCAATCAAACTTGCCGCTTTGTGGTCAAATATATAGCATTGTGATCAAAAACCCCCCACTACACTTGGCGTGATCAAACTTCGGACAAGCACGTCAAACTTGTTGTATTAGAGACTCGGATTAATGACAGGGAGCAAACTCGAAGCTTTCTTTCGCCTAGATTGGCGGGGGTCCGAGCGTCGAGCGGAAAGGAGAACTGGGGTGAGTGAAGGACGTTGACGCAAGCCGCCAGGGTTGGAGCTATAGATGTCCGCGATCTTCCTGAGTGAGGTGGTTGACTTTCTTTCGCGGTTGAGATGCCGCGGCTCGGGAGACCAAACAAGGGGAGGGGGTTCGGGGGCCCAGCCCCACCCATGGGGTGTGGGGGGGAAGCAGGGGTTGGGGTTTGCCGACGTCCTCGTGCGGTGCACGACGGTGCTGCGGCAGATCTTGCGGGGGGGGGCGAGGTGCTTCATGAGGAGGATAAGTAGGTGCTCAGTTCCGGTCTTGCGAGTTGCTAATATGGGCATAACGGCGCGTGTTCGCGTTGCGGTCCCACGTCCCAGCTGGTGGACACCTAACTCCGGATCGGGTACGCGACGTTGAAGGGCACCCACCTGAACTGCGAGCGTGGCGACGTACCGTCTAGCGCAGGTGTGGGAGAACGATGCGAGGCTGCACCATGAGCGTTGCCTCGGCAGTTGCTTGAGGTTGTCGAATTGCGCGCTCTTGATGTCGATTCGCAAAGACGCTCTCCCTCTCGGATTCTAGGATCCAGAAAGTGACAGAGCCAGAATGGAGGAGTGATCGGTCTCACGCAGACCATGAACCTCTGGTGTCCGCCCGTTGGCGAAGAATGGCGAACGACCATGGCAACAGTGCCATGGTGAGTTGCAGTTTGGGATGCTCCTACGATGTATGGTGCGAGCATGGGTCCAGCTTAACCAAGCCAAGCCATCGCTGCCCTCAGGACAACCTCTTCGCGTATCGCCGAAGCGCTGTCTTAGGATGATGTCCTTCTAAGTAGGCGGTCGGTCATGTGCCCAAGCCGTGCGTGTACCGCGCCATGCTGCAGGATAGATCTGCGTAGGTGCTCGTACTCTTTTAGCACTTTCGCATCAACTAGCGCTCAGACGTCACCTCATTGACGATGCCTCTTAATGAAGATAAGATTTTGATTGTCAGAGCTAAAGTTTGATCCATGTGTTAGTGATCAAACTTGTTGACCAAGCTTTGTGTCAGATGATGATCAACAACTGAAGTGGTGGTCGGGCTCAGAGAAACTTTTGAGTGAGTGATTGACTGACCAAGTTTTTTCATATCATATATTGTTCCAAGAGTTTGATGACAATAATGATCAAAACTTCTTCTTCTTATCGATGGTATTATTATTATTATTATTATTATTATTATTCTAGAAAAAATCAAATAAATCAATAGTGAGGAGGATAGAAGAGAACTTCTTCAAATACTTAAAATAATAATAATTATTTGATCAAACAACTTTCAAGATCAATCTCGACGACGACCCTGAACCGATTCCGATCCCAAAATACAGATAACTCGCCGCGAAGAGAGGTTGGTTGGTTCACTGACTGCTAATAATAAGCGGGCGTAGTCCTGTAAAAAGTAGTAGGATTGTTGTTTAAAAAGGTCCCGAGGTGGAAGGAAGGAGAAAAAGGAGTTCATCATCATCCAAACCAAAAGATCCAGTGGACGAGGTACGTGAGGCCGATGGCGGGGAACCAGAAGTACCTGCAGACGACGTCGCACTGGAGGGAGCGCGGTTGGAAGAAGAAGTTTTTTGTGTCGGCCTCGCCGAGGGAGTATTTTGGGTAGTTGACGAGGAAATCCTGGAACTGGGGGAAGTTGAGGCTGACGTTGGCTATGTCTTGTGGGATTGGGTACTTGTTGATGAAGAGCCAGTTTAGAATGAGGTCGCTGGCGTGTTCGACGTCAACGAAGAGACCGTAGTATCGGAGTAGGTTCGAGACCTCGAGGGCTTCGATGGTGCCGCTGCCGTCCGAGTCGAATCGGTCAAAAAGCGCCTTCATGCTGTGCATGTCGCGCTCCCAGATCGGGTTGCAGGGACCCGGGGGATCCCAGAGGTAGTCGTCGTCGGTATCGTCGACGATCGCGACCTCCTGGAAGATGTCGTCGCTGCCCTTGGATTCTTTGATGTGCATCTCGATGCTCTTCTCTATGCGCGTGTTGACGCGGGCCTGCAGCTTTTCGAGGGTGCGGCGTCGCGAGGCGGCGATTTCCTCCTCGTGCATGTAGTGCTGGACGAGAGCGTACTGGAAGACGGAGAGGCAGCCGTAGATGAGCGAGATCTGGAGGAACTGGGTAATGTATATCTCGTAGCTGACCGTCTCCATCTGGGAAAAGACCGCGTTGAGGAGGAGTCGGAGGATCAGGACAGAGGTGATCGAGACGCCGACGCGCGCGGGAGCGGACGCCCTGTCGACGAAGAAGCCGCAGTAGACGATCGCGAGGAATATAAGAGCCGGGATCATCGAGTAGTTGATATGGTACTTGGACCGGCGCGTCACGTGGATCTGCAATATCGCGTAGGACCAGACGCCGGCGGGGTACGTGTAGTCGACGTTCGTCGCCGACGTCTTGTCCAGCTGCCAGATGCTGTTGCCGCGAGCGATTTCGTACGGGATGCCGTCGCCGAGGGCTGTCAAGATCAGGTCGTCTTTGGTCAAGCTGTACGAGCCGATTTCGACCGAACAGGTGTGCGAGTCGAACGGCAATTGTCGGGCCTTGAAGCTGCATTCGAACACCGCGTTTATGTATCGCGAAGTAAAAACCATGCCGTCGGGGTAGATCCAAGTCAGGGACGCCGTGTCCTCGGGCCTGACGTTGGATTGGCGGAAGTTTTCCGAATATATGTCGGGCCGCCAGATCGATGACTGGTTGCTGAGACTCCAAGCGCGTTCCGTCGATCCCGGCGCGCACCGGTCGTCGGCCCAAGGGCTTTCGTGCGCGAGGCGATCATCGTGCCAGAACAATCGAAAGTATCCTCGTGCCGTCAACGTCTGATCGATCTCGTTGATCGCGAACGACAGCATTGACAGCTCGATCGTCACGTTATCGGGGGGGGCGTCCAAAGAATTGCGTTTCGAAACTTCCGGCCTCACGGTCAGGTCGTAGTCGCGGAGCAAAGTCGCTTCGAGCTCAAGCCCGCTCGCGCCGCATCCTCTGCCCGTCTTCCACCTGCATTCGCATTCGCTCTCGGCCGCGACGGCCGCCAACACGACCAACGCCCGACGACGACGCCTCACCATCGTACGCCTCAACAAACGCAAGACAGACAGGTTTTGCTGCCACAAAAATAGATCTGCTTACGACTGCCGTGACGTCAAACCGTCTTGCTTTCTTCTTGTCGTCGTCGTTTGCCACAAGGTCTTTCTTAAATGGATGTATGCGTCACGAGTACACCCTAAGAAGTGGGTGGGTGGGTGGGTGTGCACCCGCGGTCACAACGACCCGACTTCCACCGCCGCCGCCGCCGCCGCCGCCGCCGGAAAAAAAAAAAAAAATCTCCAACAAGTCTTGTGGACGACTTTTTCGTGGCTCGGTGTTGTTGCGTCCACTCTCGTTCGCGAGAGTGTTCTTGCTGGCCAATACCCCATTGACTGGAGACGGGCCGCCGTCCAACAACTCGAAACATTGGAGTGTGCCGTCCTTGGGGTAAATGAATAATCTGCGGGATGTTGTGATATGGAAATCTACCAGGATCATCTATTTCTGCTAGCTGCATCATCGAACCTAACGGCGCGCCCTCAAACAACGTGTGACTGCCGTTCTCGATGATGCCTTATCACGCGAGGATCTCTCTCCCTCATGGTGCACTCCCTGGGTGTTGACCACCTCTCAAAGGTGCGTGAACTCAGGGGGGCCTCATCGGTCGCTCTCCACGACGCGGAAGTCGTCGCCCGTCAACGCCGCGCGAATGCTCGTGCCCAGCTTGATTAGCACACCGCGCTTATTGGTAGTAGCTTAGGGGGTGGCGACCAGACCCCTTTGAAGACTGTGCGACCATTTCGTGTTCTTCCCTATGATTTGTCTCTTAACTGGGATCCTACTACGTGGTTGTCCCGAAAGCCATTCCCATTGCGGTTGTCTCTGGAGTCGGGATGTGCCGCACGCGCGTGAATGCTGCTGCCCTACAGCGCGAGCTGCAACACGAACCTTTCACTTTACGGCTAAATCGCGCTGCGATGAGTGACGAAATTGATCCTTCCATTTGACTTTTTCTGGCAAATAGCATCTGTCGTTCTACTAATGCGTCGCGAGCTCTACATGTTTCAGTATCATCGGCGATTTCCATTTCGCGAGTCGGATATATCCACTTTGCGAAGTGATGAAGAAAACTTTCCAACAGTAGACGCTCGGCGCAATTCACCTCGTCGCCGAACATCTTCTTCCGGAAGCTGTCTGCTGACCGCGCGGCGCCGGTGCTAGCTCTCTTTGGAAGAAGACACCGAGCTGGTGCTTTTTATGTATTTCGCTCGTCGTCCACGCGCTTCGATTTTTTCTATAGGAATTGAGCCGCGCAGCTCTTCCCGTAGGCACGATACGAAATCTCCAGCGATTGTTCAGGGGATTGATTCTTTCATGTTCGGTATGAAGGAGGTTTTCGGTGGGATTAGGTTTTCGGTGGATTGGAGAGCGCGGCGTCGCCGATAAGCCGAGTTTCGAGGCGCTCCGGCCCAAGACGCCAAAGATGTTCAAGACGCCGGCGCGCCGCTCCATCGCCCGCGGCGTCAACGGACACGCTAGCCAGTCGTGGTTGTGGCCGTGGTCGTTGCCCGCGTCGGCGGCGGCCTCGAGGAAGAGCCAGTGGGCGAGGAAGGGGTCCTCGAAGGAGGGTGGCTTCGCCTGCATGGAGGAGGCAGGCCTCGAGGGCGGCGATGACGGTGGCGTGGTTGCCATGGTGCAACCGATGACGACGAGCTCGTTCTGGCAGTCGTCCTGGCCCTCGCACCAGAGTGGCGCGATGGCGTCGGCCTGTCGGCCACTCTGCGCGGTCGACCGATACCCACCAGAGGGGTGCAGCAGGAGCGAAGCGATACGGCCGGCGAGGGATATGACGCACTCTTGGTCCCAATCACGGGACGTGCCAGCCCTTGGCAGGACGACGGCGCCGGCGGCCCAAGCGTCGAGGCGTTGGCAGCTCAGGTGCAGCGGGGACCGGTGGCAGAAGACGAAGTTAGCGAGCTCGGCACCAAAGGTCGACGCGTCGACGACGATGATAATGATGTCGAGGTTGAAGACCGGCGAGACGCCGTCGCCATCCTCGAAGGTAAAGTTTTTTGCCATTGACAGCTGCTCCGAGGTTGCCTGAGGACTCGACGAGAACGCAGTCGAATTGGCGCCGGTCCGCAAGGTCACGCAGCGTTGTCAGCAGGTCCTCGCTCAGCGCGCAGCAGACACGGTGCTCGTCAACTCGATCATGTGCTCCTTTTTTTGCACAACGTCCGCGGCACGGAGCAGGGCGCCGTCGACGTTCACCGCGGGCATGTCGTTGACGATGACCGTGACGCGCAGGACCTTCTGGGGCTGGAACACGCGCTGCATGTGCGTCGTCTTGCCGGCGCCCAAAAAGCCCGACAGCACGGTGAACGGCAGCTGCTTGGGCGCGGGCTCTACCTCTTAATGGCCACGGCCGAAGACGCCGACCCATTTGCGCTGGACCAGGCCGGCGGCAGCGCCGGCGTGCAACACAGCGCCGGTGGCGGCGAGGAAGAGGCGCGTCGGCTCATCGACGCGGGCCGGCTCCTGCTCATGATCCTACCAGTAGTAGTAGACATCGTTGTCGTCGGAGAGGTCGGTTTTCCTCGAGGGGCACGTCGGGCGGCGGATCCCGAGCCTCGAAGAAGTGTACCGTCGTCAGCCCTGCGTGTGGTACTGCATCATTGGCGCAACCTTGTCCAGGGGAGAACTTCGACTCGTCGACGGCGCACCGCGTCGCAGAGGCTCTCAGGCCCTCGGTCACGTCGACCGCGTTGTCGGACTCGACGGCCGGCACGCACGCGCATGCCAGCCCAGTCGTGCGACTGGCAGAGCACGCAGCGGCTGCCGCGCGAGGCACCGGCGCGCGGCGAGAGGGAGTTGACGGTGGGTTCGACGCTCGCGTCGACGTACGCCATAAGGACCGCGGTGGCGTCGTGGACGTGGAGCTCGTGCTGCTTGGTGACGCGGGACATCTCGGCATCGAGACGGCCAAACCAGAGCCGCTGGCCCTGGTCGTCGCAGACGAATGAGTCGGCGGCCGGCGTCAGCGCGACCATGCGAGCGAGGTGTCGTCGGCAGCGGCGGCGCCCAGGTCGCAGTCCGCAGGGAAGACGTGGCGGAGGGCGTAGCTGCGTTTAGCGAGCTGCGTATCGTCGGCGAGGGTCGCGTCCGCCGGAATCGCCACGCGGCCCACAAGCAACCCGTTGACCACGGACGGTGCCAGCGCCAGGTCGAGGTAGACGACGCAGGCCAGCTAGCGCCTGGGGCCGGTCACCGGTCAAGTCGAACGCGACCTTGAGCGAGAGCGGCGCCAGAACGCCAGCCACCCCCAGCGTCACCGCGCGGCAGCCAATCGTCAGCTTTGCAGCGTCCACATCAGGGGCTTGCCTAGTCCCGAGCGCGGCGACGCCAGCTCTTTGTCGAGGCGCACATCGGGGTCCAGCGGCGCCGGGTCCACGATTGCTACCAGCGCCACCGCGCGCTTCCGCAGCACCAGCGTCCACGGCACCGCTGTACCGCAGCACCGCCGCCCATTCCTCCTCGCCCTCGGCCGACGCCGTCAACAACACGCGTGTGCGCACCTTCGAGCAGCCAGCTCTACGCCTAGGCCGGAACGTCCCCCGCACTGCAGACATAGGCCCGCGGGAGAGCAAACTTCTTCTTGTCATCCTCGGGAACTTTGCACTTGCGGCTCACTGTTCCCTGTTGCTGGCGGCACAGGCGAGCCTCTGCTATAGCAGGAAGACATATTGGCATTAGGCCGGGCTCGCTGTGCCCTCACCGCCCTCACCCATGTCGCCGCCTCGGGGAACCCCGCCCAGGCCGCCCGATCCCAGCAGGACGTCACCCTTCGTCGCACATACGTCCGGCGGCAGCATGCGTACGACCTACGGGCGGGGCCCGTCCTCTCTTCGCCTGCCCCTCGCCTCGGCGATGACCCCGACTAGGTCCCGCGTACTTATCTCCGCCCGTCAGGCACATCCCTCATACCCCACAAACCCACCCACATCCTTCATGCTCCCCACACACACCCCCCCCTCTTAGCAGTCGACATTTAAAGACATATTAGCCACCCACATCCTTCATGCTCCCCACACACACCCCCCTCTTAGCAGTCGACATTTAAAGACATATTAGCTCCCCACACACACCCCCCTCTTAGCAGTCGACATTTAAAGACCCCACATCCTTCATGCTCCCCACACACACCCCCCTCTTAGCAGTCGACATTTAAAGACCCCACATCCTTCATGCTCCCCACACACACCCCCCTCTTAGCAGTCATTTAAAGACATATTAGTGTCTTTAAATGTCGACTGTTAAGAGGGGGGTGTGTGTGGGGAGCATATTAGTGTCTTCTTCCGTGAATATAGGAATTGTAGGTTTCCATGATTCCAGGAACACGAGCAATAAATGAGCAGGGAGCGGTCTAGGAGAGGAGGACCGTAATAAGTCTTACCCGAGCGAGAGAACTCTTGACGAAGTGTGCAGATATTTTTGTTGGCGAGCATGCAAGCAAGCCAGAGCGCGATTGCTGGCAAGGTGGAAGAGCCGGCGCCCTCGGGAAGCTCGATACTCGCGAAGGATCTGAAAGCCTTGAGTTTTCCAGGATCGCGAGCCGGGGTTGGTGAGGAAAAAGCGACGAAGGCGATGCCCGTGACGCTGCTGTCGGGGTTCTTGGGCAGCGGCAAGACGAGCCTGATGAGACACATCCTGCAGAACAAGGAGGGGCTTCGCGTGGCGGTAATCATGAACGAGATCACGGAAGTGAACCTAGACGCGATGGCGCTGGAGGGGTCGAAGCTCTTGAAGCAGGAGGAGAAGCTAGTGGAGATGGCGAACGGATGCATCTGCTGCACGCTGCGTGAAGATCTATTGGTGCAGCTGCGCGAGCTGGCGCGGTCGGGCGACTTCGACGCGGTGCTGATCGAGAGCAGCGGGATCGCGGAGCCGATGCAAGTAGCAGAGACGTTCTTCGTGAATTTAGAGGATGGGAACGACGAGCTGCAGAAGGAAGCGCCACTAGACAACTGCGTGACGGTGATCGATGCGTCGATGGTGGAACAGCATATGGAATCGTTGGAAACGATCGACAAGCTCGACCCAACGGCAGACACGAGCGCCGAGGGGCAGCAGGACATTGCCGCGTTGCTGTTCGCGCAGCTAGAATTCGCGAACGTGGTACTGCTGAACAAGGTGGACCTGCTGGGCAAGTCCAAGCAGGAGCGCTCGGAGAACGAGGCGCGACTGGCGACGATCGTGAAGAAGATCAATCCGCGGGCGCAGGTGATCGGTACCCAGAACGCCCGTGCGCCGATTTCGAACATCCTGCGCACTGGGAATTTCAGCCGCGAGTTCGCCGAGGGTGTCAACAACTGGATGAAGGACATAAAGAGCGGTGTGAAGCACGTGCCCGAGACTCTGGAGTACGGGGTGAGCGGGTTCTTCTGGACAGCGGATCGGCCGTTCCATCCAAAGCGATTGTACGAGTGGTTTCTAAAGTACTTCGCGCTGAAGCAGGTCGTTCTGGGCGACGACGAGGACGGCGAGGATGTTGAGGATGATGAGGTGGCCGAGGAGGTTGAGGATGACGTTGAAGAAGACGACAATGAAGACGATGAGAACATGCAGTGTGATTTTGATGAGCGTAAGACGCGCCTGGAGCACTACGGGAACCTGTTCCGAAGCAAGGGCTTCATCTGGATTGCCGGCGAAGAACGCGGAAAACACGTCGTCCAGTGGCAGCAGGCCGGTTCCATCCTAACCTTCGAGCCCGTGGGGCTCCTCGATGGGTCTAAACCGGCCAGCCAGAAGCTAACATTTGTGGGCCAGGATCTAAAGCACGACGTCCTCAAAGACGATCTGGAGTCGCTGCTTATGACCAGCGCCGAACTCGAGCAACTCGCAACTGACATCGAGTCAGGCAACATGGAATCGCTGGAGGACCCATTCGAGGTGTTTCCCAACTCGAGCGTCGTTCTACGGCGCAAGCAAGACCACGACCACGAGCACAACGACGAATGCGAGCTGCCTCGTCGCGATGCCGACGAGTCCGATGATAAAGAAGATGCTCTCGCCGAGGAAGGCGGCCCGCAGGAATAAATAAGTAAGCTCTTTGAACAAGCGCCGTCGTGCGGGGCTTTCTTCGCTCCTGAGCACGTGCCGCGTACTTCGAAGCCTGCCTTTTACTATTTCGATTTCCTCGAATTGCCTTTTTTTCGCTTCGCGTGCTCGCCGTTGATCATATCGCTGCGAGTGCTTTGCAGCATACCGTAGGCTCACGTGGCGCTCCGCCACTATCCCGCGCCTACGCTCCCCTCGTGTCCTCGTGTGCGCCCGCCTGCGCTTGCCAACCCACCTGCTCCTCACCCCTCCCCACCGCCGCGAAAGTCATCTCGACGGAAGGCCACATTTCTTCTTTCGGCGTTATGAATCATCACGTCGGGAAGGAAGCGTGCGCCGCGGAGAGGCTGCTGATATATTCGTGCTATTTTCAAAAGGCAGACGGGGAAGGAAGCGGCGTTGTTAGCCATGAGGCTGCTGCCACTTCGTGACGTGCGCGATCAAGGCGCGTTCGCCAGCCTCGAGATTCCAGCGGCCGAGGCGGTCGCAGGTCCCGAGTCAAAACAGGTCCCGAGCCAAAGCCTCCAGAGAGAGCTGACAACAAAAAAGCCGTGGCGAGGTGCTAGACGTCGTCGGGCTCGGGACCGGGGATGTAGAGGCCGTACCAGGAATTGATTGCCTCGGGTCGACGGCATGCGCCGATGCGTAAGCACTGGACGGGGAGCAAACGTACGGCCAAGTCGAACGGCAGATGGCGGCGGCATTTCCCATTCGTACGGGGTGCGAACGAAAGCGACGACATTTGGCCGCCACGTCCCGAACAACAAACGAGAGCAGCTTGTTTGGTGTTTGTTCGGAAGAATGTCGATGCGACCATCTGGAGCGAGCCGAAAACACGTCGTTTTTCGTGTCTTTCTTCATAGCAGCAGCGTCTTGGAACCAACCACCGCCGCTTCCGAGTCGCCGCCGTGGACGGACTTCTGAGCACTTCACCTATATAAAGTGGCTCTCTCTCTCTAAAAAAAAAAAAAAAATGGGGCTCATCGTCAATGTCCGAGGAAGGAAGGAAGGAGGCTGCTATTTTTGAAAAACCTCGGCGTTGTTGCCTTAGATAAGTTATATTAACAACAGCGGCAGGGGCGGCGGCCGGCCGAAAATAAAAGATCGATCGATTGTTCTTATCAGGCAGTCAGATGAGAGGCTCGAGGCACTTGCAGGTGGAGAGCTTTGGGCCCTCGACGGTGCCGCCACAGCGGCGACATATGAGGACAAATGGGGTACCCGCGGGCTTTCTGGGTGACTTGGGGGGGGGTGACTTGGGGCGAGGTCTGGGCTGGTGGATTTGGGGGGAGGGGAGGTCGTCGTCGAGGTTGCAGATGGAAGAGGCGTCAGAGGAAGAAGTGGCGAGGTCCCCCATGGAGCTGTCTTGGCTCGTACTCGTGCTGCCGTCGCGGCTTAAGCCGACGCGAAGGAGGGCGAGGTCGCGGAGGTGGCGGCCGGCGCGGCGATCGTCGGCGTCAAGCCTGGCGATCGCCTTTCGGGTCGCCTTGACTTCGCGGACAAGGAGTTTCTTTTGATCGGCCAAGTCGGCAGCCTTGGTCTCGAGTTTTAACCTCGTCTTGGCCGCGACCTCGACGCGGTGCTGGAGCTCGTCGAGGCGCGATTTGAGCGTTTGCTTCTCCGAGCGCAGCGCGGCGCGCGCGGTCGCTTCCCTCTCTCTGGCGCGTCGCACTGCCGCGAGGCGTTCGCGGAGCTCGTCCATTTCCCTAACCCTCGAGGCCGAGGAACCGCCTTTGTTCTTGACGTGCTCGTCGCGCAACGCCTCGATGGCTCCTTCGAGGTGCGAGCCGCGGCGCATATGGTAGTGTAAGCGGTGCGCGACCTCGCGCACGGCGTCCTTGGCGTCGCCCAACGAAGCCGCCGCGTCCCCCGAGAGACCCATCGACACCGCGAGGGTCCGGAGCGTCGAGAGGGCGTGCTGGCGGCGAAGTTCGCTCGCAGCTACCGAGCTCCGTAGCCCTTCCGCCTCGGCGCGCATCTTCTCCACCTTCTCGGCCGTCGCCGACGACTCCATCTGGAACTCCGTCTGGAGCTTTTGGTAGGCGTCGCGCTCGTCGGCGACCACGAAGTACCGCTCGCGCGTCAACGCGGCCGTCCACGCCGCGCACTGCTCCTCGCTATCTGCTCGGAAGAAAAAACTCCGCAGCGGAATATCGGGCGGCGTCGACAGGCGGATCGTGTTCTTCGCGACGATCTCGACGTCCGTGTAGTACTCGAGGTCGATGATCCCCCGCGCGCTCTCCGAGTACTCGTTGTCAAAGTAATACAAGAGCGTCTGCGGGACGAGAGCGCAGTACCGCCGCTGCCACTGGTGTTGCTCGTTCCGCTTCGTCAGCGTCCCCACCTGGACCCCCAGCCGCGTCGCCACGGCGGCCGTCTTCGGCGGCGACGACTTTATCGTCAGGGCCGTGTTGTTGCTCCCGCCGAGACCACCCGTGAACCCCGTCGTCAGCGTGTTCATCTCTGACTTTTTCTTTTGGGAAAATCGCAATTAGGGCAAGGGCTGATTAGTTAGATCCAACTATATTCCGTGGTTTGATTGATTAGAGCTTCACCATGACTTAGTTGGGGCAGGCAACGTCTCGTTGGCTTTGTTTGTTTCAAATGATATATCAAACTAGGCCCAAGTGGTTCAAACTAAGCTGGAGCATTGGGACGTGCACCTAAATAATCCGCACGCCAGTTTCCGTGCCGTGCCACCCGTCACATCCGCACGGCACGGTGAAACCGTGCCGCCCCAAAAGCTGCACGGCGCGGTCACAGAAGTTATGCACTAAACTCGCTAGGCCGCCCACGCGCGCTTGTTATTATAGGTCTTCGGGTGGTGGCTCTCCCTTCGGTTCCGAGGGGATCTCCGACGTTTTCTTGAGGCGCCCGCGCAGGAGATGTCCGTACTGCGCGCGGGCTTATTCGATGGACTCGCGATTCGTGCGGGATACTACGAGAATGTCGTGTTCTTCGCATAGTCTTTTTGGGACGACGATGAGCGGCACTACGCACTAACCCTGAATGACACCCGTGTGGAAGAATGACCAACGCTCCTACATAGTACATGTTGTATTAGTAGTAAGGATGCAGGAAGTCGACACGCGAGACAACGGTAGCCTCTTCGCGAGGCTGACATGTCGGGGAGTGTGGGAGGGCCTTGGAGGTACGGCGGGAGTCTCTCGGATCTACGATGGAGTTCGGGACAGCGACGAAGACGATATTCAGCTAGCGTTCGAGAAGGCGGTGAATGAAGACCCGAGGAAAAGGCCCGTTAGGAGGACAGGCAAGTCTCGCGACTGCACCGACACTTCGAAGGCCGCGAGCCGCGGAAATTGGCTCATCTGAGGGAGATCGCCCACGAGGTGACCGTGGGGAATGGCTTCAAATCAAAGTAGGACTTTCAGTTAAACGTCCTGGAGGAAGCCGAGAAAGACGGCCACCTTCTCGAGAGCTCTAGGTCCACAAAGCGGCGGATGGAACTTGTCTGCAAGGTCAAAGGCTGCGAGTTCTTACGCGTCTTCCAGGTGCCACGCGGGTGTGACGGCCCCGCCGGCACGTTCACGGCCGCCGTACCTGCAATTCTGGGGATTTCGTGCCAACGGCCACCCAGGCCAAGTCCAACTATACGGCCAGGCATATTGAAAGTATTCTCAAGGACGCCGTCCTAGCATCCATCGAGGGCCAGCCAGGAGGCAACCGCAAGAAGAAGACCGAGACCGAAGTCACGAACAAGGTACTCACAGCCACCCCGCTGCGAACCCAGACAACAACGACTCAACTGTGACCTATTTAGCTCAATTTGATGCATCGCAAAACGAAGTTAGAATCAACTTAAGGGTGAGTATCATGCACCAACTAAATGGTTCTAACTAAGCACAAAAAATCGATGTAACTACGTCATCATTGCTCTATCTACGACAAAAAGTTGCTCTACTTAAGTCACATCTAACAAAGTTTCTGAATTAAGCCCCTATGTCATAGGCTATGAATCAAATTAAGTTAAAATGAACCCATTTAAGTCAATGTCTCTAATCGCGACGACCCCATTTTTTTTTGTTTTTACCCTTTATTAATTAATAACCCTCTCTACCCCCAGAGCCCCGGAAGAAGGCGGCGGATTTCGGTCGCGTTGGTCACGACGGCGTCGACGGCCGGGTCTTCGGCGACGGCCATGTCGCCCAACAACCCCGCTTCGCCCGCAACGTTGGCGCTCGTTTCCTGGACGAGGCACGTCCGCATCCCGAGCGCGTGGCACGCGCGTATGTTTCTCATCGAATCTTCGACCATCAAGCACTCCGCCGGCTCGCGGCCGATCGCTCGGAGGACGGCGTGAAAGGCTTCGGCCTCGGGCTTGCAGTGGGGCATGACGTCCTCCACCGCAAACAGTTCCCCCTGGAGACCCAGGGCGTCGAGGCACCGAAGCCCGTAGGCGCGCGGCGAGTTGGTGAAAAAAACTTTTTGCTTTGAAAGTTCCTCGAAATCGGCGGCGAAACTCGTTGGCTTGAGCATCGAAAAGTCGCAATTTTCGGCCCAGAACTCACCCAGCTCGCGCTCGACGAACGGTCGTGGAAGCTTCCCCTCTTTGGTCGCAACGGTGAGCCCTTTGAGCGTCGAATGGTATCGCCGAAAGTACTCCGTGCGAACGGCTAGAGCTTCTTCGACGGAATCGAAGCCGAGCCGTTCGCACATGAAACGACCGACTATCGGACCGCTGTTCCGATGCGCCGAGAACCCGCACGACGCGGGGTACAACGTGTCGTCGATGTCGAAGATGACGGCGCGGATCTCTGGAGCCCACGTCGCCGCCACGCGCATAATTTTATTTCTGATCCGTTGGACCGTTTCTGCCTGCGTCACGCAACGAAATAATGAACGAGTAGGGAGCTTTTAAAACCGCAGCAAGAAAAATGCATCCCCCGGGGAAAGTGCGGGGACGGGGGAGGTGCCGGGAGCGAGGAAAAGGTGCGGGGACGGGGTGGTGGCGGGCAAAAAGGAAGGTGCAGCGGATACCCGTTTCCCCCGCCCCTCCCGGCCGGGCCGGCTAGACGAACACACTTCTCCGAGCCAGCGATTTCTCGAACTCCGGCCGCGAGGGTGCGTCGACGGCGAAGTCATGGGCGAGGTTCTGAGTAGAAGGAATGTCACGGTCGATTCGAAGGCTCTTGAAAGCGTTTCTTATGGACTTCACGGCGACAAACAGCACCCGCCACGCATACTAATATACCAACCCCGCTGTTATATTGCGTGAACAGACGCGTTGCTCCAGGTTGCGCCGAGGGGTAAATTTACGCGACGACAAGGTCGAGCCGTTAGATCGTCTCTCTCTCGCTCGCTCGCTCGCTCGAAATTTGTTTGTGCAAAGAAGCCCTTGTGTTGCCGAGTCGCTCAACAACCTCGACGGGTTGCTGGCTTTTCAGGCGGAAGGAATCAACACGAGTGTATTCTTTCTTCGCTCGCAGCAGATGATGGCGGCTGTTCGGCGGCTCCAATTCGCGGGTGGATCCAGTTTGCTATCGCCACGAGCGAGTGGGGACGAAACCGTGACGACGGTGAAAACACACTGTCTCGCCGTTTGATAGAGAGCCACTTGTTCAAAACCTGCGCGGCATTGATTGTCGAGGCCTGCCCGCAGCACCACAACTTGCTCGACTTTTTTTTGGCCCTCATCATAATAATTAATAACCCTGCTTGCTACCCGGATATTGATCGATACACGATTCCCTCACCACAAGAGCCAACCCGAAGAGCATGGATGAAGCCAAGGGGGATCCTCGACGGTGGGAGCATCTCGGCATGCTCGTGTCGCTCACAGTGTGCTCCCACATGGGGTGGGTGATGTACGCGACAGTGCCGTCCCGCACGGGCGATGCGCTGGACGTTTCCCAAACCGCCGTGACGTTGACGGCGACCGTGTATCCGGCGCTCAGCTTGGTCGGGAGCTGGGTCGCGTCGAGGGCGCTGGGTCGCGGCGGACTGCGCGGCGCGTTGGTCGAGACGTGTTGGCTCATGGTGATTGGCGGCCTGCTGCGATGCGCGGGCGCGGCAGTCGGCGGCAGAGTCGGGTTCGCGATCGTGCTGTGCGGGCAGACGCTGTGCGGTCTCGGGCAACCGCACGTCGTGAACAATCCCGTAACGCTCGGGAACGAGTGGTTCCCCGTCGCCGAGAGGGAGACCGCCTCGACGGTGGGGCTGCTGGGCGACATCCTCGGCCAAGCGATAGGCGAAGCGTTGGCGCCAATCGTCGTCGAAAGATCAGGAATTTTCGCGCTCTCTGTGGCGTATCTTGCGCCCGTCGTCGCGACGGCGGTGTGGGTGTACGCGAGATTTGAAAATCGGCTCCCCCCGCGCGGGCCAACGGACCTGTTTTCTGCGTGGCGACGCGCGCTCGACGACGTCGAATTTAGAATTTTGGCTCTCACGTTTTGGCTCGGCCTCTCGGTCTTCAACACGGTCCTCTCGCTGGCGTCGCAGTGGCTCCATCGGTGCGGCTACAGCGCGACGGAAGTCGGCTTCTTCGCAGCGACGTTCGTCCTCGCCGGCGCCCCCGCGTCGCTCTTCGCCGCACTTTCGCTCGACTCGACGCGTGCCTACAGACCGCTCTTGAAGGGCCTCGGCCTCTTCGACATGGTCGCAACCCTCGTTCTTGCGGGGGCGACGAGGCCCCGCAACGCTCTTCTCCTCTTCCTCTCCTTTGGCCTCCTCGGCGCCTCTCTCGTTGCCACAGCTTTCACTCTTATCGAGACGGCCGTCGAGTGCCTCCACCCCACCCCTCCCGAAATATCCACGAGTCTCCTCTTCGTGGGCGGAAATCTCCTCTCGATCCCCGTCACCTACGTTTTCCTTGCCCTCCTGCGTGCCGACCGTTGCCACCCCGCGGACCATTTTCTCCGACACCCCCTCTCGGGGACACCCCCTCCCCCGACAACGACGTTCATCATCTGCGTCTTCGCGTGCTGCCTCGCCCTTCTCCTCCTCTACCGAGGGCCCTACCGTCGCCTGGAGGCCGAAACACAACAGCGCGTCGTCTAATTACGTTTGGTGATGTGGCGGCGTGGAGATCCTTGATCTCGTACCAGTCGACCTACCTTGGTCTCTGGGGCGAAGAGAATCACAATCTTTTCTTTTCAGGGCTAATATAATCGCTGTTTGTGTGGCTTCTTCTCCCCTAGGCGAGGAGGACGGCCCTGGAGTCGAGGCCGCCTCGGCGGCCTTAATTTTGGACGAGTCTGCGTGCGTCAAGAAGCGCAGAAAGCTAGAGAACGGTGACCCGACGAACACGCCGAAGTCGTCGAATGAATATAGCAGGCAAGAAATGATGATAAGCAAGCGTCGTCTCAAGCGTCCTGGGGACAAACAACATGAGACACAGTCCGTTCTTTTTTTTTCCTGGGAACTTGTTGTCTGCACGGACGCGCGTGCAACCTCATGATCTGCTAATCGTCGATGATCATATGTAGCACGCCGTACTGCCGAAGGTTTCGAGAATTGTAAAGCTATGGTGGCCGGACCGCGTTTGTATCCCGTATGGAGCTAGCTGCCTTGGTTCTCGGTATTGGTAAGCGACTGGGGGTTATTATCTTGGTGATTCGTTCTTGTGGTGGTGCGAGATTTTGACTCAACGGTTTTTTTTTTAGCACTACGGATGTGATGCACATCCTACATTACTTGTAGCCGCGACGAAGAGCAACCTGCCTCGCAACAGCTGCCTCCCGTGATGCCCGTTCACCTCATCGCATCTGGCGCTCCAAGTCGAGTTTTCACACTTGGCTGTGAAATGTGTTTTGTCCGTCACAACACACACCATCAGTCGTCGAAATAATTAAATTGTCGTGTGATGCCACTAGTGGAACAGAGAAGGTCCATCACATTCAAACCGACCCTTGTATAGTTAAAATAACCGTACACAATATTTCCTTGGTTATTAGTGTGTGTAGCAGGGTCGGCGGCGGCGGCGGCGCCCACAATCACCATCTTGGGATCCATGGCCCCGTCATAATCTTATGTCGACATAATGGCATTGCTTTTTGTGACGCTGCCATCGTTCGTTTTGTTGCCACGACTTTCTCCCCGAGCGTGCGTGTCGACGGCCGCCGACACGTGAGGAGGAAGAGGAGGAGGATCCTGAGAAGATGTCTTGGAATGCAATCCTCCAGACTAGGTCTTTCGTCCACGTGACCACAGTTCTTGTTATATGCAGCAAGGCAGCGGCAACACCAAATTGCTCGGAGACACCACCACCTGGTTCTAATAGGAAAAGATGCCCCCATACCGAAGATAACAACAACGTGCCTTCATATAAAAAAAAAAGCCGAACGTAAACTCACGCCCCGAGCTGGTTGTTGATTCGGCCACCAAGTAAAACACCCGAAGCTCATCACAATGGAATTCGAAAACGATAAAAAACCCACAAAATACTAGTAGAGGGACTTGGCGGAGAAGAAGTGCTTGAGATTTTTAACCCCAAAGAGGGCGGTGACAACAAGGATGGCGAGCTGAAGGACGGGCCACCATATAGCGGCCAAGTTAACTCTCTCGGATTTCTTGTGAAACTTGACTTCCTTGTCCTTCATGTAGTCCGCTTCGCTCAATATCTCGGCGAGTTCGTCATTGAGTTTGACAACTTCGATCTGCAGCTTGTCCATTTTGTGATCAGCGACGAGGTCGTCGTAGTATTTGTCCGGGAAACCGACGTCGATGTCGATGTCGAATCTGAGTGGTCCGCGCGTGGCCTTGAAGCAGAGCTGGTGGGGGCTGGCGGCTTGCGTGACGAGCTCGAGTTCCCCCGCGTGGTCGGCGATCGTCTTGGAAAAGAAGACCGTCTCGCTTCTTCTGTCGGTGAGAGCAACCTTGACCCCGTTCTTCGTCTCGCTCGGGGTCAATTTTTCGAGCGAGGGGATTTCGTAGCGCACCTTCATTCGCGTTTCGACGGGCTGCTCGACGTTGAAGCACTCGCTCTTGTCCTCGAGAACGAGGAACATGGCGCCAACGAGGCGGCAGAGCGAGACGAGGCGGAGCATAATAATAATAATAATAATAATAACCCTTTCGACGCCCCCGACCTCTTCTTATTGCCAATCTTTTAATAATAACCCTCTCCAAACAACAACAAACAACCCGTGTGTTTGGGTGGCTTGTAATGTCCCTTACCCTGATCGCCGACTGCGGTTGCGATGGAGGACGGTGCCTCATGAATCCTGAGCCTTGCGAGGGCATCCGCCCTCCCGGCGTAGGTTGGCACCTATTCGCCTCCCGGGCGGGCCGGTTGGCAGCCGGAACGTTCGCAGTGGGACGGTGTATGGCCGGGGGGCGAAGACGGAAGGTTATCGACGAGTTGGTTGTCAGTGATATCGCGATCTCCTCGTCGCATGGCGACAAGCTTGATGGTCACTCTCCGCCGACCGACCTTTCGGCGCTCCTCGTCTACAGGCCCGTGATTCCGGACTGGCTCCTGTCGGTCCGGCCTGGCTCCCATGCTCGGGAGAGGTCTGAAGTTAGTTAGTTAGTTAGTTATAACATCGTAAGGCAGAGAGCCAGAACGCTGGTTTATTGGGGCGCACGTAGATGATGGGTGCGCTAACGTGCCATCAATGCGGGGGGGTTCAAGCCAAGTTCGCCAACACGTAGGTGCCGCGAGTGGGAAATCGCCAATGTCCTGGGCGCGCTGCACCCTCACCGCCCTCGGGCACGTCGCCGGCGTCAAGAGGGCGGCCATAGATAGATAAATAAGAGGACGGACGGGACGTCAGTCAACGTGATTCTTTTTTCAAGTTGGTGGATCGACGTAAACAATCCACTCACTCACCGAAACAGCCCACACCCCCCAAGAAGGCTTTTTATTTTTTACCGCCGCCGCCGCCGCGCTTTTTTGAATTCACACTGAAAAAGTAGCAAGCTCTGGTGTGTGATGAAAAGCACCCAAGCAACGGTTGATGATTGATGGAAGAGGAAGTGATCATCACCGCGTGCTGCACGGTGTGCGGCGTGGAGAGTTCGAGGGTTCTGACGAGCCACGAGCACCCGGTGGTGCCGGGAAGAGCGGTGTGCGGGCTCTGCCTCGAAGCGCTCGAGGAATGCGATGGGGAAGAGTGTTGCGCGTGGTGCGGGGACGGCGGGGAGCTGTTGGTGTGCGATGGGTGCGGGCGGAACTGGTGCCGGGATTGCCTCTCGAGGCACCTGGGGAGCTCGTACGTGGAACGCGCCGACGCATCCGAGGAGTGGCGGGAGTGTCCGGCGTGCGAGCCCGCGGGCGGCGGCGGAGGATTTCCCCCCCCCCCCGACGCGGATCCCGACGAAGCTGCTCGGTTGTTGCGGTTCGAGTCCGAGCTCGCCGAAACCCAGGAGAAGCTCGAGCCGGAGATGGTGGAGCGGCTGCGCTTGGGGATCGCGGCGGAGATAGAGGACGAGGAGGCGATCGACGACGAGTTGGACGAGTGTCTGAGGCTGCTCGAGCGCAAGCTCGAGCTGCTCGAGCGCGAGCACGCAGCCGCGCAGGAGCGGGCCGAGGCCGCCGGCGTGGATTTGGCGATGTTTTATATGGCGTTGGAGGCGGCGAACGCGGCCGGCGGTACGACGCTGTCGACGGCGTGGGCCAAGGCGCCAAAGCTCGCGTCGCGGAAGAGAGGAGTCGTGAGGGCGTGCGCGCGCGGATCGGGCGAGGACCTCGACGACGAGGAAGTATCGTACGAGGCTCCCGAGGACGCCGAGGCACGGGCCTGGGTGGAGGCCGCCGAGGCGGAGAACCAGGCGAAGCGGCCGATGAAGCTGAAGAGGAGCCGAGGCGGGGCGATGGCGCTGGTCGGCGAGACGGTGGGGGCGACGGGCTTCGACGAGCGCCGGAAAAAGGAACTCGGGAGCGAGTACGAGGCCGTGTATAGCGCGACCCTCGAGAGTATTCAGGACGAAAGAGTGCGCGAGCAGGCCGAGGAAATCGACGAGTTGGACGAGAATTGGGCTCGAGAGATAAAGGATCCCGCGGAACGGAAACTTATCGAGGAAAACGAGAAGCGTCGCGAGCAAAAGGCTAAGGTCGTGCGCCGGCACGAGGAAGAGGAGGTGGTTGCAGTCAAAAGGAAGCGATCCCGCGACAACAAGGAGGTATCTCGTCGCAAAGAGGTTGTGTCATCGTCGGGCCCCCTTTCGTCGTCGCCCGAGGTCGAGGTGGTCGAGGTGCATTCGACGACGCCGCGTCGCGCTCCCGTGTGGGAGCGCGGAGGACGACGACGCGCGTGGATCGTAGGCCAGGATGCCGACGGCATGATCTACCTGCCGGCCGAGCGCGCGCAGCACCTCATCCGGTGTCCGGCGACGATCGGGCGGCAGAAGAACGAGGACGAGGCGGGGCACGTCGCGGTGTGCGGCCCGCTTAACAAGAAAATATCTCGCGAGCTCGCAGTCCTGAGACGCGTGCCGGATGGCATCGAGCTGACGCGGTGCGAACGGGCAAAGACGCAGGTGGTGGTGGATTCGAAGGACCTGGGGGCGGGCGAGTCTACGGTGATAACGCGAGCGGCGGCCGTCAGGTTTGGGGGTCTCTCGAGCGCGCGCGACGCGCGCCACCACCCGATCGAGGCCTACGTGCTCTTGCCGCTGCGCGAGGGCGACAAGACCTACTTCGAGCTGCCGCGGCACGACCCCGAGGACTTCGTGCGGGGGCACCACCACCACCACCACTACCAACAACAACAAGAAGAACGAAAACACCGGGCCGGCGCCAGGACCACCACCACCGCTGGAACCGGACGGTCGCGAGAGGAGCCGATATGCGTCGACAGCGAAGACGACGACCGCGGTAGGAGTGGTAAGTGTTGTTTATCCTCCTCCTCCTCCTCCTCCTCCTCCTCGAAGAGGAGTAAGAAGAAGAAGTTGTCCTCGGGGTCGTCGCCGACGCGGCTGACCAACCTGAAGGTCCCCAAGCGCAAGGACATCGGAGACGTCTTGGACGAAAACGACCTGAGCGCGGAGACGCAGGAAGCGACCAAGCTCGAGCAGGAGAAGAGAGACCGGATCAAGGCGCGCAAAGAGAGGCTGTCGTCGCGCGCGTCGCTCGAGGCAGCAGCAGCAACGAGTAGCCCGCCGCGCTCGCCCGTCGTCGAGGCAGCAGCAGTAGGTCGTTCCTCCTCGTCGGACGTCGAGCGCGTCGCGCTGAACGACGGCGAAACCGAGGCAGAAACGGTGTACCTGCCGTCGTACCTGTGCGGCGGCGTGCTCAAAGCCCACCAAATCGAGGGCGCCCGCTTCATCTTCGAGCAGACGATCGAGAGCGTCGACCAGCTCGACAAGTACCCGACGGGCTGCGAGGACCCGATTCCGTTGGGCTGCGTTTTGGCTTACTCGATGGGTCTCGGAAAGTCGCTCACGACGATCGCGTACCTCGCGGCGCTCTTCAACCACGGTCGCGCCAAGACCCAAATCAAGACCGCGCTCGTCGTCGCGCCCGCGAACGTGGTCCGTAACTGGGAAGCCGAATTCGCGAAATGGTGCGATTCTGACTCCGCCTTGCTCAAGCGCGTGAGGGTTTTCGACTCGAGACGCGACAGACTTGGACAGTTACGAGCGTGGTCGTTGCGCGGCGGCGTCTTGGTCGTGAGCTACGACTCGTACCAGAAGATGGTCTGCACCACCACCACCACCGCCAAAGATAATCCTCCTCGTCAGAAAAAGAAGAAGAAGAAGAGCGAGAGCCTCGACCAGCTCGCGGCGCGCGGCGCCCTCGTTCCGGGTCGAAACGTGATTTCCGTCGTCGGACGGCCCGACGTGAGGGCGGATTTGCTGGTCGGCGGCGTCATCTCGTACCAGCGCGCGACCTACGCGTGCCCCAAGGCCTTCTGCTGGAACGCGACCCGCGACGTCAGCCAATTGGATGGAATGAAAATGGTCACCTACGGCGGCAAGCCTCTCGAATCTTTACTCGTCGACGACGACGACGACGACGAAAAGGGCGAGGACTCGTTCGTCGTCGAGGCGAGGAAGGCGCTCCAGGATCCGGGCCCGGACGTCCTGGTCCTCGACGAGGCCCACCTCGTAAAAAACCCAAACAACAAACGGTTCAAGGCCTTCGCCGGGATTCGGACGCGCAGACGCGTCGCTTTGACCGGCACGCCCCTCCAGAACAACTTGATGGAGTACCACTCGATGATAACTTTCGTTCGAGGGACCGTCCTCGGGACGAGGGCCGAGTTCAAAAAGAACTTCGAGGATCCCATAAAGAACGGCATGTGCGTCGACTCCTCCAAGACCGACGTCAAGAAGATGCAAAAGAGGGTCTACGTTCTCGGGACGAAAATACGAGATTTCGTGCTGAGGAAGGACCAGGCGCTCCTCGCGCAGGAGATAGACAAGACCGAGTACCTGGTCGTGGCGAAGCTCACCTCGGTCCAGCGCCGCCTCTACGCGGGATTCGTTGCCGGGGCCGTCGCCCTCAACGCCCTCTTGGCGCACCAGCCCCTCTTGAAGTTGGGGAACCATCCGCTGACTCACGTCGGCAATAATTCTTCTTCTTCTTTTTCTTCTTCTTCTTCTTCTTCTTCGACCGCCGCCGCCTCCGGGCGAGCGGCGGCACCGCCTCTTATTGCCGCGACCGATTCGATTGCCGCGCTCACCAGCAATCTCCTCCTGGTGTCGAACCCGCTCGAGTTGAAGAAGAAAAAGAAAAAGAAAAAACGCGGAGACGACGAGGAGGAGGAGGTCGTCGAGCTGGAATCGTCGTCGTCGTCGTCGTCGTCGTCGGAAGGGTCTCGTTCTCTCGAGGAGGAAGAAGACGCGCCTCTCGCCGAGCCGGCCAAGCCGTGGAACTGGCACGACGAAGTCGCGGCGATGATGCGCGCCGAGTACGCCGTCGACCCGCCCGTCGAGGACACGGTCCGACTCTCGTCGAAAATGTCGATTTTGTTCGATATCATCGCGAGGTCGATGGTCGTCGACGACAAGGTCGTCGTATTCAGCCAATCTATCCCGACCCTCGACTACATCGAACGCGTCCTGAGGACGGACGCGTGGTGCGACAAGAGGCGAGACCTCGGCTCCACGGACTCGCGCCGGTGGACGATGAACGCGGACATTCTCCGCATCGACGGCGGGACGGGATCTACCGAACGCCAGCGTCGCGTCGAAGCTTTCGAATCCGGGAGTAAAGCGCGCGTCTTTTTGTTGTCCACCAAGGCGGGAAACATGGGCATTAACCTCGTCTCGGCGAACCGCGTCGTTTTGTTCGACTCCTCCTGGAACCCCGCCATCGACAAGCAGGCCCTCTGCCGCTGTTTCCGCTACGGACAAAAAAAGAAGGTTTTTATTTACCGCCTCGTGATGCAGGGCTTCGAACACACGGTCTACAAGCGCGCGATGCAAAAGGACCACTTGTCCCTCAGATGCGTCGACGACGGCGCCTACGAGCGGATGTGGGCCGCAGAAGATTTGGAAAATCTAGCCACCTTGGACGACGATAATATCGACGTTTGCCTCGACCACGTCCAAGAAGACCCCGTCTTGCACGGGACTCTCGCGCGTCACAAGGACAAGATTGTCGAGACCACCGTCACCGACACCTTCTACAGAGAGAACGCCGACGAGAAGCTCGACGAGGCCGAGTTCGAGGAGGCGATGGACGAGTACGACCGCGAGAAGCAGGGCCTCCCAACGCGGGCCCAAGAGGCCGCCGCCGCGATCCGCCAAGCGGCCGCCCACCAGCCACCGATGAACATACCACCCGCCGCCGCCGCCCTCTTATCCACCATGGATATCTCCTCCCATCATATTACTACTTCATGATGTGGCGGAAAGCAACTTCTCTCCATACAACATGTCGAGGGAGCGAGTCCCTCAAGGCTAAGCAGCCGCAGCAGCAGCATTTTTTTTTTTAGGACGATCAGTAGGCAGCCGAGGAGATCGCGGAGGTAGTAGTAGTACTGGGCGTCGACCGAGTTTGATTTTTTAAGCTCCTTGGACAGACAGACAGACAGACAGACAGACAGACAGACATACATACATGGCGCGCGCGAGGTCGGGGTCATTGGTGTGCTTCTCTTGCAGTTGTTAGAATCCGAAAACTCGGCGAGGGCGACGAGATTTGAGCGCGGTACTGGAGTGTGAGGAGGTGAAGCGGGGCCATGACGTCACTAGAAGAAATCATTTATAAATACATCGTAAATCACGCATCAAGGGCACAGGGCCTTTGGCTCAAGATCAGAAACGGTTCGTCTCGAAGCATATGGAAGAAGGCAACGCATCATCGCGTCAGAAGCTCTTTCCGGAACATATCGGATATTCCGGAACGAAATTTCGGAAGCCTAACCCCAACACTCTTTCGCTGCCCGCTTCCGGGCTTTCGGCTTCCGGAGCTGTGATATCCGTGTTATGAGCTGCTTCTTGTAGACGGTGGACCTTCGCAAGGCACTGGATAGACTCCACTAAAATCCGCCGGGTCTCTCTCTCCAGTCGGTCTTGGTGCTGCTGCGTTGCGGGGCCAAAACTCGGAGTTACACCGCATAACTCTAGAGGGAGAGAGATACCTAGGTGTGATAGTGTGATGGGAGGAGTGGTATAAAAGCGAATAGAGCCGGCTAGCGGAAACCGGAAGGGGAGATGAAGGAAAAGGCGAAGAGGGAGCGAGAAAGAGAACGAGCTAGCAGGGAGTAGAAGAGCTCTAGAGTACAATAAAGAGGAAGAAGCTTGAGCTCGGAGTGGATTTATTGAAGGCACGTCCGCGTCTCTGTGAGAGTTGGCTCTTTTCTTGAGTTCTTTAATCCGTGACGAGGATGCGATCGCCAAGCTCGAACTTGCGGCGGATACCAGGAGCGGCGATGATGCATCCATTCGAAGCCGACCGATCGCCCTTCGAGTTGTCGCCGTGAACGCGGAAGTCGCCGCGGCCGTACACGTTCGTGGAAGCATCTGGCTTGAGATGGATGACTTGGTCACCCAATTTTTTCGTGTAGCCAGCGTCCACCCGATCCTTGTGCGTGGCGAATATCTTCTCGACCACATAATATCCTCGTGGAATCGGTCCCAAATTTTTGAGACTCTCGGTCTTGTTCGCGTATTTGCCTTTGCCCGAGTACGCGCCGACCTGCTTCACTTCGATGGCTCCATTCGCTCGCAGCTCCAGCATCCCCTTGCTATGCGAAAATGTCCAGCTCCTGGAAGGGGGCGGTGGCGGCCTGGGAGGTGGAGGGTGCGTGTGCTCAAGGGGATCCGCTTCCTCTCCGTCCTCCGCCGACGTCAAGTCTCTCGTCTCAAACGAATTCGCAGCCGTCTCGCCCGCGGCGAGACACAAGATGTCCTGTTTCCGTGTTGAAGATTGGAATTGTGATGGTCTGCCCGCCGGCCTGGACCTGTAGCGCAAATTCAAGAGCAACGCCGGACGTATATAGAAAATAACCACCGGCGACGATCATTGCAGCCACGATAAACATCTTTTGATCATGGTCCAACTGATTCCACTCCCGTCCAATGTCTCCCCCCGCCTTCTCAAATGCTTCCGCGACGGCCTTCGGAGACCAAGCACTTTCGCCAGTGACAAGCCGCTTCATCGCGTCAATGCCGCCAACCGTGTGCTCGCCGAGCTTCTGCACCCCTTTCACCGCATCTTTGGCCGCGTCACTGACACCGCGGCCGACGCCTTTGGCCGCGTTGCTGGTTTCTCGGCCAGCGTCCTTCGCCGCGTCACTGACACCGCGGCCGACCCCTTTGGCCGTGTTGCTTAGCTTGCTCCCAAGTTTTTTCCAACTCATCCGGAGAGTTCTGCGAAGAGGAGAGAGAGATTCAAAAGAGAGAGAGAGACTTCAACTACTGGAGCGATTTTTTGGGAATCTTCGTTTAGGACGGACACATCGACTGGATCGTCGCCTCTTTTAGCTGCCCGCGATCGCCGAGGCCTCGGGAGAACGAGCCGGTCTCGGAACTGTCATCGGCCCGCGCCGCTGTCCGTCGGATGCTATCCAAGGACGACGTCGAGGACGACGCCTCTTCGGCTGATTAATAATGCGTTGTGGGCGGCGGTACTAAGGCTGGTCGTTATGAACAAGATTATTTTTTTTTATTAAAGCAGGCATTGAGTGAGCGTCATTTCTTTTTTTTTTGAAAAAAAAGCCTGCGCCGGTCCCTGCCGCGCCCTGTCACTGCCTTCGGGCGTTTTTTAACTCGGTCTCGTGGTGTCCGAGGTCGCTATGCTTGATCCGGGCCGCCGCAATGAAATTCTTCTTCGTGCGCAGTAGGGCAACTTTGTCCGTCTCGTCCGCGCCGAGCAACACGTTTCCCTGGTTTATCATCCAGTTTTTTTTTGCCGGGCGTGTTCGACGTCAGCATCGATATATATCGGCTGTTTCTTTCTTTGTGTGCTCCTCATTCTGTTCCGCGTTTCCTCCTAATCATCAACATATTCCCCCCTCCAGCTAGCGCGGCTCCACTTCGCTCATAAGACGGGGTCAAGGTCAGGCCGTCAGCCAAAAAGTGAAGGAATCTGAGGAGGTGGGTTTTGGACACAAAATTTCGGTGAAGTGAACCAAGTTCAAGCTGAACCCGGTGAAAGTGAAGCTTTGTGAATTGCCACCGCTGTGTATAATGCAGTTTCAACCCAAGGCCCTGCTGCCAGCGCCGGCTACTTCTTTCCCGCCCGACGACAGCGCCCTTCGCGCCTTTTTTTTCCACCACTACTACTTACTGATAGGGTGCGTGCTTGCTTGCTTAGAATGGTAGGCGAGCTTGCAACAACAACCACAAAAAGCTATTTATTTTCTCAAGCTTTTTTGGATGAGTGACTGAGTGAGTGAGTAAGTGAATGAGTGGGTGATAGAAGGGGAAAGGAGCAAAGAAAGCGTCGTCGAGCGGAAAAAAAGTCCCTCAAGCAGCAGCAGCAGCAGCCGCAGCAGCAGCATTGGTTTGAAGTAGGAGCGCGCCGCTCAGTAGACGGCCTCGGCGCTCTTTTTTTTTAGGATATAGCCGCTGAGGGCGTAGAGGCCGACGAAAAAGGAAAGCAAAATGAGGAGATCGCGGAGGTAGTACTGGGCGTCGACCGAGTTGGATTTTTTGAGGTCCTTGCACATGGAGCGCGCGAGGTCTTTGTCGTTGGTGTGCTTCTCGCAGTTCGAATCCGAAAACTCGGCGAGGGAAATGAGGTTGAGCGCGTACTTGAGGGAGCAGGTGAAGCGGGCCCAGCGGAGCAAGGGGGGGATGTCGTTGATCCTGACGAAGAATCCGCTAAAGAGGTACTGGGGCGAGAAGATGATAGGAAAGAGCTCCGTGGCGGTTTTCGCGTCGGGCGAGACCGCGCTGAGGCAAAAAGCCGTCGCGCTGCTCGCCACCGAGAGGAGCCAGGAGTAAAAGGCGAGTTCGAAGAAGTTCGCGCGGAGGTCGATGAGAAGGTAGGCGGAAAGGAAGGTGACGTCGACGAGAGCAGCCGCGAAAAGCGAGTTGACTACGACTTTCGAGAGGACGTAGGAGGTGGCGGAGTACGTCCAGGTCAGGTATTCGCGCACAAACATGGGCCGCTCGTTGGCGAGGCTGAGGAGAATTGGGGTCGCCGTCGCCGAGAGGCTGGCAATGCTGACGAGGGTCAACGCGCCGTTGTGGGTCGAGAGGTTCAGTTCGCGAGACAGGTCGGACTCTCCGGATCGGTAGTAGACGACGCCGACGAGAGTGAAAATAAAGAGGTTCACCAGGACGTGGGAGACGAGGGCGGGTCGGTGGCGCGCTTCGAGCTTGATGGTGCGGTCGAGGAGCGCCAGGAACTGGGAGATCGCCGGCGCGCGCTCGAACTCGACGTTGTTTTTATCCTCGGACGACGACATGCCCCGAAACAAGTCGGAAGCTACAGCAACGGCCTGAATCGACTTGCTCGAGGGCCCAAAACTCGGCGACCAATGCAAGGGTGTCGGCCGGGCCTCGGACCAGTTTTTTTTTTTGAAGAAGAAACCTGCTCGCTCCAGAGTTTCGTCGTCGGCGGTCGAGGCAACCTTGACGACGTGGTCGGCCAAGTTGTAGTCCGGCGGGTTGGGGTACCCCCGCGACGCAAAGGTCTCCGCGAGGTCACCGCGAGGCCCAAAATGAACAACGCGGCCCTTCTTCATCAACAATATGTTGTCGAGAATTGCAAAAACGTCGCTCGCAGGCTGGTGAATAGTTATCGCGACGGACGATCCCGCGGACGCCACTTTCCCCAGAGTAGCGACGCACTGGAAGGCCGACTCGGCGTCGAGGCCCGAGGTCGGTTCGTCCAAAAACACCAAAGTTGGTGACGTCACGAGCTCGACGGCTATCGCCGCGCGCTTTCTCTGCCCTCCCGAGATCCCTTTTACGCCCGTGCCCGAACCACCCACGTAGAGGTCGGCGCACGCCTCCAACCCCAGCTCGGCCACCAGGGTCTCCACCAGCCTATCCCTAGCCTCGGTCCCGAGCCGCGGGCGCCGCAGCAGCGCCGAAAACGATATCGCTTCCCTTGGCGTCACGAGAGGCGCTATCGCGTCTTCTTGCATCACGTAAGCGACGGCCGAGAAGTACTCCGCGGGCGACGCGCATTTCCTATCGAGCGTGATCATCGTCTCCACGCTCAGTCCGGGCCGCGACGCCTGTCTCCCGCCGAGAACGTTGAGCAGGGTCGTCTTTCCGCACCCCGACGGACCGAAAACCGCGCATATCTTTCCGTGCTTCACTTCCCCGTACACCCCGTCCAGAATCTTCCGGTCCTTCCCGACCACCGTCACCTTCTCGAACTTGAGGTCGGGTCCCCGCCGCGATTCGAACAGACAATTCTTTTCTTCTTCTTCTTCTTCTTCTTCGGGAAGCGTCGTCGTCGTCGTCGTCGTCGTTCGAGGCCCTTCCTGTTTGCTTTTGCTTTCGCTTTCGCTTTTGCTTTCGCTACTGCTATACCCCCCGGTTTCGAGGCTCTTCAGGCTCTCCTGGTCGAAGCGCACTCCAAATCTCTTGGACACGTTTTTCTTCTCTTCCTCTTGATTATCGGCGGGACTCACGAGCTCGATTTCGTCCGCCGGCGCCTCCTCGTCTGCGTGCTTCGTGGCGATATTATCCGATTCCTTCGCGGTGAATCGGGCCTCCTTCTTCCTTGGCTGGGGGGGCTTCCCAACGTGCCAACACGCGGCGAAGAAGACGACCGCGAACGAGACGGCACTCGCGACTTCCCACGACGAACTCGCGCCCATCTCTTCTCTTCTCGCAGAGTCGAACGCCGGAAAATCAAAAATTTACCACATGCCTTTCTTTCTTTCTTTCTTTCTTGTCGCAAGAAATAAGTTTCGCGCCGACCTTAACGGACGGAATCGAATCATTCATCGCTTTGGCAGCCAGCCATATGACCTCATCTTCAAATCATCCCGTGCCGACGATTTTTTTTTCCGACGCGTTGGTCAGAACGAACATTGGACTCCTCGGCCGGTGGCGGGCCGACCTCGAGGCGGTCGCACTGCGCGTCAAAACGTTGGGCCTTCAACGTGAGCTTGCTGCGGCCTTTGAAGTCGATCCGGGCGAGCTACGTGCACTGTTCTATGGTGGTGTGCTTGCGAGGCGAGTCGTAAGTGTGTTACTTCAGCTCTTCCATCGCGCCCGCGATCTCCCCCTTCTTCTGCTGCGCCTAGCCTACCTCGGTGGCGTCGTTCTTGGGCCTGCACTGGCGAGACGCCGCTCGAAGTTCTTGATGAAGCCCGGCACAAATCGCGCGAGTACGACAGCAGCAACCTTGTCGTGCGCGTGCATGTGCTCGTCGACCTCGCCTCTCTCAAAGGCGGCGATGACGTCGGTGATTTTTTTTCGCGTTGAAGGCATTAAAGGCGTCGAGCGTCCGTCGGAAGCTTAGTATGCGAGCGCGTTCCTGATGTTGGAGTATCTCGGGCCTGCTGTGTTTGCGGTTGATGCCGAGGATCGATTGTACGGGAGTTTAGTGACGCCAGCAACCCCGCGTCGCTCGAGAGCCTTTTTCATAAGGCTGTCGAACCAGGCGCGTCGGTTGGTGGGTGTTTCAAGGACTACCGCTACAACCGGGTCATCCGCGCGGAGATGAAACTTCGGTGGTGGCATCGTCGAGCAAACCCCCAAGAAAGAACGAGTCGGTATTAAGGATCGAGTTGTCTGGGGGATCGGTGATGTGTGCCGATGACTTGGTTAGCTGGATCCCTAATACAGGCCTCGGGGAGCGACGCCGCGCGCCAAAACGTGCCAGACGAGAGTTTCGTCGCAAAAAAATGAACAGCCGTGTCAACTCACTTCCACCTCGCCACGTCGCGTTTCTTGCTCAGGGAAGACTACGGTGAGTACGACCAAGGTGCTGGTACGCTGGGACCGACGGGACCTTCAAAGGATGCTCGTCGCCGAACGATTCGAGGGTTGGCCATCGGACGAAGATTTTGAGTTGAGAGAGATTTCTTCTGATGCGCCAGATGTAATGACCCCTCGATGTGGATCGATCGACCTGCATCCGCCGGTGGCTCATGCCCAAGCTCCAATTTCAGCCATTGGAAATAGTGTCAGGGCGGCGCGCGGTGTCACTCGGCTTCCTTCGGCGTGGAGCGCCACTGCAACGTGTCGCATTGCACTCGCGTCCTCGGAGTTATCGCGTTTTCGAGCGCAGATCCCTCGGTTTGGCCAGCGTCACCTTTACGCGACGTGCGTGCGGGACTCAAGGCCTTTTCGCAACCCGCCTTTTCGCAAGCATAATTTTAAGGAAGCAACGCGCGCCCAGGGTTCGCGTTCGCTTTGAGTTCGAGTTCCCTCGGGTTCTCGAAACGGGTTCGCGTTCTCGCGCTGTTGGGATGCGAACCACAGCGAACGCGGACCGAGGTCGCGCGTCGAACGCGAACCAGGTCGTGGTTCGTTGCTTTTTCTTTATGAATCAGAAACCCCAAGTCATAAAGAGCATGTTTAGTTGGCATTGACTCATAGCGGCATGGCGTCATTTGTCGTTCAAGGTGCAGGTCGGCTCGCCTCAAACATGGTTTGCACCGAGCAGTTCGTTCATGAGCGACCTAGTTCAGTGCGTCGCGAAAGATCATCTTCGGCTATAGGGTGGTGACGTCCCGGTACTCGGTACGTTCCAACGATCGGAGGCTAGATATTGGCGAGCGCTGCGAATGCGCTCAAAAGGAGCTCCACAGAGGTACGCTCATGACAGAGGAAATCTGCGACGGCATGGATTTCGGCAAAGCCGGCACGTGTATTAGTAGAAACGAAGCTCTGATTCATCATTAGAGTGCTCGTGGACAATGGTGCGAGCGAACTCTTCTGCCAAATGCATTAAAAGCAGCTGCGCTCTCCTACGTGGTATGGCAGCGTGCAAAATACACGATGGCAAATTCCAGGGTTGCGGATTCTCGGAACAGATGGTGTAGGCACCTATTCCACGTTTCTGTACAGGAAATTGCATAGCGCCCGGTGCACGCTTCGTTAAATAATATCTATCCAAAGTACCGACCCAACCATCGAAATCGTAATCGGCACGCTCCACGTGAAGAGAAGTCTCAGCCTGTCGTCACACATCAGCCGCAGCAGCGTGGGCTGCAGGCAACTATGGATCGCGGCTTCAAGATTGCAAACACCTTTCGTCGTTGCGCGCACTTGAAACAAATCGAAGAGCGAGGGTGAACACACAGTAAAAACTCTAGCAGTGGGACTGCGAACTCGCACCAACGCTCTGCTTCGAAGTCAACAGCTGGGTTTGGCGTGTCGTTGCTACGCTTTTGTTGTATCGTGGGTGGTTCCGACAAGAACATGCGCGAGGCATCAGCACCGAAGTCTCTCAAGTCCGTTCATTATTATCTCGCCGCGTTTCTTTTTATCTTCGGGCTGTGCCACGCTGGTCGACTCACCGACAGATATACGACAACGCGAAATATCTCGGGCTGTGCCCTGTCATGCGCCACGTGCGCTTACTTTGTCACACACAACGCCGCATAGGAGTCCCTCTAACTGCCTCTACGAGTTCGGCGAAGGTAGCGTCAGCGTTACGATAATTGGGATGATGATCTGTTTTGCCCGGCGTTATTACTCGAAGCGGCTTTTCCTAGCCGGAGAAGCGGGTTCGTCCTCTTGAAATAGTGATGGTATTTCTCGGCGCAGGCTCGGACTGACAGCACCCATTCTAAATCGTCATCGTCTTCGGCCGAGTCGCTGCGGCTCGGCGTGTCGTGGAATAAGATGCTTGAAAATAGGGGAGCAGCACGTGGGCAAGGCGAGCAGCTCAAGACGTACCACATCATGGCCAGCTCAGCTGGTCAAGGGATACTACCTATGGCGGTGCTGAGCGTGCCCCGCTCTCCAATCGTCGGAGTGAGTGAGTTTGTGAATGATGGAGTGATATGCTGCTCCTCCTCCGGTCGTGCGAAGCGTGCGTCAACGAAAGCCTCACCGAGTGCAGCCATTGATATTATAAGTGACTGGATCCTCGCCACAATGAGCAACGTTGCCCTGACCTGTGGTGCATGTGCCGAACCCCCAAACAAAACCCTTGTGCGCACCAACGCCCTCGCCCTCTTCACCAGCAGTCCACCGCGCTCGCATCACAGCACTCTCCTTTATAGCAGTCTGTCTGTCTTTGCAAACCCTCAAAAGAACTGCACGCCCGGGCAGATGCGCGCGCGTTGTGGCATGCACTTCCCAGAATCTACTTCAGTCAGCCTGTGGGGTAGCGTGGGCGTCGTGATACTTGAGAACATCGGCCTTGCTCCTGTTGTTGCCAGCGTCGCGACGACAATTTCATTGTAGCCGCGCGCTATAAGCGGTGTGTCGTGCGGAAGGAGGGGGTTGGGACCCCGAGACTCTGCTTCGGCGGCAACGCCGCCGCCGCCGATGTATGGGTAGCCTCCCGTCCCGCCGGGGGGGGGGAATAAGCGTCCGGGGTTCGTCCAGAGGTTCGACGGCAAAGCGTCATGGGATTGATTATTAGCGTTCGTTGCCTCGCTTAAAGGAGAGGAAGCAGGTCCAGAAGAAGCTGTAGACGGCGATAAAGGGGATTCGGAGCCACATGGGGCAGAAGGTAAAGTTGAAGAGAAAGGCGGGAACGCCGACGCACCAAAAGTTCTGTATGTCCTGCGCAATGTTCCTCGTGTAGGCCCTGAGCGCGTCGTCGCCGTCGCCACCTTGGATGCGGATCTTGGTCTGGTAGAACATGGGGAAATACACAAAAGGTTCGAAGAGGAACATGTCGACGGCGAGCTGGTAGAGGACCTGTCTCTGGCCCTCGGTATCCTTCAACTTTGCGCGCGGCGGAAGCAGCGCAAAGGCCTCGGCCCGCGGGAACCAGCGTCCGAGGACGCGGACGTAGAAGAAGTACTGGACGCCGCCGAGAAAGTAAGCGCCGAAAACCCAAAACGCAAAGTTTCGATGTATGTCGAAGTCTTGTCGCTCTATGTATGTTTGTGTTATGTAATCGGCCGCGCCCGTCTTCACCGAAGTGAACGCGACGCTAAAGCTGAGTGGATAGGTGCGCGGGACGTACGTCGCGCGGGCGGCGGTGGCGCGAGTGGCGGCGCCCAACAACCTGCTCCACATAGTAGTGACTGACGAAGGGTTTGTTTGTTTAGTTAGTTATTTTTGCCGTGGTCAACCAACCAACAACGCTCGCAAGAGGAATCGAACCTCTACTGCAGGGTCGAAGAGCACCTAAATGAATGATGACCTAAAGCCCTGATTCCTGCCATTAGAACATACGAGCCTCTTCTTCTTTGTGGCTCGAGCCCATCATGAACTTCAAGGAGTGGCTTGTTGCCTCAAATTATTCCGGAGAGTCTTATACTTAAAAAAACACAAGAAAATAAAAGGAGCAGTGCATCCTCCAAGATCCTCCATCGCGCAACGGGCGGTACAATAATCTCAATGGACGACGACGACGATGCCCTCCGGACGCGCGCGTTGTTGAGCGTGGTGCGGGCGTCGCTCGCCGAGGATCCGTGGAAGGGCGCGGGTCTCGGCGAAGCTCTTCAGCCCTCCGGAGGGCCGAACAGCCTGAGGGCGCGATGGCAGCGGTCGTGGGAGCGCAGGTTCGAAGAAGGGTCCGAGGCGGCGCCAAGGGCGCGCTACCTCGAGGAGGGGGGCGTTGGGCTCGCCGAGGCCCTGCAGCCCTCCGAAGGGCCGGAGAGCCTGAGGGCGCGGTGGCAGCGGTCGTGGGATGAGTCCGCGGTACAGCGGCGGCGCCGAGTACCGGGTCGAGACGACGAAGATCCGTGGGGAGGCGTGGGTCTCGCCGAGGCGCTCGCCAAGCGCCGGGTGAGGCCCGCGCCCCTGGCAGCGCCGCCGCGACGGCGGCCCCCGGCGCGGAACGACGACGCCGCGGCGGCGGCCTGGGGCGGCTCGTTGGCAGAGATTTTGGTGCGTCGCGACGAGAGCGCGCGGCGGAGGCCCGTCCACCGGCCGGAGCCTCGCCGCAGCGACTATCTCCGCGACGACGAAATGACGTACGAGCGCCTCCTCGCGCTCGACGCGCCCGTGATGAAACGGCCCGCGGCGATCCCCGCCTCGGCCCTCAACGTCGTGCGGTACCGGAAGGACGAGTTCGACGACGACGCCTGCGTCATCTGCTTGGAGAACTTCGAACCAGGAGCGACGCTCCACCAGCTCCCGTGCCAGCACCTGTTCCATCGCAAGTGCGTTTCCAAGTGGCTCGAGCACGACGCGCGGTGCCCTACGTGCCGCCAGGACATCGCCGCGCTTTCGACGACCTAGAATCGGCCCGCCTTCGATAATAATAATAATAATAACAATAACAATGATGTGCTCAAAAACCATCCATCACGAGGCGGGTTGTTGTTGTTGCTTGGGCGGCGGGACGCCGGGGGGCGGCGCAATCGCGATCGCAACGCCGGGGGGGGGCGCGACCCCCGGCGGCGGCCTCGCGATCGCAACGCCGGGGGGGGGCGCGACCCCCGGCGGCGGCCTCAGGGGCGTCGGCTGGCGGTCGGGCGCGCGTTGCTGCTGCTGCTGAGGCGTCGGCTGCTCTGGCTGCTGCTGCTGGTGGTGGTGCTGCCTCGCGAGCTTCTTCTTGAGACCGACCAGAACCTTCTGGATTCTGGCCAAGGAATTGAGGTTCCCGTCGAGGGAGCGGCAGGTCTCGGGCGCGTAGGGCGGATCGATTTTGACCTGGTCGAGGACCACGATCGAGTTGTCGGTCCAGGTGCAGTCCATCGTCTTGTTCAGGGCGTCGAAGAGTGCCTGGGCTTCGGGCGTCGCGTTCGGATTGAGCTGGGCCATCGCCCGCTCCATGGCTTGGAAGGCCCGGCGCTCGCGCTTCTCGAGTTCGGCGCGGTCGATCGGCGGCAGACTCGTGTCGAGCCGGAGTTGCGGGTCGGCGTCCTTGTCGAGGATGGTGATTTTTTGAATCGCGTGTTCCGGCACCAGCCGAACTCCGTAGGCCTCCTCGTCGTCCGTTTTGTCGTGCCTCTTGTTGAAGAGGACGACCGTCTTTGTGACGGGGTCGACCGTGTAGACGGACCCCTCGCACTCGTCGTCTCCAACGAGCCCCAGCCGGACGCCCCACCCAAACTCGAGCTCTTCGACGGACCCGACCACCGAGTCGCTGCTGGGCGCCGCCGCCGCCATACGAGAGATTGCAGCGGCGCGAGAGGGGGGAGGGTAGGGGGTAAGGATGATTGTTCGGCTGGAGGAAGAGGTCGTGAACCGCATCGCCGCCGGCGAGGTGGTCCAGCGGCCGGCGAACGCGTTGAAGGAGATGTTGGAGAACGCGATCGACGCCGGGGCATCCCAGATCAGGATTAGCGCGGAGGATGGTGGGCTCAAGATGCTGCGCATATGCGACAACGGCTGCGGGATCGGCGAGGAGGACCTTCCGCTTCTTTGCGAGCGGTTCGCGACGTCAAAGCTGAGGAAATACGAGGACCTGCGGGAGATCGGGACCTTTGGGTTCCGCGGAGAAGCGCTGGCGTCGATATCTCACGTGGCGAGGCTTACGGTAGTCTCGCGTCGCGCGGTCGACGGATACGCGCGTCGCGCGACCTACAAGGACGGAAAGATGGTGACGTGTTCTCCGTGCGCCGGCGAGCCCGGCACGACTCTGACGGTCGAAGACCTCTTCTACAACACCAAGACGCGGCGCAGGGCATTTTTGAGGGGGTCGCAGACCGAACAGTACGGTTTACTTTTGAAGGTCGCCTCGGCGTACGCGGTCCATTACCCCGCCGTCGGTTTCGTCTGCGGGAAGCGGGGCGCGACCGAAGATCTCAACACGATGAAGACCTCCTCTACGGAAGAGACGCTGCGCGCCCTCAAGAAAACAAAAAAAAATCTAGTCCAAATCGGTCCGACGACCGAACGCGACGACGACGACCTCGACGAGGACCGGTTCGAGTGCGAGCTCGGAGGCTACGTCGGCGGCGCGGAGGACGGGTGGTTTTTGCTGTTTGTGAACGACCGTCTCGTCGATAATGCCGCAATCAAGCGCGCGGTCGACGAATTTTTCCCGCGCAAGACGTGTTACCTTCGAATCGAAGTTCCTAAAAGGCACGTCGACGTCAACGTCCATCCGACCAAGAAGGAGGTCCAGCTTCTCCACGAGTCGCGGGTCCTCGCGCTCCTTCGCCGCGAGCTCCATAAACTCCAGGAAGAGAGGCCGATGTCGGAAGAAGAAGGTGTTTCGGAGAAGAGAAGACGACGCCCGGGAGACCTCGAGGACTCGTCGAGGCGAGACGATAAGATGGTGAGGACGGACGCGAGGGACCAAAAGATCGATATCTTTCTGCCGGGCGCCTTCGCGGGCGTCAAGGATACGCTTCGGATCGACGAGACCTTGTGCGGATACGACTCGGTCCGCGAACTTTTGGCTGAAATCGAGGCCGAGGACGAGGGCTTAGCCCGGAGTCTGCGACGCTCGGTTCTCGTCGGCGCGGACGACGACGATTGGCTCCTCTTTCAGACGAACCTCGATTTGGTCGCGCTCGACGCCCTTCGTTTTGCTGAGGAGTTGTTCTACCAGCTCGCCTTGCGCCGCTTTGGCCGCACGCCTGCCCTCGAATTGGAGGACCCCGTCTCGGTGGCCGACTGCGCTGCTAGTCTGGGCCGCGACCCCGAAACGGCTCGGGAGGTCCTGGCCGCCAACGCGCCCATGCTCGAGGACTATTTCAACATCCGCATCGAGAACCACTTTTTGACCCAGCTCCCAGAACTCCTCCCGAACCACGAGCCGGCCGCCCGCGCGATTCCCCGCCTCGTAGCTGACCTCGCGACCTCGGTCGACTACGTCCGCGAGAAGCCGTGCTTCCGCGCGATCGCCCGCCTCCTCGGGGCCTGCTACGCCACCGGCGGAGATCGGGCCCACGTCATATTCCCCGCCCTCAAGTCACCCCACCTCTTCCATCCCCCCGCCGCGCTCCTCCCGTATTTCCAGACTCTCACCTCCCTCGCCCGCTTGTACAAAATCTTCGAGCGATGTTGACTCCTCCTTCTAACTACCAACTCTCCCGAGAGACGCGTTTGTCTTTGGGTCGGCGACGACGTTCTGGGCTTGGACGAGAATATCGTTGATAGAATCCTGGAGCCGCCGCAAGTCGAGAAGGTACAGAATCCGAAGCGATCGCGCGACTCGGTCGCACTCGGCGTCGCCCGCGTCGAACCCCAACGGAAACGCCTCGGGCCGCAGAGATGGTGGTGGTGGTGCTTCTTCTTCGCCCTGCGCGTCGTCGTCGTCCCGGAGCCGCGCGGCGGCCCCCAGAAGGAATAAGGAATCGCCCTCCAACCCGAGGCACGAGCACGCGGCGTCGATTTCCAAAGCCCGTTTCTCGACCTTCAACCGCTGCAACCGCCACGCCTCGGCGTCTGCCACAATACGCGCCTCGTCGTCTACGTAGTCGCACTCGACCGCCTTCGCCACCAAGTACACAATGCAGTCAGCGTTCGGCCACTCGATCTCGCACCCGAGTTCCTTCAGATATCTTGCGAACGCCTCGTCGAACCCATCGCTCCGCTGCAACGGCCTCCGGTCCTCGATTTCCCACATCCGCACCTTGCGGTCCTCGATCCACCTCACCAGTTTCATCACCGACCCGCGATCAGACATATCAACGGCAAACGGACACTCGAGCGCCTCCAGCATCCTCGCCACCCATACTACTACTCCTTGAGTCATTGGGTAGTAGGGTAAGGGTTATTGTGTCTAGTAGAAATTTTTTTTGTTTTTGGGATGGGAGACTCTACATTCACAACTTTATTCGTCCTCGGGAAGTGGCAAGAAGAAGAAGAAGGCTTTGTCCTCCCTCCCTAGGCCGCGAGACGACGACGACGACGACGACGACGACGTGAAAGAAAAGCAGAATCGCCGTCCGTACAAGTCGCGGTGGGTGTCCTACCTAAACCCCCCGATCAAAATCAAAATCAAAATCAATATTCTGGGGAATCGCTTCGCGGCGGACGGAAGCCGATGCGAGAGGCAGTCGTATCCCTCGCAGTGTCCTTCTTCTCCTCGTGACCCTTCTGCGCGTTTTGCACAGAGACGTACCTGTCGAAGTCTTCGATGTCCTCGGGCTTCATCTCGACGCGCGTCGGCTCGCGCCGAAGCATGATTGTCTGTGAAGAGAAGAAAGATGTCTCACCCGAACTAAACCCTTCTTCTAGTTGTTTTAAAATATGACGGAGCTATCGCTGCTCGACTGCTTCTGGTGGCTCGCGGGCAAGCCCGAACAGCGATGGAGGGCGGCCGTATCGCTCGCGGAGCACCTGAAGGAGGACGGGTCGCGGGCGCCGTACTGCGTCGAGCGGCTGTGCCGCGGGCTCGAGTCGACGCGCGATGGCGCGCGCGAGGGCTTCGCGGCTGCCATCGGCGTGGCCGTCGAGGCCGGGGTCCTTGGGGCGCGGGAGGTCGGGGAAGAGTTGAAGAAGCGGTGGGAACGGAAGAAGGCCGACAAAAACGAGGCCCGGGCGGCGGATCTGGCTCTCGTGTTGGGAGCTCTGGTGCTGACGCGCGCTCGCCGGCCCGACCCCGAGCTCGTCGACCCGCTCTGGCACGTAGTCGAAAAGCGCAAGTGGCTCGCGGCGCTCGCGGCGCGCGTGGTCGTCGAAATGTGCCAGGGGGAAGCGAAGAGCAGGATCGAGGCGAAGGTCACCATCGAAAAGCGCGAGGACCTCGAGCCCGAACGCGCTGCCGTCCTCCTCGCGCGCGGTCTTCTCGAGGTGTCCGACCGCCTCGACCGGCCGCTCGCGCGGGCCGCGCGGGCCTTTCCGGCGGTCCACGTGCTCTGGGAGCTCGCGCTCCGCGCGGGAGCCTGGTCGCTGCTCGACAAGCACGTCTCGTCCGGCTCTTTAGAGGTTAGGGCCGAGGCGCTCCTCGCGGCCGTCGAGCACGCGCTTTCTAGCGACGACCCCGTCGCGCTGTCGCCGGCCGTGTGCGCGTGCCTCTGGCGCGCACAGGGGAGCGCGAGCCACCTCGCGCCGCTCGCGACGCGGCTCCTGCGGCGGATCGCTGCCGAGAAGAAGCCTCTCGAGTGGCGGGCCAAGGCCGCTTCGGCGCTCGTTTGTCGCGGCCCAGCCGACCACGCGACCCTCCGCGCGCTGATGGAGGGCCTCGACGCCGACACCTTGGTAGACCTCGTCTTTTCGCGACCCCAGTGCCTCCAGGTCCTCCGGGCCCGCGCCAAAAGCGAGGACGACCCCAAGTACCGCGCCGGCGCTCTCGTGGCAGCGGCGAGAATTGGGTTCTTCGAATCGCCGATTCGAGGCGAAGTGGCGAAGAAACCCGTCGCTGCCAAGCCCCTCGCGGCTGCCCTGGGGATCGACCCCGACTTTGCGCGCGGTCTCCTCGCGCGCGCGGCAGCCTTCGACGACGACGACGACGGGGCGACGCGTGCCGGCGCGGTCGCCGCCTTGTGGGCCCTAGTCGCCGACGTCTTCAGAGACGACCTCGGGACGCTCTTGGTCGCCTGGCGCGCGCTCCGCCGGCTCTGCGTTCCGCGGGGGGTCACCGACGATGTTGACGACGACGACGACGACCCCGCTTGTCTCTGGGCACGCTGCGCCCTCCTTTACTCGAGCGGCGGCGGCGAGAACGACGCCGAGCTCGGGGAAATCGCCAAAACTCGAGCGACGACGATCCTCGACGCCGCGAAGACCTGCTGCGCGCTGCTGGGTCTCGCGCACGGCACGCCCTCCTCGCGCGCCGCGCGCATTGTGGTGACAAGAGCTTGGGCCAAGGCGTGCGCGCGCTTTGACCTCGACGACGAGACGCTCGACTACCTTATCTACGCCGCGTGTGGCCTAGAAGAGCCCGGTGATGATGACGACGATGACGATAACGACGATGACGACGAGAACCAGGAGGAGGAGGAGGAGGATGACGATGACGATAACGATGATGACGACGAGAACCAGGAGGAGGAGGAGGAAGCAGCAGACCTTCGTGAGGAGGCTGACGACGACATCGTGCTCGACGCCGAGGGCGCGGCCGCGTACTTTGGATCGAGTAACGACGCCGAGGAGACGCTCCTCGCGGCGAGACAATCGCACCGCAAGGCCGGACGCGTCGAGAACCGCAAAACCGAGCTCCAGGTCCAGCTCCGGGTGCTCGATCTGCTCGAGCGCGCGCTGCGCACGAAACCCTCGCTCCGCGCCGCCGTCGCGCTCGCCGAGCTTTCTATTCGACTCGAGAAGGAAGACTTCCCCGAGGCGAGAGACCTCCTCAAAAGGGTCGCCGGGCTCGCCGAGGCGCTGCGCGGGGCCAAGATCCTCGACACCCACCACGAAACGGCGGCCACGTCTCTCCAGGCGCTCCTCGCGCGACGTCCCGGCCCGGCTGCCTCGCGAGTCGTCTCGAACGCGTGCGCGCTCGCCGTCAAAGGCTTCAAAGACCCGGCAGTTCCGTCTTTCGACGTCGCCAAGGCCGCCTACGAGGCGGCCACGCGCGAGGCCCTGGGCAAACGGCGCTCCACGCTCCGGCCCCAGGTGTTGAGGGACGCGGTCCACCGTGCTCCGGAGCTCGCGCGCCGGGCAATACTTCCGGGTCTCCCGGTCCTCGTCGTCGGCGCGCCGTCGCCCTTTCTCCGCCTCGAGGCCCTCGCCATCGCGATCGAGCTTCTCGCGGTGGCGCCGGACGACCCCATCTTTGACCAAGTCGCAACGAGCCTCGCCGATCTTCTCCGGGACGCCTCGATGCGCAAGAGCGATCGCGCGAAAAAGCTCCTCGACGCCGCCGCTTTGCTTTTGAAGAAGAAGAACAACAAACGGAGTAGTCAAGATATTAATGACGCGCTCCGCGACGCCGTGTCTCAAGCCGCGAACCACTTCCCGCACAATGGCGCGATCAAGACTCGAGCCGACCGCATCCTCCAACCGACCGGACCTGGTGGTGGTGGTGGTGGTGGTGACCCCCCGGCGAAGCGCAAAGCGAACGAGCTCGCCGCGCCTGCTTTTTCATCAAAGAAGAAAAATAAACGACAGAAGCCGTCGTCGTCGTCGTGTAAAGCAACAACGACCACGACAACAGACACGCGCCACCACCACCGCCGCCGCCGCGCTCGGGTCACAGAGTGAGTGAAGTGAAGTGAAGTGAGTGAGTGAGTCGTCGCAAACTCAAAATGGGCGCTGATAAAAGAAATGGGGGGGACCGGGGAGGAGGGACATTGACACAGGTCGTGCATGCATAGGGCTGGAATCTAGTTCATCCATGAGTCAGATGCCGCCGCGAAAGTCGCACTCGGGAACGTCGATGTTAGGTGGTTCGCCCCTTTCAACGCGATCGGCGATTTCTTTCGCCCACTGGCCGATGAAGTCGTGCGGGTTCGAGAGCAGTCCAGGGGCCACGTGACGACGACGACGACGGGGTGAGTGCGCCGTTGGGACAGGTGGCGACGAAGGTCTTGAGCTCGGCGTCGTCATCCTCGCAGGCTCGGGGGGTGTTGAGCTCGGCGTCGTCATCCTCGCAGGCTCGGGAGGTGTTGAGGGCTCGGGAGGTGTTGAGCTCGGCGACGTCATCCTCACAGGCTCGGCAGGGCTCGAGGTCGTCATCGCAGGCCCGGCAGGGCTCGAGGTCGTCATCGCAGGCTCGGCAGGGCTCGAGGTCGGCGTCGTCATCAAACGGCGGACTTTTGAAGGTCGGGATCTCGGCGTGGCCATCACGGCCGGCGAAGATCGCGCGCTTGGCGTCCGGGGTGACGACAGCCTCGTGGCGGTTTCGCGCATGGAAACGTCCAGACGCGGAGAAATATCCGACGATTGAGTGTTCTCGGGCAAAGAAAGCTCGGCCGGGTCGCCCGCACGGAGGCGAAGGAGCATATCCTCGTCGAGGTCCAGGGCGGCCTCGTCTTGCGAGACGAAACGGTCCACGTTGATCCCGTATTGAGCTTCGAGCCCGCGTAGCGATCCGTCGACGTCGATGTCGGGCGGAGCTTCTTTCTCCGCGGGACCCGAGCCCACTACCGTGGCTGACCTCGCGACGTAGCCAAACTCGGGCAGCTTGGCGACCCGGACCCCCTCCAGCGCGACGACCGCCCCCGGCGCGGCCGTCGAAGAACACTCACATCGCGCGCTGTTTCGTCCGTCGCTCACGATCAACACCCCCCCCTCGTTAGCAACAACAAGGACGATCTCCCGCGACTGTCGGTACACGTCCCCACCCGCCATCGCGTTTTCGATTTGGGTGTAGAGCCATGGAGACGAGATCCGCGGTGCGGAGTGCGGGACCTCGTCCTCCTCCAGAGCCGCCTGGCTGAACGGGTCGAGCATATCCCCTTACAGATATATCTGACGACTTCCACAAGACTGATACGCAACCTACCCCGCGGTCACAACGTCGTGGCCTTCAAAATTGCCCCAACTCTCAACACTCTTGGCTCAAATTATTTCGAGAGGGGACAAGACTACCCCCTACTAGCTAGCGGGAGTCAATAGTCGATTCCAGGAAGCAGGAAAAAAAGGACTCAACAACAACATGCACCACACACTCTTAGCAGTCGTCGTTACTGTGTCGTCGACCTTTAAAGACTCTCAACAGGATGATTCCTCGAATAATGTGTGTGAATCTTTTAATTCAAGGTAACAAGCATATGGGGAAATAACACACTGTTGGGGGGGTAGCCTTTACTACTACGAAGTTACCGCCGCCGTAAATTGAACTGTTTATTCGGATTATTATTAAAGAAGGGTTGTTAACGCTGGGGCTGTTGATGGGGGCTATCCGTTTCATTAAATTCTTCTTTTGTACACGGACGGACACGAACACACACACCCCCTTCTTAGCAGTCGACCTTTATAAAGACAGACGAACGGTCGGACGGCCGTTCCATTTCGTAGTGTTGCGGCCAAGCGGGAGCACGACGCCGTCGCGCCCGCTCGCGGTCCTTTTTATAGTGTTGCGGCTGCCCGGTAGTACGACACATTCGCGCTTGGTCGCGTTGCTTTTTCTCGTGTTGCGGCTGGGCGGTAGCACGACGCTGTCGCGCTCGCTCGCGCTCCTTTCCTACTCTTCCCGCACGCGAGCACGCGCTGTCGTTTTAGATCCGCGTCGAGGTCGCGGTGCTTCTGCTGGTTCTCAGCTTCGCTCGGGCGGGGTGCCGCGCGAGCCGCGCGTGTCTCTCGCTTTCGCGCCGCTCTTTACGCACGTGACGCCGTGGCTTTTTTAATGATGCGTCGCCATCATCATTTCTTCCGTGCAAGCACGCAAGATATGCTAAGATCGGCAAGATATTTAAAGCTTGCTTCTTCAACCAAGTTGGAACCTTGCTCAAACATGCCGTTAAGGTCAAGATATATATCTAAACAAATCGAACGTTTGTGTGCTTTATACTATTTTCCTATTTCAACGGCTAGCAACATAGATATGTACACGGAATGTTCGATTTGTAGCTGTTGATTCCATCAACAGGATTTTTTTTATTACAGGTGTTCGTTCACACATTATGGCGGTGTGGACCGCCACGTCATGCTACGTATCTCTGACCTTGTCTCCCTCAGCGTGAGCTTCTTTCTGCTTGAGCCGTCGTGGTCCTGGTCGTGGTCGTGGTCGTCGTCAAAGGATATGAGATAGTGGCTGAGGGGGGAGGATCGATGATTACGGGCTCATCGTCGTCGACGGAAGCAGGAGGAGTGTCGTTGGTGGTGTCTTCTTGAGCATATACTCGCTGATGCATTGGAGAAGGAACTCGACGCCGATCTCTTCTGTGCACTGATTCGGGAGGCGCCGGTTATGCATGTGAAAAGGAGCGTGTGAATGGTGCGGGTGTGGCCTTAGTGTGGATGATCTTGTGGATCTTGCAGGCACGTTCGACGTCGGCTGACTGGACTGCAAGCCTGTCAACGAGCGGCGATGGGCAAGCTTGGGGAATTGCGCCGCGCCGGTCACGACCCAGTCGGAGACGGTGGAGTGCATCCTGGTCTGCTTGCAGATCACGACCTCGACGATCGTGATGGTCTTTTTGTTAAACTTGGCGATGACGTCGTCTTTCGGATAGGCGAGGGCTTGCGTGCGGCGGATGAGTTCGCCCCGGGGGCCTGGGCGTACGATGAGGTCATTGAGCTCCTGGAGGGCGGCGTCCTGGTCGGCGGGATCCGGGGAAAACGCATCGATGCCCACGAGGCACATTTCCTGCCAGCCCGGCGGGAGACATTTCATTGTCGGCGTTATTGTGAAGGGGTCGAGAACCAGGCCAAGGTGTGCGCCGGGTCCTTGAGGCCGACATGCCGTGCGCCGGAGCCGTTCCAGCGACCGAGGACGGCTGCCTCGGCAGCCGCCTCCCGGGTCGCCTTGTCGAATCAGCGGCAGTGTTAGCACCACCCTTCTTAAACTTGCGGCTCATATAAACGCGCGCGCCGATTTTTAGTTTTGGCGAAGTTTAATCAGGAAGAATAATAAAATCGACCCAAAAAAAAACGCGTTTTTTTAATCCGGCGGCGCTCGGTGGTCTAAAAGGAGCTAAAGTTTTACGTGGTGACCAAACTCGGGGTTTACACTGATGAGCAAACAGCAAGCAAACTACGCTTTTTCTTGTGAGTTGAAAAATAAATGCGGTGTTTGGTTGGTGGCAACCATAAAGTGAAAATCGAAAAAGATGACTCACTGGGGATCTATCTTGATGCCGAAGTAGGGAGTGAGTCGACTGCGTCTACTAGGAAATAGGGCGGCTCCTCGAAAGTCAATCGCGCTGATCTTGAACCACCACTGCGTATGTTGTAAGAACCGCCGAGAGGTGGTGCACCTTGATTGAGCAACCAGCGGGAAGCGGCTTGAAGCAGCGGCTTTATATGGCATGGGCCTGTCCGAGTTCATCAGGCTTTCGCAGCGCGATTTGAGTTAGAGACAACAGAACTCCGAAACCACCCGTCGTCACCACCGCCGCGCGTCGAGGCGGTGAGCCCTGCCAGTTGCAGAGCGCGCAGACGATTTTAAACTGGGTTATGACTGACCCGGAGCCAGCTCCCGCCGGAGAAAGAGCACAAAAGGATTCAGATCATTCGGCGAGTGGCGAAGCACTCGAGTCTCGGATGCGACAAAAACGGATCTCGAAGACTTACCCGAGCTCCGTCCGCTCGATACCAAACTGCTAGATAGGGCGACGCACGTAAGCGCTTGCGAGAAAAGGCAGCGACCCCTTTATCAACGATTTGCTCCTTTCTGCGCCACCACGCAGCGGCGATGCAGCTCGTTGAAGTTGGACGTCACGGGTTTCCCGTCGTGCCGAGCTGGATCGATGGGCACAATCACAAACTGCGACGAGTTTCGGATCCTAGGCGATCTTCGGCTCCGGGCATCGACGGCCACGACGATGTTCAGAGCAATTCGCGGCGAAATAACATGTTGTCGCCGATCATGTCCGCGAACTCTGTCAGAGGTCACGCGTGTTCCCGCGTGCTGCCTCCTCGACTTGTTCTTTCACAGTTCCCTCGGCAGCAGCGCGTCTGGCTTTTCATGAAACAAAAATCTGTAGATTCGCCTGCGCGATCTCCGCCGCCGAGTCTCGCTTCGAAATAGCATCCAGCCGTCGTCCGCTATGAGCGTCTAAAATGATGTGGGTGTAATCGTAGTGCGATGGTGATATCTTTATAAAGTTGTCTGGGGTTGGCCATAAATATGAAAACTCTAAGTTTGCTGTAGCTTTGGGTTCTCGTAGTCTCGCGTAAGTCGCCGGTGGCTATCATCAAAAATATGATTGGGCGGAGACTGGGGTTTGCGAGTGTATCGCGTATGATGGTGGATACAGGCGGATGTCCTGTGCTGACGAGTCGGTGCCCTGTGCAGAAAATGCAGAAGAGTTGGGCAAAACAGAAGAAGAAGTTGTCGCACCAAGAAACTCTCGCCCGGGTCGGACAATCAATACGGAGGTGTCGACATCATCGTAGACATGAACGGCATTTTTTGCGTCGCGGTTCGCGCCGCAGGCCCCACAAATCCCCTCGAGTTTGGATTGGAGGGTCTCATTATCGAGCGTGCACACACTTCCTGCGTCCCTCGCGTCAGTTCTCCTCTGCCAGCATCCTTTGACGCTCCCGCCGTTCCTCCGCCGCATCTTGCCTCGACCGCCGAAAGGGATCCAACACCGGGCGAGGTCCGGAAGGAAGGCCCTGCGCGGCGCCTCGTTCTTCGCGTGCTCCACCATGGCGCCAGACACGATACAAAGATCTCCAAACGTTGTCGTCCAGTCGTCAAAGATTCTTTGTGTGTCGGGGGCGGTCATTTGGGGGCTTCTTTGGGGGTATTTTTTGGGGGCCCTCTCGGAAAAATTTGCACTTGTTTTTCATTTATGTACAAGTTGTACTTGTACTACAATTGCGAAAAATCTTGATTAACTTAGGGTTTCATTCATTCATTCATATTCATTCAGGAGCTACTTTTCAATCCCTGCGCCGGCTGCGGCGCCCGATCGCGACACCGCGTACAATTGTAGGAATTCAGTCAAAATTTGAGGCTGAAGCTTATAGGGCGGGAGGCTCTTCTTGAAGGAGGAGGAGGAGGAGGAGGAGGAGGAGGAGGAAAAGATAGGCGGGTATTTGGACTAGTAAGATATTCACATTGAGGGGCGAACCGTCGTCGTGCGTCCCTGTGCGTCCCTTCACTTCCCGCCCCGCCCCGTCCCGTCCCAAGAGACAAGACTGGCGCCGCGGCAGGTCATCAAAAAGAAGATGGCGCATCATAGAATTGAGTTGAGTTCAGCCATGTCCCTTATATAAGAAGGGCGGTGGAGGTGCCATGATGTCCTTGAGGCTAGCGTAGGCGTGGTCGTCGAAGTCGCAGGTGAAGTAACCAGGCTGGGTCATATTCCAGAACTCAGCTGCATTGGAACAGATCCAGTCGATGAGGCAGTACTCGTAGACGGTGACGACGTTGGTGCCTCGGTACTCGCCGAGTTCGTGCATGTCCCGCTTTGCCCGTTCGACAAATCTGTAGGAGTGTTCTTCCATGTAGGACGGCGCGGTCGCCATGTAGAAGACGGCAGAACGCTGTTGCGGGAGCTTCCCTAAGGCACCGCACAGGACGAACTCAAAATTACGGCACATGTTCCAGGTCCCGAGGAGGCCGACCTCGTGCCGCCATAGACCGAGCATGTTGAAGGGTTCGTTCACGCAGCCTTTGCCTTGTTGCCGCTCTGGGCACATCTTCATGACATCGGGGTCCATTCCCAATATTGCGGGGGCTTCGACATCTTCTGGGAAAGGCAGAACCATGTCGCTCGCGAAAAAGCGCGTACCCTCCAACCAGTTTCGTTCGCACGTACCGCCAGCTCTCGGGACGCCGGCGTACGACGCGTAGCCCTCGCGCGCCGCCAAGAGATATTCTTCGAGCCCATCGGTACTGCTGTTGCCGCTCCAACAGAGCTGGCCGACACCTTCGGAGGGATCATAAAACTTGCCGCGCCATCCAACACTAGAATCATGGCGGTACCCCTCCTCTGAATACAAGTACCGCAACGGCAACTCGGGATCCTCGAGAAAACGATGGCACTGGTTGTGTACGACGGCGATTGCGCTCTGGACAACAAGCAGTCTCACAACTCTCATCATCCTGAGTGCGGTCCGAGTTTTTGGTCCCTCGATGTTGTGGGGCTCTGCTCCGCTTTTACAAAAAATCTTCACAATATCTAAGAGTATGACTCCAGGAAGGTGACGCGGTGTATTCCAGGAATTATGGGACTGGCGCAGCTTACTAATTTTACAATCAGATGACGTGACCTTCCCTGGTGACGTGACGTGACGTGAAATTGCGTGTTTGCTACATGGAAACATAGGAATTCCGATGTAGCTTTTTTGAATCAATAATCGCCAACCTCCAAGGCGGCGAAGAAGAAGAAGACGAAGGCCATTATTGCCTTTCGGCTCACGTCGTCGTCGTCGTCGTCGTCTTAGACGTCGTTGTTGTGGTTGTTGTCTTAGTGCTGCTGAGAGAGGTGACCATCTCGTGTGGGAACAACAAAAATGTCGTCGACAAACTAGAGGATCAACGCTCTCGTAGTTAGTTAGACTTGTTGACCATCACGCACGAATTGAAGATCAACGTAATAAAGCAATCATCTGGATTCTTCTGGATATGGAATCATTTTTTACTACCTCGTGATGACATTCCCACCACCACAACTTAAGGCTTCTACTTTCCGTATGCTGACTTGACTCGGATCTTTTGCGTCCGAAATCAGATCCGTTGGAATGTCCCGACGGACGAATGCATTCTCCTGGAAAGAATAGAACGCTACACTCGTTCTAGCCGGGAAGCTTCCAGACATTCAGATTCCGAGGGATCTCCTAATTATTTGAGAATTCCTCCGGGGAAAGTTCCAAAGGAGAAAGGCGGCACTTTTTTTCTCCCCGCCCCCCCCGACAACCCCCGGTGATTCATTCATTCGGGGTGTCCACCCCCATTGGACTCATATGAAATGAAATGAAAAGGGGATATCAACTTTTATTAGTCCTCTTCACTACTGACCATTCGATTCCAAAGGCGTATGGGCGTACAAGTCGCAGACGCTTTAACCAAAGGCGCTCTCGTTGGCGTACAGACTAAGCGTCCGCAAGCGTGCCGCCGCGAAGATGAAGTCGACCGCGGACTCGCGGGCACTAGTCCTGGGACGCTGATGAGTGTTTTTTGACTTGTAGCGCCCAAAAGGCAACTTGGCGAAGGATTTTTATTATTTTCCGGCGACCGAGGTTGGACGAGATCCATTTTTTTCTGCACAGACATCCACTCATGGAATAGATTAAAGACGCGAACCGCCCAGTACCGCTCTTGTCGAATTCGAGTCCCATCGGAAAAAAAAACGACGCCGTCTCTAAGCGAAGAGCTGCTGCTGCGGTGGTCAATAATACATACGCATAAAAAAAAAAACACCTACCGTCCTCGCCGTGGGGCACAGTCGGCGAGGCGGCCTTGTCTCGTGCAGCGCAAGCCGAAATTATAATCAAAATATCGGGGCGAGCGACATCGTACGACGCCAGTTCCGTCGTCTGGCGGGACGCACGCGCACCCAATCGGAGATGCTGGGAGGTCGGCTGGAAGGTCGTCGTCGCTGAGCGGACACGAGTGATTATCTCCGCACATAAAACATGAGGCCGTGCGCTCGAAGACCGCGGGCGGGCATTCGCCACTGCGTACGAGGACGTTCGCGTCGCCGCTGCACTTCATCGTCATCATGTGCCTCGAGAGGCGAGTCTTTGGAAATTCGAGAGTTGAAGGGTGTCCCACCATGTCGAAAATGTCGCGCACGGCGGCGACGACGGGCTCGGGATCGACGGCGGAATGGCTCGAGTTCTGCTCGAGGCGCGCGTAGTGGGATCCCCGCAGCCTGGAGATACACTGGTACATCGACTTGTAGTGCTGAATGGTCGGTCTTATCTCGACGAGACCGGCTTTTGCACCGCGCAAAAAGGCGGCACTTGCGAGGCCTGCGCCGTGCTGTCCGACGAGGACAGTGGACCGGTACGCGGCGCACCATTGCTCGCACGGCGAACGGCCGACGTGGTTCGAGCGACGCACGGTTACGGATTCGTCGTCGTCAAACATCGTCTCCAGAGCGGCCTGGATTGCGTCCATGTTCGGGATCGTTCGGTGCGGGTCTCGCCGTCCACGATCTAAAATCACGACGACGCGTCGCTCCGGGTCGGGCGGCTCGCAACACGAGCAGAGCCGTCGGAGGGCGTCCTGCGCAGCCTCGAGCTCGGAGCCGATCCGTTCGAGGGACTCGCGACGCAGCGTACCACAGCCGTACAACAACAGGTCGTAGCCGCGCTCGCGTGGCCAGATCATCCACTCCTTGCCCGAGAAGTCGGACCAACGGGCGCCGTCCTTTTCGACGTCGTCGACGACGAAGGCCGTGCGGACGCAGAGCCCGGGCGAGACGACTTGCTTCAAGATTCCCGGCAGCCACTTGTCCTGCTTGCGGAAGTCCTCTTCGACGAATACCACGGCGTCGTCGCGGTCAACGTGGCGTCGCAGCCACGTCACGAACCCCGCGAGTCGTCCATAAAAGAAGTGATACCAGTTGTCGTGGAGGCCAAACACGGCGCGAAACCGAACGGCGTGGATCTTCCCCGTCGCGTTCGACGCCACGCACGGTGCCGCGGGACACACGTCGGCGCCGACGCACCAATCGATCATCATCATCAACAGCGCTATTTTCATAATCACAACCTTAGGAATTATGACGTCACATAGTTGTTGTTGTTGTTGTTGTTGTTGTTGTGAGTGCGCGCGCAAAAAGAAAGAGCGCCGCGCCGAATAAAAATGATACTGCGTAGTACGAGGCGTGCAACAACAAGGACGACGACGATGGGTGCTGGTTGTGGTCCTCGCGGTGGCCTCGTCGAACGAGTGCGCGCGCGAGATCCGCGACGTGGCCGCGCGGTGCAACTGCAAGGTGCGTCTCGAATGCCATCTCTCGGGCGGCAGAAATCGAGTGCTACCCCGAGATCGAGTGGAAGCTCCCGCCCGATGTCAAAGTCGCCAACCAACACTCTGCGTCACACCACGCCGGTCGCCGCCCACTTTCCCGGCGCGAACAATAATAACCTCGTTCGTTCTTCTTCCGACTTTTTTTTTGGACGCCGTCCACCTCAACCTGGACTGCGATTGGCTTTTGTATCTCGAGAACCGCGGCGGGTCGGAAACCAACCGCTACGAGCGATGGTCGAAGACTAAAAAACTGGCCAATCTCGCGGCGAGTCTCCGTGGCGACGGCGGCGACGAGAGTCTCGCGCGCATCGTGCGACGGTACCTTACCAAGTACGTCGAAGCGACGCGCGCCGCCGACCTCGGGCTACGCGACGACGTTCCTATATTCGTCGCCGCGTCCATCGGCAAGGAGACGCGGTGGGTCTTGGACGCGTACCGCCATTTACTTCCCGAGGCCCGGTTCGTCGCGTCCGCCGCCCGGAGCAAGTACCGGGAGATCAACGCCGCCGCGATCGAGCTCTCTATTGTCCTCCGCGCGCGGCGCTTCGTCGGCCTCCGGATTTCGACCTTTTCCAAGCTCGTAGCCCACCGCGTCCGACGAGCGGGGGGGAACGCGTCCTTCGCGAGCGTCGACGACCGCGACGCGGTGGTGGTCCAACCGCCGCCGCCGAACAAGGCGGCCGCGTACGTGGCCATGTTTTCGCTGTTGCGAAAACGGCGGCCGCTCGAGAAGGAGGATCTGTATTTTGTGCACATACCAAAGACAGAGGGCACGACCATCGAGGCGGCCGTCGGTCGGTACCACTATTCGACGCGCAGCACCCTCGACTGTGTCCTCCGGACGTGCGCCGCACCCCAGCACCTCAGGATCCGCGAGCGGATAAAGTGGGACCTCGCGCCCGCGTCCTTCTTCGAGCCCAAGCTCGAGGTCTGCGTGACGCGCGATCCCCTCGAGCGCGCGGTCGGCGAGGCAAATTTTCACTATAACGGCGATATGGCTGGCGCGCCTCATCCGGCGCTGCAGCGACCCAAAACTCAGGCGCCGCGCCTTCCATCTCTACGCGCACTGCCGGCCGCAGACCCACTACATCTTCGAAGACGTTGCCGCCGCCGGGACCACCGCCAACGAAAAAAAGAAGACGTGCGACCTGGTCTTCGATACGCTCGATATCAACACCGTGGGCGGGCCGGCGCCTCCTCGGCAAGTTCAACGCGACCTCGAATCGCCACGAGAGGTGGATGGTGTCGCCTGACGTCCGAGTAGGAAACAACACCACCAAGCTCCAGGTCGCCAACGTGACCGAGGAGGACCAAAAGCGATGTGTCCGCACCTTTTACGCCGACGACTACGTGTGGCGCGCGTCGTATTGCGCGTTCGACCAACTTCCGGGGTCGCACGATGATGCATGCCTCCTCCCGCGCAGCAGCAGCAGCAGCAGCACAAGCAGCAGCAGCATGGTCGTGCTCGCGGCGGTCGAATTATTCATTCACTCATTCATTCATAAACTGGCGGCGCCCCGCCCGCCCCCGAAGCAAGCAACGCAAAGCAAAGCAGGTATTATCGTCGTCGTCGTCGTCGTCGTAAAAGTGGTCAGAAGAAACTCATATTAGAACGAGGCCGGGGGGGTACGCATAGTGCGGGCGTCGTCGCATGATAGGAAGGCTCCTCGGGCGGCATTGGTCTCGTGCATGGCCTCGGCCGCGCGGAGGCCGTGGTAGGGTCGCGCGGAGGCGACGAGGTTGGGCTTGCCGTGGGGTTTTTTAGAGGTAGTCGTAGCGTCGGCGGGGTCGCCCAACTTGAAGAGGTGGAGCCACGAGGCGGCGGCGTCCTCAAAGGCTTTGTCGATGCAGCAACAGGGGTGGTCGGCGAGGTAGGCGTAAAAGAGCTCGGCAAACTTAGCGGCGGGTCCGTCGGCGACGTTGGTCTCCCAGCAGACGACCCGGAGGTGGGGAAGGTGGCGGACGATGTCTCGGGCGAGCGAGCCGGAGCGGCAGGCGTTGAGGAAGCAGACTTCCAAACCCTCGCAGGCCGTGAGACACTGGAGGAATTCGTCCAAGGTGGGCATAGCGGCGACGTCGCGGGTCGTCTTACCGTCCGAGAAAACGAGGCGCGAAGTGCCGTCTGTCGGTTTGACGCAGTGTCCGGCGAAATGGAAGACGCGGGGCTTGACGTCGCGCAGTCTTCGCAGGACGTCGTCGGGCCAGCGCGCCGCGGGCACCAGCTCTCTCCGGGACTTTGGGAGGGCGTCGATGATGGCCGCGATCTCTCTCATCAGCTCGAGCTGCGCTGCCCGCGACGCCGGGACGACGCGGCCGCGGTCGCCGGTGCGGGGCGCGTAGACCTGGACCTCCCGCGGACAGCAGAAGCAGGCGAGGACCTCGACGTAGTCCTCGCCGCTCCCGAGCTTGGAGAGGATCGCCTCGACGTCCGCGAGGTCTCGGGCGGCGTCGGCGAGCGAGGCGTCGCTCCGAGCGCGCGCGGCGCGACGGGGTCCGCGCGGCGGAGGCGGAGAGTGCTTGCCCGCCGCCTGGCGGCGCAGGCGCGAGACGAGACTCGCGACGCGATGGGCGTCGAGGGCGCCCGCGTCGACGGGAACGAAATCTCTCGCTGCCGCCGCGCGCTCGAAGTCTCCCAGGCGACGCATCAGCTCGGCATCTCGCGTCGCCAGGTAGGCCCGGTGCCTCTGCGCTTCCAAGGCCTTGTCGGCCAGGAACAAGGACCGGTAAAAGTCGGCGACCCCGAGCGCGTCTCCGACGAGGCGGAACGGCGGCGCGCGGAGCTGGTCGTTGTCGCGGAGCACGACCTCGTGTCGCGCCGCGAAGTCCGCCAGGCCAGGGCCCAGCTCGACGAGCGCGTTGTTGTTCGAGAGGTCGACCTTGCGTAGCTTGGGACAGCTCGTGAAGACGGCGTCGTCGACCACGGCGATCGAATTAAACGCGAGGTCGAGGGTCTCGAGGTTGCTGAGGTGGAGGACGCGCGCGGGAACGTCTACGAGAGCGTTGCCGGAAAAATCCAGCGACCCGAGGCTATCGGCCAAAGGCGACGGGACGAACCGCGCCAGACTAAAGAAGGCTCGGCGCGCGAACGCCGAATCAGAGTCGCCCGCGGGCCACTGGTGCAGCCGATTCGCGCCGGCCCTCAGCTCCCGGAGCTTTCCGAGGTTGCCCCAGGTCGCCGGCAGGCTGCGCAACCCCAGGCCCGAAACGTCCAGCGTAACCAGATCACCGAGCGCGAGCCCGATCGGCGCCAACAGCTCCGCCCCGGCCGCGCACCCCGATAGGTTCAGCCCCACGAGCCGCCTCAGCGTGGCCGTGTGCGACGTCGACGTCGACCGCACGATGCATTCGGGAAGCCGGTACACGAACGTGTTCTGCGGCAAGTCGAGCCAAAACCCGTCTCTCCGCTGCTCGAGAACTTTGCTCGTCGCGCGATCAATCTCGTTCTCGCTCTTGGCGCCGGTGAACGAGACCACGCACACCTCGTCCTCGCCATTCTTCTGGATATCGACCGTCGCGCCGGCGGCCCGCGTATCGTCGTCCTCCTCCTCTCGAGGGAGGTCCTCCTCCTCCACCTCCGGGCGCTTCCGCCGGACCTTCTGCTTCCGTCCTCGCGGATTCTTCTCCGGGACGACGACGACGACCTTCTGCCGCGCCTTGCCCTGCTTCTTGGACTTCTTTTTTCTGACAATCTTCGGCGCCCGCTCGTGCAGCTTCTGGGAAATCGCCTCCTCCTCGGACGCGAAGTCCAACAAGCTCAACTGCCTCACCACCGACGACGATTCCATCGACGACGGCGATTCCATCGACGACGATTCCGTCGACTCCTCGGACCCCACCCCCAAATCCACCGTCCGAGAAGCCGACCGCCGGCGGCGATCTGAACACGACTCCTCCTGTCCCTTGGACTCGCTCTTCCTGCTCAGCCTGCTTGTTTCCGTTCCGTTAATTAATTAACTAACTAACTAACTTCAGACCTCTCCCGAGCATGGGAGCCAGGCCGGACCGGCAGGAGCCGGTACGGAATCACAGAGGAAAATCACGCAGTTGGGGCAGAGGCGAGGGACGAGGACGGACTTGTTGATGGTGTACCGCCACTGCGCGCGGTCTTATGCGAGGTCGTGCAAAAGCGTCGCAGGCCGCGGACGTGTTGGTCCACGAACAATCGACCTGTCCGTCGCGTTCTGCCCAACCGAGCGAACCCCATCCCAGCGCGGACTTTCCGGGTGCTAACCAGCCAGCCCGGGAGGCGAGCAGGCACCGTCTCACTCCGGGACGGCCGTTAATTAATTAATTATTTTATTATGCAGGGGAGGCAGTCACAAGGGTAATCCCCGAGGCGTCGCCGTCGATGACCGTCTCCTCGAGGTCATAGAGGGTCCCGAAGACTGCGGACGAGGAGCCCCCCGCCACGTAGAGGTCCTCCGGGCTGTTGTCGAGAATGTACGTGTTCGTCAGGGTCAGGGTGTTTGAGATCATGAGGTAGATCCCCCCCCCAAAGCCCACCGTCGAGAGCGCCATGTAGTTGCTTGCCGTGTTCCCCGAGATGGTGCAGTTCGTGCAGGACATGGTCCCCAGCATCAAAAGCACTCCCCCGCCATTAAAGGCGGCGACATTGTCGGTGATGCGCGTGCCGAACCCTATCAGCGTGCTCTCGCACACGTGGATCCCTCCCGCATTCCCTTTCATAGCCGAATTCCCCGTGATCTCGCACCCCCTCAGCGTGAGCGTACTCCCACCCCGCACGGCGATACCCCCGCCCGAGTTCATGTCGTCGTTGCCGCCGCTGTTGTCCGCGACGACGCAATCCGTCATATCCACCGTGCTCGACGAGTCGATCCGCAACGCACCACCGAGGTGCCCGATCCCCCCCCTCAACGTCAAACTCTCCAACGACAAGTACCCCCCTTTCTCCACGCACAACAGTCGCACGGCCCCTTCCCCGTTGATCTCGTACCGATTCGAGCTCGAGATTTCGGTGTGCGTTCGCAGCATCAACGTCGACGTCGCGATCACGCTTTCGGTGGTCAACGTGATGGAGCTACTCGTCTCGGCGGCGGCCGACACCACTTCTGACCACGACCCGGTGCTCACCTCCGTTCTCCCAAACGCCACCCGCGCGACCCACACCATCACCGACCACTTCCCCATCATTTTTGCCACAAACCCTAACAGGGTGGTGGTGGTGGTGTTAAGGAATAAAATGACCGAAACCGTGCTTCTTCAACCCCCCAATAAATAAATCTAAGTCTTTGGGGGGCAGGCAGTTTCGCCAGCAACAACGAAAGTCGTCGTCATCAGCGACCGCGCTTGGAAGTCGTCGTGAAAAGAGCCGTGATGCAGCCGAAGGAGGCCGGAAGGACGGCCAGGAGCGCGAGGAGCCAATTCAGGGCAACAAAAAAGCCCTGGGATTCGGTCGTGCTACACAAGACGGATTGTTCGTCGGGGCGTTCGTTGTGTGCATCTTCATCGCCCTCCTCGATGTCCTTGTCGCCTTCGGGCAGCGAGGTCAAGCGCGGGCGCTTGGCGGCACGGCCCGCCGGAAATAATGATTTTCGTTTTTTAGCGTGTGCGACGAGTCGCTCGATCAACTGAGTTTTGTCGACGACGTCGCCGACCGGGATAGAGAGGTTCCGCGCCTGCTTGAGGAGCGTCGAAAAATCGCGTGGCGCGAGGCGGCGAACGAGGCGAGTCTCTTGGGCAAGCATTTTGCCCTCGGCCACCAGCCTCTCCTCGGCATCGAGCTCGCGCGATTTGGCATCGACTCGGGCAAGTAGGAGCTGGACGTTTATGTCGTCACGCACGGCCTTGAGTCGTGCTTCGAATGCTTCGTGACCCGCACGCATCTCGGCCAACCTGCGCCGAAGCGTTCTTCAAGAATCCAGGCAACAGCAGACATTCTAAGAAGACGCCAAAGACACTGCGCGACCAACATCTCTAGCTTGCCTTCGAGCACTGCGCGCCGGCACACTCGGCAGCCGCAAGCGCTCATGCTGCTGCTCCCTTGTTCCTCCAAATAAATCGCCCGGCACAACATGCACTTCAAGCGATAAGGTATCGATCGCTCTCCGATTAGTATGCGCTGCACTTCTGCGTCAGTTCAGCATTCGATATTTGTATCGCAGCATCGCTAAGTTTCGATACAAGAGTTCTTTTCGTTTCAGCCAACATTTTGTTCAATATACTTTACGCAGGGCCACGTTGCAGAACCCAGGTTGGTGACTCCTTCTGAGTCATTTTAAAGGAAGGATCCCAGGTCTTTTGGGTGACGTTTTCCAATGATTATTAATTTTGGGGTCGAGGAGGAGCGCTCGATCCTGAAAAAAAAAATCACTCGGTCTGCGACGTCGCCAATTTGGTCGCCACGCGTGTGTTCTGGCGTCGCCAATCGCGCGTCGCCGCCCCAGGTGGACGTTTGCGTTTCGCACTTCCGGGGGACGAGCTGGGCTGTCAAGAGCTCAACAAGAAGATCAGAAGACAGGCGAAGAAAGGGGAGGGCGTAATGATGGCCGTGGGCGTTGTGGCAGCATCGAAGGATAAATCTCAGGTTACCAGCTACTTCCAGGCCACGCCCAGCCAGTCAAGCATTCTGTCCTGATGGCATTCTCGTGTCGGCACGGGCGAGACAAACAAAAAGTTGCCCTAATGCACACGAACAAGAATTTCATTGCTGCGGCCTGGATCAAGTACAACGACCTCGCCAAAGGCAAATTCAAAAACGCGGAGAGCACCATCCCCGAAAACTCGTCGGAAGCATATGTGCAGGTTGATGAGGAAAAGGAAATGAAGATGCCGGGGTCGTTCGCGTCGACTAATAATAAGGCGCTAAATACAGAATACCATTGACTCCTCCTTTCCCCCAAAACGAGATTGAACTTAAGAGCACGAGCATTGGGCAATAGCGCGCGGCGGACACGGAACTGACAGCCGCGGCGGGGTGCAGGCGCCACACAGAATTAATTTACGCCGTTGTCGCCATCCTGGTTCTTCTTCCGAGTCGCTTCACCATCTTCTGACTACCTGCCCACATCCCACTTTGACGACGGACGGCGAGACAGAGTTATGTTGTGGCTTCTCTGCTCCTCCATCCGCCTTTACTCGCTAGCTTGACTCTACAGGACTGGTTGCCTTTCCGTCTCTCTGCTCCCCACACTGCTCTTGTCCTTGATCTACGACCACGACGTTCGTCTGCCCTTCCCTTCGCATATGGCACCGACGCTGCTTATGACTTCGTGCGCTTATCGTTTGCCGGCGGCGGCGCTTATTGATTGAAACATCCTTGTTTCTTATAACGCAGATGTGCTGATGACGTGTGGTTACCTCGTGTTTTCGCGACATTTAGCCGCCCCCCCCGGACCAAATTATATGGACGCCTGTTTTGAAGGTCTTGCATCATGCTGCAATCGTCGTTTAGTGTGTCTCCTCGTGTCTTTCTTCATCACCACGCCTGCCGCTACTCTCTTCTCTTCGTCCCCCTTGCCCTCTTTGAGCTCCTTAAGTGTCACTCCTTATTGCCTTGCTCCCTTCGTCCTACCTTTGCCTCTTGGCGTTATTGCTTCCTTCATCTTTCCCTCTGCGCGCAGCGCACAATATCCTTTGTATTCTTGCTGCTTCCTTGTTTCCCTGCGCTCATCCAGTCTAGCTCTTTGAGCCTGGGCGTTGCGAACCATAAAAAACGACGGTCTTTGACGAGTCTAGTAGCGATTTGACGTTGCCGCAAGGAAGGACCGCGGTAGGCGAGCTTCTCGGTATCGTTGTCGCGCGCAAAATTCTGTTGAGTGGGACGCGGTTTCGTCCCTTCGCATACATACCAAGTGCTTGGCCCGCGTAATAATTAATACTTTTGAGGTTGTTGAGCGCAGCTTGTCCGATTTCGTGAAGTAAGTTGGCACGCCGAACGTCTTCTATGACGTGCTTCTTCGGTCGGTATATTTAATTCGTGTGAAGGCGTCGGAATGATCCATTCGGGGTATATGCAGTTGAGCGCCGGAAATTTCGAGGTCCGAGGTCGGGGCAACGCGCGCGCGGCGACCGTCGTGATAGTAGGGCACGCCAATTGGAATAGGCCCGTGCTCGCGCTCGCGTAGTTCCGTCCAGGAGTCGTAGTAAAGACATGGCAGGAAGCCTATAATCTTTAAGCAGAGCGCGGCAGGCGATGGGAGCGGGCTTGGAGCATTTTGGGTGCGGTAACGGGCGTACGCTCGTATATCGGGGCGCGGGCTGAGGCACTTATTTTTGTACGGCCACTGGAAGTCGTACGGCTACCCTTTTATGATGGCTTCCTTGTGACTGACCACCGGCTGCTTGGTGTTGAAGAATCATGCGGCGTTGGGTCAGATTCATGGTCGTCTGATCCATGCCAGCGAAGAAGAAACGCACGCGAGCGATGTCGCGTCTTCTTGGCTTGGACGTCATCGGCGCAGCCATATTTTTTTGCCCAGGATTGACGAATGAGGTTGAGGTCGTCGCTAGCGAAGAAAGTGTAGCGTTCTAGTCGTGTAAGCTCCGAGGAGAAGCGCGCGGAGTTGTTGCTTGCTCGACGCGCAACGCGTCCGAGAAGTTCGTTCGCGGCGACACGTGGACGCTAGGGTTTTTTAAAAAGGTCGTCGACTCCAAAGAGAGGAGGGGGATGGCTTGAAGGTTATTATTTTGGTGCGTTGTGTGGGGACACAAGTAGTGACGTGCCATGGGTATGCTAGTAGTAGTCGGGGTCATCGACGAGCCGCGGGGCAGGCGAAGAGAGGACCCCCCCACCGTAAGGTCGTACGAATGCTGCCGCCAGGTACCGTATGTGCGACGAAGTGCGGCGTCCTGCTGGGCGCGGGTGGCCTGGGTGGGGCTGCCCGAGAGAGACGGCGGGGAGTGAGGGCACAGCGCCGCCACATGCACTACTGGCGGGCGATAACGTATAGGGATATAGTAGGTGAGTATAGGGAGGTTAATTTGTGTACGAAGCTGCTACTACGAAGACCGCCACCTTGTGCACCATAAGTTGACGCAAATAGCGTCATATCTTGAAGATGGACAAACACACAAAGAATCTCTCTTATATGTATGTAAGAATGAATTCGAAAGATTACAATTAAATTTTGCGCTCTCCTCTCGCCCGAGAGAGCAGGAACCTTGTTACGTCGTGAGGATAGTGTGAGGGTGGGCTTGGTCGTCGGATTGATTTGATGGATTTCTGGGCGTGGAAGGATGATTACATAGCGAAGGGGCGAGAAAAATGGGGGACCGGCGTGTGCTGGGATTACATGGATCACGGGGATTGCTACGGCATGTGCGGCCGGAGCCATCCTGTGGTCCGATTGCGTAGCGACGACGGCGGCGGGACGGTCGCCGTGATGCCCATAGCCGTAAGGCGATGGATCTCAATCCTCGAAGCGATTGGGTTTGTACGAGACAATGGGGACGAGTTCGTGTGCAAATTCGGGAAACACTACGGAAAGCGCGCGAGCGAAGTTCCCGAGAATTATGTCTCGTGGTGCCGAAGCGTTGAAACCAAGTGTGACATGATGGTCGAGCTCATCGAGGCCTTCGACAAGCACAAAAACCTAGAGTGGAGGCACGCGACGCTGCGACCAGAGGCTGCGACGTCGCAACTCTTGCAGAGAGGTCTGCGTATCAACCATTTGTGCGGGACCGAGCACGTCCGCCGTTTGGAGCAGGAATATCACGCTATGCAGGAATTACTGGAACTCCAGGATGAAGGCTACGAAGATGCGGAGGGTGTCGAGCCCTCGGACGTCGACCATAGTTGTCCTCCAAAGTGGACCGATGCGAGCGAACGCGCGAGCAGCGGCGACAGCTGCGGCGCCAACGTCGACGAAGACGAGTATGAAGGCGACCTCGGGGTGTGTAACGACGACGGCGGCGGCGGCGGTTCCGAGGGCAGGAGTGATGACGACGTGGACGATGGTGGCGAGAGCCAGCAGGGCGCTGGCGACAACAATGATTCTTCTGGTGATTGCGGCGGGGGCGTCGAGGAGGAGGAGGAGGATTTTACCACGACGGAGGAGAAGGAGGTGGTGGATGAGAGTCCTTTGGCGAAGCGGCCCCGCCTCTCGTCGTCGAGGAGGACCTGATGAGGTGGGGTAGACAGAAGAAGATACTGAAAGTCCGTTGAGCACGATCGCCCACAGGCCACGTAACATTAAAATCCAGTACTCGCGGCGAACGAAGAAAGAAGGAACACCTCAAAAGAAAGCAAAGCCAGCCTCGAAAGCCAGCCACCTCAGGAGGGTGGGTGGTGATAGAAGGGCAGCTGGCGTGTGTGAGGATGCGAGTGCGGTGGCTAATGATGACGACGTCGCTCGGGTGCGGGGGTGTCTCTGGGCTCGGGCGACGGGCGCGGCGGCACCGGCGGGCGCTGGCGTTCACGGGCATGGGCGCAGCGCTGGCGACGACGTCAGTTCGCCGGGGCGGCAGCGACGTGGTGCAGCGGGCTGCTGCTGTTCATCCCGATTTCACGTTGATCCGTCAGGAGAGAATTCCCGAGTTCAAGACCGAGGCGTACTTGTACGAGCACGCGAGCAAGGCGCAGGTGCTGAGCCTGGTGTCTCCCGAGGACGACAACAAGGTGTTTGGCGTGACGTTCCGGACGCCGCCGCGGGATTCGACGGGGCTGCCGCACATCCTCGAGCACTCGGTGCTCTGCGGAAGCGAGAAGTACCCGACGAAAGAGCCGTTTGTCGAGCTCCTGAAGGGGTCGCTCCAGACGTTTTTGAACGCGTTTACGTATCCGGACCGGACGTGCTACCCGGTCGCGTCGCAGAACTCGCAGGACTTGAAAAATCTCGCGCGCGTGTATATGGATGCCGTGTTTTTTCCGCGGGCGCGGAATGATCCGATGGTGTTGGCGCAGGAGGGATGGCACTACGAGTACAACGGCGAGCTGTCGTACAAAGGCGTCGTCTTCAACGAAATGAAGGGCGTATACTCGTCTCCCGACGCGCTGATGCAGCGCGCGGCCCAGCGAGCTTTGTTTCCGGACAACGCGTATTCTCACGATAGCGGTGGCGATCCCGCCGTGATTCCCGAGCTAACGTTCGAGAAATTCCGGTCGTTCCACGACGAGTTTTATCATCCTTCAAATTCTAGGATTTTTTTTTACGGCGACGACGATCCGTCCGAGCGGTTGGACCTCGCGGCCGAATATTTGAATCGGTTCGAGGCGCGACCCTCGGAGGACACGGCAGTTGCGGTGCAGCCGCTGACGCTGCGCCCGCATACCATCAAGGTCCCGTTTCCGTCGTCGGACGCGAAGCACGCGATTTCGGTGAATTGGGTGTTGTCGGACGAACCGCTGAGTCCCGTCGACGAGCTCGGGTTGGCCGTGCTGGATCATCTGCTGATGGGGACATCGACGAGCCTGTTGCGCAAGGCCCTCACGGATTCGGGTCTGGGAGAGTCCGTGATTGGCGGGCTCTCGGACGAGCTGATTCAGCCGACCTTTTCGGTCGGCCTGAAGGGCGTCGCGGAGGAGGACGCGACCAAAGTCGAGGAGCTGGTGCTCGGAACGCTCGAAGGAAACCTCGAGGTCGAGGACATCGAGGCGTCCCTCAACACGGTCGAGTTTGATCTTCGGGAATTCAACACGGGCTCCTTTCCGAAGGGGCTCTCGTTCATGTTGGGGTCGATGCGGAACTGGATCTACGATAGGGATCCTCTCCAACCTCTCAAGTTCGAAGAGCCGCTCGCCGAGCTCAAGAAGATCGCGACGGTCGAGTATTTTAAGAATCTCGTGACGAGATTCTACCTTGCCAACACCCATCGCGTCTCGATCCACATGGTCCCGGACCCAAAGATCGAAGGGATTGTGGCTGCAGAGGAGAAGGCTCGTCTCGAGGCTGCCGAGGTCGATTTCGACGAGGTGAAGAAGGAGATGGACGAGCTGAAGAAGATCCAGAGCGAGCCCGATACCCCCGAGGCCCTTTCGACGATTCCGTTTTTGAAGGTGTCGGACCTCGAGCGCAACGTCAAGACGATTCCGCGCGACGTCTCCAAGCTCGAGAGAGAGAAGGCAACTTTGCTGACGCGCGAGCTCGCGACGACCATCGCGTACGCGGACGTCGCCCTCGACCTCAGGGTCTTGGACTGGGAGGACCTGGAGCTCGTGCCGTTGTTCGCGCGGTGCCTCTTGGAAACGGGGACGACCGAGTGGGACCCCGTCACTCTTCGCCGCAAGATCGGGGCGAAAACGGGCGGCATCGACGTGACTTTGTTGAATTCGATGCGCGCGGACGGCGGGACCGTCGCCGACCCCGAGGACGTCGTCTACCAGCTCGTGTTGCGCGGGAAAGCCACGGAAGACAAGACCGATGACTTGTTTATGTTGATGCGGACGGTGCTGACGCAATCGCTGTTTCCCCAATCCCGAATCATCGAGATGCTCAAGGAATCGAAAGCGCGGTACGAGTCGTCGTTCCGAACCTCGGGTCACGCGTACGCCGCGACCCGACTCTCGGCAGCAATGACGCGGTCGGGCCACGTGGCCGAAGTGACGAGCGGGGTCTCGCACTACCATAGCGTTTTAAAGCTCCTGGAACTCGCAGAAAACGACTTTCCTTCGCTTTTGGGTCGCTTGGAAGACGTTCGTCGCAGACTGTTGCGCGCCCCCAACCCCGTCATCAACTTCACCGGCGGAGGCGCCGCCGCCGCCGCCGGAAAAAAAGACCAACTCGAAAAAAATTTTGCGGACTTTTTTCCCGAAGAGACGGTCCCCATCCAGAAATGGACCGCTCCCTTCGAACCGGAGAAAGACAACGAGGGGTTTGTGGTCCCGACGCAGGTGAACTACGTCGCCAAGGGCGGACGGCTCTACGCGCCGGGCGAAACACCCAACGGTGCGGACGCGGTCGTTCGCCGCATCATTTCGCTCGACTACTTGTGGAACGTGGTGCGCGTCCAGGGCGGGGCCTACGGCGGCAGCTGCAATTTGAATCCGCTGAGCGGAATCTTCGCCTTTTCCTCGTACCGCGATCCTAATTTGCGGGCGACGCTCGACGCCTACGACAACACGAACCAGTACCTCGACGACCTCAACCTCGACCAGGCCGAGCTCGACAAGGCGATCATCGCGTCGATCGGCGACTTGGACTCTCCGATGACCCCCGACCAGCAGTCTTTCCAGTCCCTCCGCCATTACCTCGACGGCACCACCGACGAGATCCGCCAGCAGTGGCGCGACGACGTCCTCAACACCAAGCTCGACGACATCCACCGCTTCAACGAAAAACTCAAGAACACGAAGGAATTTTATAGGGCCGTCGTCTTCGCGTCCCAAGATGCTTTCGACAAAGAAGACACCCCCGACCTCCACCTTTCCACCCTGCTTTAAATTTAAATAAACAACCACACGTATCATCATCATCATCATCATCATCATCACCACCAGAGTTCCGCGTCGTCGTCGAAGAGGAGGGTTTTTTTGGCGTATGCGGCTTGGGGGTTACGGTACTTTTCGTGGACGCGGTCGATCTTCGCGAGGAGGTCCGGTGGAAGAGGTGGACGCGCCGACACCGCCCGAACGCACGCGTCGACCTGGTCGACCGTCGTGGTCCCGATAATCACGGCCTCGTTGTAGGGCCGGTCTCGCGCCCAAACCAGCGCGAGGTCGAGGGGCTTCATACCATAGTCTCGCGCGAGCGAAACGTACTCTTCCGCCGCGCGGCGCGCCGGAACCGACCGGTGGTATCGAGGCTGAAACTCGGGGTAAGCGTTGTGTCGCGCCATGTCGAGGGGGCGATCCCCCGCGTACGAGTCGGGGTCCACATACTTGCCCGTCAAGACGCCGCCAGCCAATACTCCGTAAGGTATGCCTTTTATCCCAAAGTACTCGCAAGCTTCCCAAACGTCGCTCTCGAAGACGCGGTTGTTGAGGCTCAGGTCGTTCTGAATCGCCACGGGCCGCGGGACCCCGAGGCGGTCCGCCGTCACGCAGAACATGGTCACGCCGTACGCGTTTTCGTTCGATAGACCCCAATGCGACACGAGCCCCGAGTCTAAAAGTTGTTTGATAGCGAGAACCTGTTTCTCGAACACGGCCATCTCGCCGCTCGAGGTGCGCGATTCCCGGTATCGGTCCGCGTCGTAGGACCCCCATCCAAACACCTCCTGCCCCATGCGGGACGGAAAGTGGAGGTAGTACAGATCGATCCGGTCCACCTTGAGGCGCGCGAGCGACTGGCGACACGACTCCAACACGCGATCGGCTTCGAACGCATGCGGCCCGCCCCCGCTCCCCACGCCCCGCGGATTCACCTTGGTCGCAACGTATATGCGGCCACCCTGCTTCTGGCCTTCGAGCCACTCCCCCAGCCACAACTCGGTTGTTGCGCCGTAATTGAACGCGACGGGATACAGTTCGGCCGTGTCAAAAAAATTGACACCGAGCTCCACAAGCCGGTCGAGCATAGCGAACGTCTCCTCTTTGCTGTTGAACGACCCGAACGTCATCGTCCCCGCGCACACCTCGCTCACCTCGAGGTCCCCGATCTTCACAATCTTCATGATATATGTATTGCTTACGCTTTCTATGCAGTAGTCCTTGCTTCTTATGCGCAAACCCTTCTTCGAGCTGCGCCATTTCGTCGTGCGCCAGGACCGCTGCGGCGGCAAGGTGACGAGCGATGCCTGCGCCTTTGGCGCCCTCGCGACAACCTGGATGGGGAACCGACCCTCCCGAATCCTCGACATCGGGACCGGGACCGGCATTTTGGCGATGCTTTGCGCGCAGCGATTTCTTCTCAAGACGACGACGACGACGACGACGACGATCATCGACGCCGTCGAGATCGACCGCGACGCGGCGGCGCAGGCGAGGGACAACGCGGCCGCCTTCTTCCCAAACATCAAGGTTCATTGCAACGACGCGCTTCGGTTCGCCCCGTCGAACCGGTACGACGCGATCGTCTGCAATCCCCCGTTCTTCGGGGCGACCCGCGAGGCCGCGACGCGCCAGCGCAACCTCGCCAGGCACGACACCCGTCTCCCGCCGACCGGCCTTCTCGATACCGTTTCGCGCCTCCTCGAGCCCCGCGGCGTCTTCTGCGTCCTCCTCGGCGCTCGTTTCTCCGAGCCGCGCCGCGCCTTCTGCGATCTCGCGCTCCAAAGAGGCTTGGTCCTCGCCGCTGCCGTCGAATTCGCCGACCGCCCAGACTCGCCGCCCCACGTAGTCGCCATGGCCTTCACCACCAGGCACGTTGGTCCTCGTCGACTAGTAGTGCCCGACCGCCTCGACTTCTTCGCGGAGCCGGGCGTCGGCTGGCGCGCCCCCACCCCCCGACTCGCCGCCCTCATGGCCGACGTCTACACCGACAAATACTTACGACGACCACCACCATGAGGAGCGACAAGCGTGCCGCTATCATTTCTTCGAGAAGCGGCGGTCTCTACCGAGGTCCTGCGCGCACGCCTGCTCTTTGACGCGTGGTCTCCACACCACCTGATTTTGGTTGTGTCGTCGATCGACCCGTCGGTCGCATCATCATCTTGGACCTACCGGCCGACTGACCGAACTCGGGTCTTCTCATAACTCACCTCGCGCGCCTCGTCGTCGCCGTCGACTACTACGCATGGCGTCGTTCATCCACGATGCCGACATGTATTATGGCTAGCTTGCTGAAGAGGTGCTTCGCCCCACCACCACGCGGCCGCAAGCCGCCCATCTCTACTTGTTTCTTTTGTATCTGTCGCTGCACATAATAATAAGCAAGCGCCACACCACTCACGGTCTTCCTGGGACCACCACCCACACCAGGGAACTGCGCATCGAGTCGAAAGTATGTGCTGGCACCAATTGCTGATCACCTACCTGCACCCGTCGTCGTCCGCAACCGCAGCCTACCCGCAGGTAACTAACTAACTTTGCTGCTGCAGATACTTGCGATCACGGCCAAAACCGCAGGTGCAACCCCGCATCCATGACCTGCCTTTTACTGACATCTTGTCTTTCTATCACCGACGGTCACGAATCGGTTAGGCTGTCGGACATCCTGGGCAAGCGCAAAGCCTGGGAGCTAGCTGCCCGCGCCGAGGACGCCGAGCACCGGCTCACCAAGAAGACTCGACTCGCTCACGTCCAGCAGCGCGCCGACAAAGACGCGGACTTGTTGAAAATTCGATTCGCGATGACGACGACGACGACGACGACGATGATGATGCCAACGAGATGATGTTGCGGAGCTCGTGATCAACTTGAAGCAATCATCAGACTTGAATGTTGTGATGCTACTACTCGAGCCACGCATTGAGGAGACGCCAAAAGGAAATAGCTCGTGATCAACTTGAAGCAATCATCAGACTTGAATGTTGTGATGCTACTACTCGAGCCACGCATTGAGGAGACTGCAAAAGGAAATAGCTCGTGATCAACTTGAAGAAATCATCAGACTTCAATGTTGTGATGCTACTACTCGAGCCACTTATTGAGGAGACGCCAACTATTTCCTTTTGGCGTCCGTCCGTCATAATTTGCGTCTCATAACTACTTGAAGCCGCTCTAGAAGGAAGGACTGTGGTGACGGTGTAAATAAAAAGAGGGTTGGTTCCAACTTGAAGCAATAATGACTTCTATGTTGTTGTTTTACTACTACAAGAGGCCACTCACAACGTTGGAGGTGACGAGGGAGACGCAAGCGATTCCGAGCGATGTCATCGAGGCGAAGAACAAGCTCCGCGTTACGCGCACTGTCGCGAGCTCGAAAGTGATCGGCCGCAGCGGCGATGTGGTCAAGTAGTGGGCGAGCGACGCGAGGTTCTCGGGCCGTGGAGCGTAGGCCATCGTCAGCAGCGCGAGCGATAGCCGCTCCACGTGGCTCCTCCTCCTTCTCCCTGTCAGGTCCTCCTTGGTGTCGACGAGCTCGACGTCTTCCCACGAATGCTCGATAAGCACCGACGTCATGGAGTCAGCAGCATCGTTGACGTCCATGACTAAGAAGGAGAAACTGAAGAGGAGCGCCGTCTCCTTGAACATGAGGGTTACGTAGAAGCCGTCGTAGAGGAGGGAGCCCAGAACGCCGGTGCTGTTGTCCAACTTCCGGAAGAATTGCGGGGCGTAGAGGAGGTAGAGGACGGCGAGCGAGCACCATAGCGACACGGCGGCCAAGCTCCCGACCGTGAACCGCGACTTCTTGCTCCGCTGTGAGATGGCATCGCGGGCCTCGACATATCTCTGGATCGTGAGGGTCCTCGTTTTCGCTTCCTCGATCAGGTCCCGAACTATCTGCGTGGCATGGGTCGTGTCGACGGCGAGCACGAAAAAAACGGCAGCAAGTACGGGGAACGTGCCGTGCGCCGCGATCATCAAAGCCGCGAGATCATACGCGGTATGGGGGCGGCATAGCGCCACCACGATGTTCAACACGATAATACTGACGAGCGTGGCTCCGAACTTGAGCGTGAGCCGCTCGGCCCTTTCTCGCGCCCCTGGTCGACACGCGTCGAGGCTCGCGAGTCGCGACGGTATCCACCACCACGCCGATCCCGTCACGACCGAAGCGAAGAGAAGCGGAAGGTTGACGCAGATGTTCCAGTGGGTGCTGTACTTGTCATGGACCATAAAAATCCAATAGCCGAAAAACGCGGCGTTGAAGCCTATGCACAATCGCAGCCAGACCCACCACAGAGCCCAGCCTGGCGTCAACTGGACGCACTTGTTGCATTGGTGCAGTGCAACACCGCCGAACAACAAGATAATTCTTGAGATCTCGCGGCCCTGCGCGTCTGGACGCAGCAACGCGTCCCCGAGATGATTCTTGGCGTGCGCCATCCTTGTGCTTTCACTCTTTTTGTGGCAAAAACTGCTGTAAAACCAACCACACACTGCTGCTGTGCGGTGGGGGAAAGAAAGCTAGCTCACCGACTGGAGGGCGATCGACGAAGGCACGCGTTGGTGCGCACCCTCGAAGAAGAAGAAGAAATGGGACTGACCCGTGACTTTGCGCACGTTGGCAAGAGAGGCCAGCCTAAGATTGCGGCCAGCGCTGGTCGATGAAGGCGGTGAGCTGCGTGACGTCGAGCGTCTGCTGGCTGGAGCCACAGAGCCCACTGGTGATTGTACGAATCGGAATAATTTCAATCCACGTCATCTGGTAGCTATGTGCTGGGCTGAAAGTTCAGCATTGAAAGAAAGACTCTACTACGGCATGACACAATCCGGCGTGCCGAATAGATAGACAAGCTCCCTAGAGGTGGGATTGAGAGCAACGCACGACGCCAACGTGGCCGTTCTGGATCGTATGGTAAAGCGGCGCAGCGCCGTGGGCGCCCAACCACTTTCGGACCTCGCCGACCGAAAGGCCCACGGCTGCAAGCTGCCGACCTCAACTCTTGACGCTGATGTTGTAGCGCGACCTCTAGAAGTTTTGTTGAGTAAGAGGCAAAAATAAATAAATAAATAAATAAATAACTTCGTGTCCTTCAACGCCAGCCGGCAATATGCTATAGCTCCCGCCCGAATTCAGACCCCGGCTTTTTACGGACGAGCCAGAGATATAAATGGGCGGGCGAACGGCGTTCTTCCGCCTTGAGCACCACCACACGACTCGCTATATTTCCAGGCCAAAATACCCGACGTCGGAAGCGCGAGGATGCAGTCTACTAATAAACCTCGCAGTTGGCTTTACTCACAACTCCTGTGTAACAAGGAAGCTCACAGCCCAATATAGGTATCCCTCGAGGTAATCACTGCGGTCTGACTACGAGGCGAAATGCGACAGTGCATTTCGCGATCCGGTTACCGTGCTAGCCCGCGGCGATATTGTCGCTCCTTTTGAAGCGACGGCTGCGTCGGTATCTCAGGTCCTTGTCTGTGTGTGTTTCAAAGAGACCGACCGCCCATCGGGCTGGCACGGGACACGCCTCGGGTTAGTCTAGCCTCGAGGTCGATGTGTTACGAATGGTATGAGGCGTTAGACTAGCGATAAGAGAAAGACGTAAGGATACTGGATACGTGGTGCAGGGGTAAGTATCATAGCTTCCTCACACAGGTGCTGGAAAAGAAGGAAAAAGGAAAAAGGGGTAAGTGAGGTCCTCACACAGGTGCTGGAAAAGAAGGAAAAAGAAAAAGGGGTAAGTGAGACGCTCACAGAGGAGAAGCTTTGAGGAAGACGTCACAGAGGCATTGTGGCAAGAAAAAGAGACAATAGAGATCAGGGCGAAGATCACGAAGTGAGGTAACGAGCACGAAGCCGGAGGAAGGAAGGAGCTTCCGTACTGCGGGTGAAAATGTCGCTAAGATTGTGAAGGCGGGGTATGTGCTTGAGATCGATGATGTGGTTGCGATGATATTCGGCGGTACTGTAAAAGCGAATGTCAATATGGCGGGTGCGCCGTGTGAGACATTGGAGACGAACTTGAGTGACGGTGGTGCTATTATCAACATACATTGGGACCGTGTGACGAGGGAGATCAAAGTCATCAAAAAGTTTGAGAAGCCAAGAGAGCTCAGCAGTAGCAGCGTAAAGAGCAAGCAATTCAACTTCGAAAGAAGAACGAGCAAGTAAGTATTGCGAGCGGGAGCAGTAGGCTATCATAGAGCCGCCGAGAAGGAAGCAAAACCCAGTTGTAGAGTGGCGGTCATCAGGGTCGTCGGCCCAGCTGGAGTCGGAATAACCACAGAGATGAAGGGTAGAATCGCGACCAAGAATAAGGGCAAGATCCTGAGAACCGTTGAGATAACGCAGAGTGTGGGATAAAGCGTGCCAGTGGGGTTTACCAGGATTGTGGGAAAAACGCGCACACTGATTGACGGACCAAGTGATATCAGGGCGAATCATGATGGAGATGAAGAGGACACAGCCAACAATACGGCGAAAAGGGATGCGTGCCATGAAGATGTGATCTGGAGAACCAGGAGCCGGACAATCAGCCGCAGAAAGATGAAGACCTTTGGGAGCGGGAGTGAGTTCGGGTTTACTGTTGATGAAGCGATGTTCGGTAAGGATTTCACGGATAGCATGGGATTGGTCAAGAGTGAGGGTTCTCCGAGGGCGATCACGCGTAATGCGAAGACCAACGTAAGAGGTGAGATCGAGTTCATTGACGTCAGTGAAAGCGCGGAAACGGAGGAAAAAGGCTTGGTAATGGCCAATGCAATGAGGAGGGTGCGCCACAAGAAGATCATCGACGACCAAAACAAGACGGAGGACCACGGTAGAATTGAGGACGAGCTTGTAATGGCAAGTGTCACCAGATCCGCGGACGAAGCCACAATCATTGAGAAGGAAGCGTTCCAAATAAAGCCACCAATTGCGACAAGCTTGTTTGCAACCATACCAAGAGCGACGGAGCTTGTAAACGATTTTGGAACCATCGGTGGGTTGGCGAGGAGCATAGCCTTCGGGTGGCCAGACATAGATGTCTTCGTCAATGGGAGCTTGAATAAAAGCGGAGCTAACATCCAACTTGTGCAAATCCCAGTCATGAACAGCGACAAAGGTCAGAAAGAAACGGATCGTGACGATGTTGGCAACCGGTGAGTAGGTGTCATGATAATCAATGCCGTGAACCTGGGTGTAACCGCGGACGACAAGGCGAGCCTTGTACGATTTGAAGCGGCCAGAGTCATACTTCTTGCGGAGGATTCACTTGAGGGTACAAATGTTGCCAGAAAAAGTCTGAGGGAGGCGAATCACATCCCAACAGCCAAGTTGACCAAGAGAGCTGTATTCTTTAGCGATGGCTTGCAACCAGCCAGGACGCTCAGGATTGGTCGGAGCTAAAGCTTCACGTAAATGGGTGGAAGTGATAGTAGTTTCGTCAAGGTCTGAATACTGGGACATTTCTTCGGAAGCAGAGTAATAAAACGTGTGCATGAGGATCAACAAGGGTGTTAGCTAAACAAAGGGGAAGGAAGACATAATGAACTAACAAACGAAAGCTAACAGAAGAGACATACAAAGAGTGACAGGGGAAAACAGAAACGACAGAGGAAACAGAATGGCCCGTATCGACATCAGAATGGCCCGTATCAACATTGTGACAGGATGAAACATGGCCCGTAAAAAAAGTTTGTTGGTTGGTCGACTTTGCGCGGTCGGCCCCGTTTGGCACGACCGGGCGTACAAGAAAAAACTCCAAGACCCGACGATTGCATTTAAGCTCGCCGAGACAGGCCAAACCCGCGCGATGGAGCTGCTCGAGGACGAACAAGCCTCGCACAAGCAGGAGTCGAATCGCTGCAAGCACATGCGCAGCTTAGCCGACGTGCACGAGATCGGGAACGAGATGAAGAAAACCGAGACGTTGGTCGCCGACATCGACGAGATGCTCAACGAGTACGTCAGCTTGTGGGGCGTCGACGCAGAGCTCGACAAAAGCGTTCACGAGGCCCACGAGACAAAATGGCGTGACCTAGTGCCCGAGGAGCTCGAGGAGCTCGCGAAGAAGATGGCCTCCAAGGTCAAAAAACTTCCCAAGAACGTTAAAGCGTCGGATGCGTTCAAGAACCTCGACCGACGTGCCAAAGAGTTCTCCATGTCCTGCCCGCTGATTACCAGTCTCCACACGCCTGCGATGAAGGCGCGTCATTGGGATGAGCTTCGAATGCACACCGACAAGCTCAAGTCGTCGCCTATCGAGAACGCCAACATCGAGCTCGCCGATATATTGGCCCTCGAGCTCCACCAGGGCGCCATGGCGCTCGCTGTCGAGGAGATCACCGACAAGGCTGTCAAGGAGGCCAAGCAAGAAGAGACTCTCAAAGTTCTCGAGGCCAACTGGGCCCATAACCCAGAGGTCGTTCGATCGAGACGAACACCTGCTACCATGTTACGAATGGTATGAGGCGTTAGACTAGCGATAAGAGAAAGACGTAAGGATACTGGACGAATGGTATGAGGCGTTAGACTAGCGATAAGAGAAAGACGTAAGGATACTGGATACGTGGTGCAGGGGTAAGTATCATAGCTTCCTCACACGATGTGTGGTGCATTGATGACTTGAGGGTTTCGAATGAGGAGATGTGCCGTCTGGTGCCTGGTGCCCGCAACAGTTGGGGTCTAAGGCGTCGGAACTGGCTCGTCGAGACTGAAAGCGGGACTCGAGGGCGACCTCTTTCCAAATATGAAAGAGGCAATGGTCCAGTCCATTCACGGAAGGCGTCGCCTCATCGCACCACGGCTGGCGGAGATGTGCCCGGAGGAGTACGTTTTATTCACGAATCGCCGACGTCGCGTCCGGCGCGATTGTGACGGTGAAGTTGAACGCGCGCAGGTGCTCCTTGTGATACTGCCGCAGGAAACTAGCAGTCTTTCTGAAGAAGTCAGAAGGAGAACTCTTCGAGATCCCGGGCTTCTCACCACTCGTCGAAAGCAGGGAAGTCAAGTCATCGGTCGAGGTCATAGAACAAGCGGCTGCAGTTCTCGCAAACGAGAATGCATCCCTCTGTTGTATATACACGCGCGTTTTCGGAATCACCAATCCCTCGAAATCGGAAAGCCATCGGAGAGCAGGAGGCAGAATCGCGCGTCACAGATCGCTGTCCTCGGACGAACCAATTTCATTGATATCAACCATTGTCGTTTAGTTCGTCGGGCGACGTGTAGAGGATGTAAAATGTACACGTCCCTCGACGAGACAAAGAAAGGATGATCCGGGTCGTTTCACCAGAACGCTGTCATCCCCTTGACCTCCTCAATGAACCATTTATCGCACCAGCCCCATGATAGGCGGCAAACTCGGACAGTGGCAACTCGAAGGGAGCGAGCCATGACAACATTGTAGTAGACAGATCATAGAGCAAGAGAACTCGCACAGTGTCCACGATGGCACATATCGCCGGTGGAGTACCGCTTCCCGTCAGCTCAGCGAAGTCAAGCCCGGTCGAGCCTGGTTAGTACTACGGTTGGTGACAAAGTTGGAACACCGGGTCACCATTGTCGAGCAACTTTGTTTTTTTAATTTTCTCCTTATACGGCATCCCCCGATCCGCGCCCCCGTTCTCTCTGGGCACTCGGAGGCTGGCGGATTGCCATTGCACACGAAAATGTCAGATTTCCAACGGTCGTAGAAGCTTCTGAGCAGCGCTATTATGAGGCGCAGCGAGTGCCCGTGTTCATAACCACGCGATATCGAGCGTGGTTTGATAATGAGTCAATATCCTGAAAGCTTCGCGAAGCTAGGCGGCGCAGCCACCGCCCACTTCCAGCAACGGCATTACGCGCAGGCGCACTTCAGGGAGTGCCTAGACGCTTACAGAAACGCCAACGGCCCCTACGTCTCTCGGCCGCCGGGTCCCTGGCGGGGCCCGGACGGTTAGGCTAGCACCTGACCGTCCCTTATAATCGGCTTGCGACAGCGTCCTTCCTTCCATTCACCCCACACTCCTTTCTGCTCGACGCTCTCACCCCCGCCAATCTAGGCTGCTGCTTTGATCAGCGCACGCTCCGCTCTCCAACCTTTGAGTTTACTCCTAAAGCCCGTCCCCTACGAACGGCCTGCGTGAACGCCCCTCTTGCTCTCTTCCCGGCTCGCGAATATACGCTCCGACCCCCGACAAAAATCTGAGGTGCTTTCATCAAGGAAAAGGCAAGATCCTATACTATAGGATAACAGCGTTGGGAATTCACTGGGCTCACTTCACTAGGTTCACTGAATTTGGTTCACTTCACTTCACCGAAAATTTTCGTCCGAAGTCCAATGTTCACTTCACGTTCATTCACTTTAGCTGACGGCCTAACCGGGACCCCGTCTGATGAGCGAAGTCAAGCCGCGCTACCTGGAGGTGGAGGATAATGTTGATGATGAGGAGGAATACGCGGAACAGAAGGAGGAAGTTCACAAGAACGAGCCGATTGCGACGTCGATGTTGTGACGTGGAACACACCCGGCAAATGTGGACGAACATCCAGGTTTTTCCAAGGTGTGGGACTGCGTGCGTCGACTGAAGGAAAATCATGCTGACCGCGTCAGTGGGAAGGCGACGACTGTGTGTATCCGGTGCTGGGAGCGCCTGAAGGTGACGAAAGACTTCAAGAAAGGCACGTGGCGGACGACCAAGCCCTCTTGGGGCCCACTTCAAGGCTGCGCATCCGGAGGAGGATTCGACGAGCTGGGACGTCAACAGCTCACCAAGAAACAGAAGACAGACCAAGAAAAGGAGGGCGTTATGACGGCCGTGGGCGTTGTGGCAGCCTCGAAAGGTAAATCGGATATTAAGAGATACTTCATGGCCATGCCCAGCCAGGCAAAGCACTCTCCCCAGATGGCGTTCTCGGCTCGGCACTACGTGTACACGTCGCAGCGGATTTCCAAGCGCACCTTCGACGACGAAGATCATCGCAACCTAATTGAGTCGTATTACCGCGGCGGTGGCGGGAAAGGCAATGCCCGTTCATGACTCGAAAGGCGCTGTTTGAATGGGTGGACGCTGAATATCGTTGCTTTGTTCGAATCTTGAAGCACGTCGTTACGGAGTGTTATGACGCGGCTTTCGGCAATCCATTCGCCCAGGTGCTGCATGACGGCGGGACACTCAAGGATAAGTTCAAGCGACAGGCCATTGGCCTATCCTTCATCTGGCCCGATTGGAGTGGCGTTGAAACGGCGTGCGTGGGCCTCGTTCCAGCTGACGACGGAACCGATTCCGGCACGGCTTCTCTGCTCCGTTCTGTGGTCGCGGAGCGTGCGGGAATGGACATCGATTTGGCGGGGCCGCAACCATTGCTCAAGACCGGGCTGCAATTGGCGTCGCCGAAGAATTTTTTGTTGAGGTCGAACCATGTGACATGCATGATATCTCAAAAATCTCGGCAGCGCCATGTGGCGACTTGACACGATCCAGAGGCAAGCGGGTGATCACTCCATTCCCAGCTGGCCACGAGCTGCTGACAGTGCCCACGATGGAGCCAAGTACTTTTCTTACGGCACATGTTTGAAGGATCTGCATGCGCTTTTGCCATTACACCCGGGGGAAATCGCCGAAGCTCAAGCTCGACCTCAATAAGACGAGGCTCCGGGCGCGATACCAGCTTATTCGTTCCTTGCTGCGTATGCACCACGTGCTCAAACTGTACACGGCTACCAACATTGGACTACCCTGGACAATCAGTGATGAGCAATGGATTGCGTTGGCTGAATTCGAGGCGATTTTTGCTATAACGGACGAGGCCGTTGTTTTCGTGCAACATGAACACTTATACCTGGGGGCGTGCGCCGCATTGATCAAGCACAACATGATCGAGTCTCTGCGAGCTGGGACGGTAGAAGTCATTGATGTCCCGAACATAACTGCGAAATCCATGCCACGTAAGACTGTCGATGTTGACGACCTCAGCGAGACCGGCAAAATCTGTCTTGAGCGGGCTATTCTCGAATGTGAGCGTCGGTTTTGCGGGAATAATGAAAACTACGTGCGTCACCTCGACTACGAATTCAACGACCGCGAGCTGATTGCCTTCCTTCTTGACTTTCGGACTATCAACTGCCAGCACCTGTCGTCCAATCAGAGAGCTCAGGCCAGGAAGTTGCTCAAGCAAGAATATGTGGTTCACGCACGGACTGCATTCCACCACGAAAAGGCAAAGACTTCCTCCGAGCCTGCGCCGCCCTCCGAGCCTGCGCCTCCCCGCAATCTCTTGGCGGCACTCGACGCACCCGACGCTTGGGACGACGACATTTGTGGCGACGCGCCTTCTTTTGCTATGTCTGAGAACCAGAGATGCCCGATTTCAATGTGGAGTTTGAACAGGTCTTCACTCAATGGATCAGGCTCTCGAGATCGCTCAACTGGAAAGAGCATTATCCTGAACTTGAGAAGAAGGATGAAGTCGGCTTCACAGACCTGGCTGTGCTCGACGTTGGAAAGCTGTATCGACCGCTCACCAAGGTGCAGTATGGGTTCCTTCCGGACATGGAGGGAGCCTATAAGGGTTCACTTGGTACACATGGCGCGCAGAGCTACTGTGAGCGCTGCCTGAGCATTGGAAATCATGTCCTGACCGAGGGAAACACGTTGCTCGGCGCGGACGAGACGGACATAGTTGCCCTACTGCGCATGAACAAGAATTTCATTGCGGCGGCCCGGATTAAGTACAGGGACCTCGGACACGAGACCGAGTTTTTCAAAAACGCCGGGATCTCCATCCGCGAAGACTCTCTTCGGAGATGGCGGTTGATGAGGAAGAACCAGGCGAAGATACTGAATTCTTCGTTCACGTCGCCTAAAGTAAGAAACACTGAACCCCACCCACGGCAACTCCTCCTTCGCCCCAAAACGCAAATGAACCTAAGAGCACCAGACCTAGGAGGCAATAAATAGCGCGCGGGGGACACGGAAATGACGGGGCGCGGCAGGGACCGGCGCTGGCGTTATAAAAAAGGAAAGTGGCGTTCACTTCTCAAAGGTTGGCCACGTTGGGTGACGTGTTCACTTCAAATAACTTCACCAATATTGCCATGGCTGGTGAAGTGGTTCACGTTCACTTGCTGAAGTGAATTCCCAACACTGTCTAAGGATAAGTGGTCTCTCTTCACCAGCTGCACCGAAATGATGGTCGTCGCACTGCACTGCACGACATGATCGTGGCGGCGATCGCATTTGTAGGGACTGCAGAGTTTTTACCGGTGACTTTCGAGGACGACGAGGCGTGCGAGGCGGTTGCCGAGCGGTGCGCGCAGACGGCAATGATGCCAGGTGTTCTCTGTTGTTGAGCCTTTTGAATGTCCATGGGGATGACGATCCCGAGAAGACTTTCACCAAGTCTTTTTCTGACGACGATCCGGGACGGCGACTACGGCGGGTGCGTGCACGCGCGCGGCCGGCGGCCGCTACTGTTGGACGCAGTACGAGCACCTCGGGTCGTTCGCAGCCTTCCAAGAGAATGCAGCGATCGCGACTACGCCGAGTACCTCGACTGTCAAAACTTGGGTCGTTGGTGGACGACGACAACCTCGATGCCATGTGGCTTTCGAAACGAGAGTTTTTTTTGCGAGCCACTCGTCGGATCCTGGTGGCGTCGCGTCGCGGAAAACCGACGCTAGGATTAGGGCTCCTCGCGTTTCTGAGTTGTTGTCTGGCGGCACTCGTGTGCGTCGACCGTGGTCGAGGTCGTCAGGGCGCCCCTGCGACACGCGTTGCGTCGTCGCAAGCGGCGGCGGCGGCCAGACACGACGGGCTTCGAGCTCGCGAGTCGGTCGTCGCGCGCGCCGCTCCTCGACGAAGAAGAAGAGACCAAATACGAAATGTGGAAGGCGTCTGCGTTGCAGTCGTCGCTGCGCGCTTTGGCGGAGCGGCCCAAGGCGACCGATCTCGCGTGTCTCGACGGAATCCGGGTTATATCGATGGTGCTGGTCGTCGCGCGGTGCTGCATCAATTCGTCGCCGCGCGCGACCTCTCGCTCGCGGCAACCGGGCACTCTTTTTTTAAGAAATTCGACGGCACGGTCGTCGCATCCGCCACCATCGCCGTCGACACGTTTTTCATTCCTCTCGGAATTGCTGTTGTTTGCGGTAGGGGCTCGGAGACCCGCGCTTCGGTCCTTGCTCGCGATCTGCGCCGCGCGCTGGCTTCGTCTCGCGGCGATGCTGGTGTTCGTCCACCTCATGGCGTGGGGCCTGCTTCCTTTCGTCGGATACCCGGGCCCGTACTCTCCGCACCGTTTGACGCGCTTCTGCGCGACGGACTGGTGGATAGAGCTGTCGTTCGCGCAGACGACGGCTGCCCGCCCGCGCCCCGCGTCGACGACTTTTTGCAAAGAAAAGGAGTGTTTGGGGGTTGACTGGTACCTCGGCAACGACTACTGGTTCACCGTGGTTGGGGCCGCCGCGCTCGTCGCGCACGTCCGCGGCTACCGGAGCCTCGCGTCGATCGTTCTCGTCTCGCTCCTGTCGACGGCCGCGAACTTTATCCATCTTGGTCGTCGCAGTATGAGTATGACAGAATCCTCTTAGATTCGCACGCGCCCGTGGTCGGGCCGTTCGCAATAGGCGCGCTGTACGTGCTGTATTTCCTGAGACGAAACGCCGAGCGCGGCGAACGGTGGTGGTGGTGGATCGCCGACGTCCTAGTTTCCGCGCTCGTTCTCACCCGCGCGTTTACGCCCTACGACGACGTCAGACGCGACGCGCTTCTAAATCCCGACGCCTCTCGCGCCGGCCGCTCCTCTTTGGCGTCGGCTTCTCGCTCTTCGTCGACGCCCTAATAATGCGCCGACGTCCCGCGCTCCTCGCCGACATCCTCGGCTCTTCCTCCTGGCAACCCCGAGGTCTGTCTACCTCTGGCACATCAGTGTCCTTGACGTCGTCCTTCTCTACGCGCCGAGGCGCCTTTCCACCTTGGACAGACAGACCCTCGTCCCGAACGTTATCACCGTTCTCTTCTATGCCCGCGTTCTCGGCCTCGTATCCTGGATCCTCTTCGAGCACCCGGCCTCGCGCCTCGCAAAGGCCCTCGTCGCCCTTCTTCTTCTTCTTCTTCGAAAAATGTCGAAAAAGGCCACTGGTGGTGGTGGCGGCGACGATGATGTCCCTGCCACGGCCAATGACGACGACGACGACGACGACGACGAGACGCCCTCTTACGCGACACGAGGCACCAGAAGAACTCCTCTCGTCTACTAATACGTAATAAGGCTGCTGCTGCTCTGCGACGAGGAGTGTCTCTATCACAGAAAAAAAACAAAAAATTACACATTATTGTTGTTGTTGTTGTTATTATCATCATCAGAAGAAGAAGAAACGTGAATGGTGGGGGAGGCGGGGAGGCCAAAGTAGGAGAGGGGTTTGTCGTCGTCGTCGAGCAAGGTGGGGATCGCGTCGGGTTCGATCTGGAAGTACATGTCGGGGGTGTTTAGGTCGAAGATGGTCGCCGCGAGTCTACGAAGGAGGGCAACTTTAGTGGAAGCCGGAAGCTTTTTCGAGGCGATAGAACCACCGGCGCAACTAATAAGGCGGATTTGGACGAGGTTTGAGGCGAGGGTTTTCGGAGCTGCCGTCGTCGAAGCCTGATGATCTAGATAGTCGCGGTACTTAGATTTGAGATGGCCGAGCCTCGGGGTGATCGCGAGGTCGCGGTTCGGGAGTGCGATCGCCACGCGAAGGAATCGTTTTTCGGCCTCGACGCGCTCTTTGAGCGAGACGTCGGCGCCGTTGAGGTTGAGAAGCGTCGGGAGTCGCGCGATAACGAATGCTCTGTTCTCCGAGGGGCCGAGATCGCGACTCAAGGGATTGTCGTTGCCGAGCCTGAGGCGCTTCGGCTCGAGGCGCGCGAGGTCGTCGATGGCACTCCAGGAATCGAGGCCGCACGAGGCGAGCGCGACGGCGTCGAGGAGAAGGCTTAAGCCCCTCAGGTCTTTGAGACTTTTGTTTTCCGACGCGTGGAGTTCCGCGAGGTTCCGGAACACCCCCAGCGGCGATGCGTCCAAGAGGCCCGTGTCGGCGACGTCCAGGAGTCGGAGGGTCTCCGAGCCCCGCGTCGGCGCGCCCCGGAGACTGTTGGAAGCGACGTGAAGGACTCGAAGTTTTGAGGCGAGCGTTTCGACTCCCTCCCACCTCGAAATGCCGCAGTCGTTCGCCGACAGAGACTCGACGTGCGGGAGTGGTCGTGTCGGATCCCCCAACCGATTCCCGGAGACATCGAGGCGGCGGAGCGAGGGCAGGGCCGCGGCGACGTTTAGCACGACGTCCCACGAGCCCAAGAGGTTCGACTGAAGGTCGAGGGTCGCGACGCATCCCAACGACCCCTCGGGCTCGCCGAGCGCGCGGACCCCCGCAGCCCGCAGCGACACGTGCTCGACGTGGCCTTGGTCCAGTTGCTGCACCGACCGCACTCGAAGCTCGCCTCTGAGTTCGATTTTCTTCGTCTGGCCGCGCTTCGTCAGAGCGTACCCCAACACTTCGCCCGGCGCCTCGAGGGGCGCGTCCATCGGGACGTAACGACCCCGCATCGCCTCGACCAAGGTCCTTCCCGTGTCGAGCTTGGAGGGCCGCACGAAGCTCGCCCCCCCGCGGCAATGGAAGTAACGGACTTCCACCCCGTCTTCCCGGACCACAGCGCCGTCGTGCTTCCCCCGCGCGGGATCGTCCCAGACAACGCCCACCCACACGGCCTTTGGATCCTTGGACGTCGCGACGGGACCAACGTACCGCACGGTCCCGCGGTTCCCGACCCCGTCGCGCACGCGAACGCCAACCTCCATATACTTACTCACTCCTCCTCGATACGATACTACTACAGAGGGTTTGTTGTTGTTGGTTGTTCTTTTGAATAAATATCATGGAGGAGCGAACGTCGAGGCTCCCCGCGCCCATCATGCTGCTGTCGGGGCACGCGGGAGCTTTGTACGGCGTGCGGTTCTCGCCAAACGGAAACCATTTGGCCTCGGCGGGGCACGAGCGCGCGATATTCCTGTGGGACCTTCCGAGTTGCGAGAACTTTAATGTCCTGCGCGGCCACAAGAACGCCATCACGCAGCTCGAATGGCTCGACGACCGCACGGTGTGCACATCGAGCGCCGACAAGACCGTCATGTTGTGGGACGCGCACGTCGGGAAACGTCGCCGAAAGTTCTCGGGGCACGCGGCCTTCGTCAACGCCGTGTGTCCCGCGAGAGGCGAAGCGAGCCTCGTCTCGGGCGGCGACGACGCGAGGGCTTTGTTGTGGGACTCGCGGACGCGCAACGCCGTTGGCACCCTCGAGGTCGGCCGCGCCGTTACGGCTGTCGCGTTTAGCGAAGCGAACGATATCGTGTTCGCGGGGGCTATCGACGACAAGATCCGGGCGTTCGATATTCGTTCGGCCGGCGTCGTCTTCGAGCTCGCGCACGCCAACACCATCACCGGCCTCGCCCTCTCCCCCGACGGTACCTCCCTTCTGAGCAACGCGATGGATTCTCGCGTCAACGTCTGGGACGTCCGGCCGATGCCTTCTTCGGACCATCGTCTGGAAGCTACTTTTGGCGGCGTAAGACACGATTTCCACAAAATTTTATTGCGGTGCGCGTGGGCCCCCGACGGCCGGAAAATTTCCGCGGGATCCGCCGACCAGATCGTCCACGTCTGGGACCTCGCCGCTCGAGACGAACTCTACTATCTCCCCGGACACCAGGGCTCCGTGAACGACGTCCATTTCCACCCGACGGAACCCATCATCGCCTCCGCCAGCTCCGACACCCTCATCTACCTCGGCGAACTCTCCCCATACGAAGAGGAGGAGGAGGAGGAGGAGGAGGTACGATGAGTGGGGACTGTTAAGGCGCGGAAAAGCCGAACCAGGCGAGGTAGTGGATGCAGAGGATGGAAAAGCAGACGGGGATGAACGCGTAGCGGCCGACGATGTCCACCTGGAGGGAGGTTGGCTGGCTGGTAAAGCCCTTGGATTCGTGGCCGACGGCGTACTCGTCGTACCTCGTGATGAAATCGACAAACTGCTCGAAGGAGAGCGAGGGGAGCTCGGTTTTGGGGATGCGCATGTGGTTGAAAAAGTAGTAATTGAGCACGGTGGCGCGCGCGACGGCCGATGATATGTAGACTCCGTAGTACCTCAAGACGTTGCTCACCTCCTTGGGCTCGATGGCCCCGCTCCTGTCGGCGTCGAACCGGTCGAAGATCTTCTTCAGGAGCGCGAGGTCTTCCTGGAAGACGGGATTCACGGTTGGATAAGGCTCCGAGTCGTCGTCCTCGTCCTCGTCCTCCTCCTCCTCCTCCTGATCCTTGACCTCGACCTCGACGGTGACGGCGGCAGTCGTCATTCTGGCCGAGTGAGTCCTCACGAGCTGGACCATGTTTCGTTGCGTCTGGGGGGCAATCACCGCCGCGCGGCCTTTCGACGGATATCCGCGCATCATCACCCCCCGCATGATCTTCCGCGTAGACGACGAAGGCAAAGCCGATTGCGCTTGCGTCGGTGGTTTCCTGTCGACGTGGGACATCGCGTGCTCGAAGGCTGCCGAGAACTCGCGATGGCCGGCGTGCTCCGTGAGGATATCTTCCTCGGCCTTGTCGCTCAACCTCGCCCCCATAATCCTCAAGGCCGTGCGGCGCGCGGCCGCGACCTTCTCTTGCTGCAAGAGCTGCTGCACGAGGCTGTACTCGAAGACGCAACCGCACGTTATCCACATGCAAATGTTAAGGAACTGGCCGAGATAAAGCTGGTAGGAGACCGTCTCGATTTGGGCATACACGTTGTTCAGCAACAACCTCATGATGAGGACGGGAATGACGCTTATCGAAACTCTCGCGGGCGCGACTTCTCTGGCGATAAAGAATCCGTTGTAAGCGACGAGCAAAAACAAGACGGCGGGCAACATCGAAAAGGCGAGATGGTATCCGGGGTGTCGCCTCAACTGGAACTCGAGCTCGAGCCGCGAGTACTCCTTGTCGCCGTCTCGTTCGATCGTCCGGCGAGCGTTCGTCGATTCGAGCCGCCAGATCAAGTTGACCTCGGTACTGGAGGTGTCGACGGTCGGGTCTTCGCCGGCCTCGATCACGACGTGCATAGTCTGGAACGAATGGGACCGGAGCGCGATTTCGCACACGTGCTCGTCTAGTGGCACCTCCTTCGCTTTCATCGGACATTCGAGCGTCCAGTCGACGAGACTCGATTTCTCGACCGTGCCGTCGGCGGACAGTTTCGAGATCGCCGGCTCCATCTCGATGCGCGACAAGATAACGTTCGACGCGTAGATCATCGGTTGCCACGTCTCGTTAACATCGGTCATGACCCATTCGTGCTCGGAAGTGCACGTTTCGGCCCGCTCGTGCGCGAGTCTCCAGTCCTTCCACGCGACCCGCAGGAGACCGCGCACCCACATCGTCTGCTCCGACTCGTCGATGCTGAAGGCGTGCACCCGCAGCCGCACCGCCACGTTATCGGGTGGCGCCTCGAGCGATTCTTCCAGCGCGACGCTCGGGCGAACGGACGGATCATAACTACTACTACTACCGAGGAGCGCTTCTTCGAGCCGTCGGGGGCTCACGGTCGTCTCGTTCGAGAACGAGTTCGGCACGGCCCACCGACACTTTTGGTGGTGGTGGTGGTGGTGGTGGTGGTCTTCTTCTAGTTGCCGAGAAACCACCAGGACACCAGCATGAAGGACCCACGACCGCATCCTGTTGTTTTTTCTTTCTTTCTTTCGCCACAACACAAAACAAAAGAAACGCTTTCAGAAAAACGTAGTAATAATATATAATCCTTCCCCCCCCTTTTGTTCGTGGTACCGCTGATGATTAGGTCCCTTTTTGTCCTCTCATCAATCGTGGCCGCCGCCGCCGATGAGGAGTGGGCGGCGAGGTGGGAGCATCGTCGTCATCCCTGGGGGGACTGGCGCGACTCGATTGGGCCGGTCCGCGCGCGGTGCCGTTTCGAGTTCCGGTTGGGCCTCCAGGCCTCTGGCGCAGCCCCCGAAGGACCCGAGCTGATTATCAAGGAAGCCGAAAAGCGGTGGACTGCGAGACCCGAGGACCCCCGGGACGAGGAGTTTCTGCGGCTGAGTCGGTTGTGCTCGCACGACGAGCCGCGGGAAAAGGGACCCGCGCACCTCATGGTCTCGAACAGCGCCTCGTACCTTTTCAGGCAATGGCCGTACTTCGCGAACCGCGTCGTCTTTTCCAACGCCGCGAAGATGCAGACCTTCGTGTGGATCGGCGAGCTCCCCGAGAAACTCGCAGACTCTGTGTCGCCGACCTGTCTGGCGTCGAGGCAAGGCACGACGCTGCCGTGCGCGCCTTCTTCTTCTTGCCGCTCGTTGCGGTCGATCTACTTCGGCGACGAACGCCGTAACTGGATCAATTCGAATCACTATAACAAAATTGTTGCCGCGACCATGGTCTTGGACCACCCGATGGTCACCGGGGTCTTCTACCTGGATTTGGACGCCTATTACCGCAAATCAGCGATCGCGAACAACCCTCGCGCCTATAGAGAAACGCACGACGACGGTCGTTGGGACGTCGAGTTCGCGTCTGTCAATTCGCGAGCATTTTGGCTCGTCAAAGGAGGACGCTTTTATCTGCGAGACAAGCCGATCGCGAAGCGCCTCCTCGACTCGTGGATCGACCTCCGCTGCGGCTTTAAGGACCAGTGGCCCCTCTGGCACTCGATCTTGACCATCGGGAAGGCAATGGGCTGCTTGGAATATGACAACCAGCTGCTCAACATGACGGTGCAGAGCGCGATGAAGACCGCGCTCCTCGCCTACCCCTCCCTCGGCGTCGACCTCCGCGCGGCCCACGACCGATGTCCCCGCTTCCGATTCAACGTTGTCAAGCTCTCGAGAACCGACTCCCCGATCCACAGGTCGGTCTATCCCTGGAACACCCAGGGGTTCTCCTATTTCGGAGAAGGCGATCGCCCAAAATCCACGACCCTCCGAGTCCTCAACGTCTCGAACCTGCTCGCGGGCCTCCCCGCGGACGGCGACCTCCTCGCCGAACTCGGGCTCACATCATGATACCAAAATAATATATATCAAAGGGGGCGACGACCAGCATGACTCCTCCACAAAGGGGGCGCGGACGGACGGACGGACGGCCGCGAGGACGGCCGCGATGGCGCCCGGAGGCGCGCGACCTCCTGCCATCGCGTGCTTGGCGTGGTAGTCGAGGGGAAACTCGCCGACAAGGGCCGTGGTCGACCAACGCCGTGGCGAGGCCGATGCGCTCGCCGATGCGCTCGCCGATCCGCGCGTTCTCCCGCCCTCCGAAGACCAAAATTTCCGCCGAGGTAGAGCACGTCGCGAAAGGAATCGTCGAACGCGGCGAACGAGGACCCTCGCGTCGTCGTCGTCGTCGAGAGCTGGCGGACGATGTCGACGGGGTAGCGCGCGACGGCGGCGCAGGCCCCGGACACCGCGCCGGCGAACACCGAAAACGGCAAGGCATGATGATCAAAAGCAGATCGAAGCGCCGCAAAGGCCACCGCGTAGTCGAGGCAGAACCTGCGCGCCGCAAGCCCTCAGTTCTCCAAGGTGCGAGTGACTCTACACGTTTTGCTTTCAGAGTCTCAGGTCTCACTTTATCATCATAGGGACACTGCTATCGCTCATTCAAGTCATTTTTTTTTGAAACCTTAACCGCCCGCCGATGGGGGCCATCTTGTCGAGGGTTGCAGTGTTTTGGGTGCGGTCGATTCCGATCCTCGAGGAGATCAGGTCGGTGGCGAACGTGGCCTTCGTGAGCGACTACGAGGTCCCCGTGATCCTGACCTCGTCGAGGAATTTGCGAGCCCTAGAGCGCGAGGGCGCGCGGCTGGACATCAGCGGGTCCGACCCCTCGCACCTCGCGCTGGCGAAAACGCTCGAGCGGTGCGCGTCGTTGGATCGTCGACGAAGATGCACGTTTGCGATCGCGAACGCGTGCGAACGCCAGAAGCGGTGCGATCCGACGAGTTTGGAGATCGAGCGGGCGGAAGCGCTGCTGATCGATCTCGAGCGCGTCTCGTGGAAATTCGAGAGACGCACCAAGGCGACCATCGTCGGGCGATTTGTGCAGCGAGGCGCGCTCAAGCGCGTCCACTCGCCCTACGGACGCTTCTTCGGAACTACGGTAGAGAGGCGTCGCGGCGACGTCGTCCGTCGAAAGAGAAGCGATCGGCGCGGCGTCGTGCTCTTCGTCGAGTGGCGCGAGGCGCGGGACGTCGCCGTCGCGGACATCTTCGGGATCACCATAATGGTCGCCCACAAAACCCGAAGCCCAGTCTACGTCGTCCTATCGGAGGACGGCAGATTCGAACGGTGGTCGGACGCGAGCGTCTTCGGCGCCGCGAGACCCCCTCTCGTGCTCGACGGCGACGTGGTTTTGGAACCCAACCCGACCAAGCTAACGAGGCCGAATCTCGACCGCGACCACTACCACCTCAGCGACGATTCCTGGTCTAGATTGTTGCGCGACGCGTGCCGTCGCGACACCTGTTTTTTCGTCAGAGCCAAACACAAACGGCTCCTGCGCGACGCCTCGTGTACGCTCGCCTTGTACGTCCCGGCGACCCTCTGGATCGGTGCTTCGGCCAAGGCGCCAACACCCCCGGGCGATCTCGTCAAACGGCGGTTCGCGTCCCACGGTTGCTGCCCGAAAGCAGCCGTTCGCTTGTACGCGCTGCGCCTCGATTCGGGCGTCAGACACCTCCCGGCGCACCGAGCCGACGGTCTTGGCTCGGAGAGCCACACCTACCTCATGCTCCTCCAGCTCCACGACGACCTCGAACCCCCTTTCGTACCCCGCACCCCCAGAGCGGCCCACTTTCTCGACTCTTCTTTCGACTCCCTGAAAGACCTCGTCCACCCCCCCTATCACGCTAGGACGCGCTCTCTCAGGAGGACCCGGCGCGTCTTCCGCCCGAGACCCACGAACGTCGTCACCACCGACGGCACGTCCCCCTTTTCCCGCGCCCGCATTCTCCGCAACGCGACCCCGCCGTTGGACGAGTTTTTGTTTAACTAACAAAAACACAAGCCTTGACCCCACCGTTTTATTATTATTATTGATCCTGCGCGCATAATAACTAATCAATTACCCTACAAAATAGTAGTGCCGATGATGCCGCCGCGCGCTAGAGCGACGACGAGGAAGCTGCTGATACCAGGGCGCCTCGATGCCGCCGCGCTGCGCGCTTGCTTCGTCACAAAAACACCTCTCGATGCGACGACCAACAACAACAACAACAACAACAAGAGTGACTCGTTGGTCAAACGCCTCAAACAGTCGAGAAACACAGTTGAAGTAGAGAGTTTGCTCGACGAAGTGCGTCCGTTAAGATCCCCGAAAATGTACACGAGCTTCATCTCCGCCTTCGGACGGACGCGCGAAACCGGCAAGGCCTTAGATCTCCTCGACGAGATGCGACAGTGTGGCCTCGAGCCGAACGTGATAACGTACAACGCGGCAATTTCGGCGTGCGAGAAAGGCGGCCGCTGGGAGAAGGCGCTCGCGCTGCTCGACGACTTACGACGCGATGATCTCAAGCCAGACGTGATCTCGTACAACGCGGCGATCTGGGCGTGCAAGAAGGGCGGCCAGTTGGGAAAAGCCCTCGATCTTCTCGACGAGGTACGAAGGAGCGACGATATCGACCCGAACGCGGTCACGTACAACGCGGCAATCTCGGCGTGTGATAAGGGCGGTCAGTGGGAGAGGGCGCTTTCGCTGCTCGACGAGATGCGAGACCGTGGCCTCGATCCAGATGATATCACGTTTGGCGTCGCGATCTCGGCGTGTAAGAAGGGCGGCAAATGGGAGAAGGCGCTCGAGCTGCTGGACGAGATGGGGCGACGTGGTCTCAAGCCAAACGTGGTCACATACAGCGCGGTGATCTCGACGTGCGAAAAGGGAAACCAGTGGGAGAAGGCGCTTTGGTTGCTCGACGAGATGCCGCGACGAGGCCTTGAGCCAAACGAGATCACGTACAACTCGGCGATCTCGGCGTGCAAAAAGGGCCGAGACTGGGAAAGGGCGCTCGCGCTCCTCGACGAGATGCGACAGCGTGGCCTCGAACCAAACGTGATCTCCTATAGCGTGGCGATCTCGACGTGTGATAAGGGCGGGCAGTGGGAGAAGGCGCTCGCGCTGCTCGACGAGATGCGGCGACACAACCTCGAGCCTAACTCGATAACGTACAACACTGCGATCTCCGCGTGCAACAAGGGCTTCCAGTGGGAAAAGGCGCTCGCGCTGCTCGACGAGATGCGACAACATGGCATCAAGCCAAACGTGATCTCGTATAGCGTGGCAATCTCGACGTGCGAGAAGGCCGGACAGTGGGGAAAGGCGCTCGCGCTGCTCGACGAGATGCGGCGATACGACCTCGAGCCTAACGTCATAACGTACAACGCGGCGATCTGGGCGTGCGCGAAGGGCAACGAGTGGGAGAAGGCGCTCGCTCTGCTCGACGAGATGCGAGAGCGTGACCATCTTACACCTGACGTTATCTCTTTCAACGCAGCGATGTCGGCGTGCAACAAGGGTGGCCAGAGGGAGAAGGCTCTTACTCTGCTCGACGAAATGCGACAGCGCTACAATCTCGAACCGGACGTTATTTCGTACAACGTCGCAATGTCGGCGTGCAAAAATGGCGGCCAGTGGGAGAGGGCGATTTCGTTACTTGACGAGATGCGACAGCGTGACAATATCGAGCCGAATGTCAATACGTACAACGCGGCCATCTTGGCGTGCAAGAAGGGCGGGAACTGGGAGAAGGCACTTTCGCTGCTCGACGAGATGCGACAGTGCGACCATCTCGAACCTGACGTGATCACGTACAACACGGCGATCTCAGCGTGCCGGAAGGGCGGACACTGGGAAAAAGCACTTTTGCTGATTGACGAGATGCACGAGAGCGACAACCTCGAGCCGGACGTGATTTCGTACGGCGCCGCGATCTCTGCGTGCGAGAAGGGAAACCAATGGGAGCGAGCGTTGTCGCTTTTCCACGAGATGCCAAAACATGGCCTTGAGCCGAACGTGATCACGTACAATGCAGTCATCTCGGCGTGCGAGAAGGGAGGCCAGTGGACGAAGGCGCTCGTTCTGCTCGACGAGATGCGACAACGTGGCCTCGAGCCAGATTTGATAACGTACACTGCTGTAATGTCGGCATGCGAGAAGGACGGTCAATGGGAGAAGGTGCTTGTTCTATTCGACGAACTGCGGCAACACGATCTTGAGCCGGATGCGGTCACGTACACTTCAGCGATCGTTGCGTGCAAGAAGGGCGGCCAGTGGGAGAAGGCGCTCGCTCTGCTCGACGAAATGCGGCGGCATGGTCATGAGCCTGATGTGATCGCGTACAATGCGGCGATAACTGCGTGTGAATTGGCGGGACAGCTCCAGTCAGCAGAATCAACGCTTATTCACTCAATCAGAACCGGAGTTTATTCGAATTGCTGGACCAACGAAGGGCGCCTCAACGTACGCGAACTCTCAATGCCGGTCGCGAGAGCCATCGTTCGCCTGGTGATCCGCGACATGATATCTCGACCTGGTGATCGATACTTTCACGATACTGACGTCAAGGGCGACTTGTTTGTCATCACGGGGGGCAGAAAGCATTCCGAGGGTAATGCAGCGCTCGTTCGTACCGCGATCCTCGATATGCTGCGCGGAGTTGAATTCGCAGAGCACGTGGAGTGTCACCAAGTTGACAACAATCCTGGGTGCCTTGTGGTCCGCCCAGTGGCGTAGCCTGTAGTAAAAAAAGGAATCGTCAGCAAAATGTCCTTGCATGCAGCCGCGGCTTATTAACATCATTATTGAGTTGAGGAGCACAACCACCTGCTGGTGGAATCGTCCTCGTCGTCGGTGGAGTGTAGCCGATTCTTGTTTCCGGCCGCGCGCCCGGGCCTTTATAGCTTAGATGTTTCTGTGAGTAAAAATTCAACACTTGTTGTATTGTTGTGTGATCCTTTTATGACGTCATCTTGAGGCTCAACCACAATAATGCACCCGTATGTATGTACCCTAATCCAGCGTATCTTTGATCAAACCCTTCGCCAGATTATTGTCCGTGAAGTTCGATAACATCGTCACCCCCAACGAGGGATGGTCCTGAGCGTGGTCCTGGCATTTCTCCTCGTGTTTGCGGCCCACGGCGATGAGATCATCTCCTATTCGTCGTTCGATGAAAATCCCTGCAACGATGGCTGGACGTGCGACGACGGCGATTTCGGCGAGGACGACGGCGTCTTCAGGATGCGGGGTGAAGAGGCCCATGCGCAATACCACGACGGAATCGACAGCATGGGGCAACTGATTGTGTGGGGCAAGTTCGAGGCCGAGGACGACGTTGAAAGCATTGCGTTCCATGTCTCGACGTCTGCGAGCTGGCCGGTCACTTCATCTCGGACAATTTCGGCAGCGTGGGATGGCACTGGATTTTACTTCGATCACGAACAACTTGACTGCGAAGAAACCGACCAAGTTGAGTTCGAATTGGTAATCTCCGAAGATGTGGCTACGCTCGAGGCGTGGACAGGAGATAGTTACTGCTCCGCAACCCATTTCGGCGGCTGGGTATACATAGCGTCCTTTCAAGATGAGGCCTACGTTTACCTGGAAACCTCGACTCAAGGCAGCTCCTGGGCCCGATGGCACGAGCTCTACGTTTCTTTACATGACGACAGCGACGAAACAATCGACAAGGTATATGCCCAAGACGGAGATAATTGCGACAGCCACGACGATTGTCCTTCTGACAAGTATTGCGATACGGCGACCAACTGTTGGTTTTGCCAGGGCTGCTCATTTTATGATGACCCCATAGACGGCACGTGCCCCAGCAAGTGCAGTGGCGATGACTACGGCGACGACTACTGGGATGAGCACGACGACGACGACGACGATCGCGATGACTTGGACGACGGAAACGGCTGCGACGGTCACGACGACTGTGCTTCCACCCAGTATTGCGATGCGGCGTCCAACTGTTGGGATTGCTCGGAATGTGCGAAATATGACGATCCCATAGACGGCACGTGTCCGACCAAATGCGACGAGGCTGATGACTTCGAGAGTAGTTTTCCATCATCACCTACGCGGAAGCCGACCTACACTCCGACGAGACGACCAACAGGAGAACCCACGAGAGAACCGACCTACTTGCCAACGCGACGACCGACGAGAGCCCCAACCGACAGACCGACGTCTGCGCCATCCCAAAAACCCAGCAAAAGGCCGACGTATTCCCCGACGACGACAAGGCCAATCAGGCAGCCGACTAGAGAACCCACTCGTCCGCCGACTCCCTCACCGGCTCGAAGCTCTACACGCTCGCCGACGCCGCACCCAAGTGCGTCATTTTTTTCAATTGCATTGTGTGAGGAGCAGCAAGTCAAGTCAAGTCATGTCATCGTAGGGGCACGACCCGCGCGAGAACCCACTTACGACCCTACTAGGTTGGCTTGCGGTCAAGTTCGAGCGAACAACAGATTCGCGCAGGTGGTCCTCCACACCGCGCCCGACGCCGCAGCCAAGTCCGGCGCCGACTCCACGCCCATCACTAAAGCCGACGAGGTGAGGAGTGGATCTTCGCGCAACCGCGCGTCGTCAACGCGCTCCCACAGGGGTCCCACAGCACGACGACCTAGCGGCGGCCCATCGTTGCCTCCAACGCGCCATCCGTCTCCATCACCGACAAGGCAGCCAAGTCTGGCGCCGCGTCCAGCACTAAAGCCAACGACGTGAGACCATTCTCGAGAGTAAAAAGTCGTAGCGACGACAATCTCGCGCAGGGGTCCTACGTCACGAGCTAGTCGCGGTCCGACACCCGTCCCAGCGCAGCATCCAGTTCGCAGCCCGACGGTTGACCCAAGTCTCGAGCCGACGACGACGACGACATCTGGCTGCTTCGACAGCAGTTCTTGGTTCGGAACTGGCGATACGACAAAGGACTGCGATTGGGTCGCGCGGCGGCCGTGGAATCGCTGCGGCACTCGAAACTCCGACGACACGTACGCTTACGAGCGATGCCGTTTGGCTTGCGGCTGCTCGGCTCCTCCCGTGTTCGCACCGTCGACGATGCCCTCGCGACGAGCGACCTTGCGTCCGTCGAGCAGCGGGCCACAAAGTCTTCAGCCTAGTAGTGTCGCACCAACTCAAATAGGAGGAGAAGGAGCTGGAACTCATGCGACGGCAGTTCCGACGCGGCGGCAGCCCCCTCCTCCGGTGCCACAGCCGACGATGGTGCCGGACGCGAGTCTAATAATCGTCGTGGCGAGTGCTGCTATTGTCTTCGCGAACTCGACGGCTAGCGAGTTTGGCGCAGAAGAAGAGGCAGCATTCGCAGCATCCATCGCGTTGGCGCTGGGAGTGAGCGTTTCTCAGGTCGCAGAGATCTCGACGCAAGAACTGAGCTTCGGTGATGATGATGACATTTCGGTATCGTTTGCCGTGTTTTACGAGACGTCGGCCGATAGCGAACTCCTCCTCCTGGAGGAAGTCAAAAGCACCCTTAAAGAAGCGGTTATCAACGGGACTTTTGAAGGCGCCGATGTCGAGGCGTCGTTGCGAGCCATCGACGAAGCCGTCGTGGTCTATCTCGCTCCTCCGACAAACCGTCCTTCGACGTCACGACCGTCGGCGCGCGCTCACGCGGGAGGGACCGGGACGTCGTCTGACAACAGTGCCGTGGTTGCTATTATAGTGGTCACTGTCTCGCTCGCAGTACTGCTCGGTGCCGTCGTCTTCATGCTCCAAGCAACAAAACATTGGCTGCCATGGTCGTGCCTGAAGAAGAATAAGAGCGGGACGCTCGCCGCTCCGCGGGATAGTAACTACGATATCAGGCCCGCGGCAACAAACAGCTTCGCCGCCGTCGAACAGGAGGAGGAGGAGGACGAAATCGGGTTGGTCGCAATTGTGGACGAGGAGCGACGACCACCGAAAGCGCCACACGAGTCGTACGCGATGCGTGCCCGGAACCGCCGGATAGATTGGTCGACGGCGACGGTTCGGTTCGCGGCTACTTCCGAGCGCACGTACGTGCGGCAATTCGCCGTTGGGTCGATGACGCTCACGTTGGCCCGGGGCCCCGTGGGACGCTTGCACCCACCCGAGAGCGACTCGTTCCAGACGACGTCTGAGAAGCTGCGCCACGACCTCGAGCACGCGACGACCTTCGACGCGCGCGTCGCTGCGTTTCAGCGCGAAACGAAGCGGCTACACACCCCGTGGCAGCACGGCCGCGTCGAGTTCGCGGTGCGGCGCGGGAGCGAGGCCGAGGACGCGTACGAGAAACTGAAAGAGCTCGAGGCCGCCGACTGGCGCAAGCGGTGGTTCGCGGGGTTCGCCGGAGAAGAAGCGCTCGACGCTGGCGGCTGCTCGCGCGAATTTTTCCACGCCCTCAGTACACAGCTCTTCGACGTGGCGTTCGGCCTCTTCAAGTATGGAAGTGGCTATTCGTACCAACTCGCCGACGACGCCCATAGCGCGAGCGTCTTCCCTGAAGACTGGGAGCAGTGGTACGAGTTCGTCGGTCGAGTCGTGGCCAAGGCGCTGCTCGAGGGTCACGTCCTGCCCGCGCACCCGAGCACTATCCTCCTCAAGCACATGGCAGGCGAGCCCCTCAAGCTCGATGACCTTCAAACCCTCGATCACGACCTCTGGCACTCCCTCGACAGCCTGAAACGAATGACCCCCGAAGAGATCGAGGGCCTCGAGCTCACGTTTGCCGTGCAGCAGACCGTGAGCGCCGGCGCGAGCGAGAAAGAGCTCGTGCCGGGCGGCACGAATAAGCCCGTCACCTCGGCGAACCTCGATCAGTTCATCGAACTCCGCCTTAAGGAACGCGTCCTCGACGTCTGCCAACGCGGCCTCAACGCCTGCCTCGAGGGTCTCTACAGCGTCCTGCCGCTCGAAGTTCTGATGCTTCTTTCCGCCCATGAGCTCGAACTCACGCTCTGCGGCATTCCTGAGCTCGACGTCTCCAAGTGGAAGCAAAGCACCAATTATCGCGGCGCCTTCGAGGAGGCCGGTGCCGACCATCAAGTCGTTAAGTGGTTCTGGGCCGTCCTCGAAGACTGGGACCACAAAAAACGCGCCAGTCTCCTGCAGTGGTGCACCGGCACATCCGCCTTGCCGGTCCAGGGTTTTGGCTCGCTCCAAGGTCGGTCTGTGTCGGTTGCTTCGCATATCATCATCATCATCATCATCATCATCATCATGTTAGGTCGAGACGGCGAAATTCGCAAGTTCACGCTCACCTCCGTCGCACTGTCTCAGGCCTGCTATCCCCGAAGTCATACGTACGTCTGGGAACCTCGACCGTCTGAATACTCTTGTCCCTCCCCAGGTGTTTCAACCGGATTGACCTTCCCCTGTACAAATCCAAAGCAGAGCTGGCAACAGCCTTGGACTTCGTCCTCAACCCGGAGTTGGCCACGGCCTTTTCCATGGACTAAGAAATAAATTAATACAATGGCCAAATTTCATTTGGGCAACAACCCTTCTTCTCATGCGGATCGTTGTGCTCGGGAGCATGCGCTTTAGGGGGTCTGGGGCTCTGCAGCCTCAGTCGCAAGACCACGCCATGTGCCGCATTGAAACTCGCTCGTCGATGTTCGCGCCGACATGGTGGTCGTCATACTTCCAGTCGGTCTCGAGCGAGGCGGACGAGAGCACGTCGATCGACGCGGGTGATGCGCGTCAGTATCGTCAAGGAAGGGTCAGGGTCTATTATAGCATTGCGAAAGTGTGGCGAGTAGTACGCAACCTACGGAAATCGGCGATCAGGGTCGGTTCCCGCTTTGTCGACTCGATCGCATACATGAAGCAAAATGGGCTCGCCCGCGTTCCCCCTTCAAAGACAAGAAAAAAATGCTAGGGGTCGCCCAAATGCATTCGACCGTGGAAAAGAAGCATTGAGTTGAAGGTGCTTGAAGTGCGCGTGGAGCACCAAGGCCATCAAAAGGCGTTTATAGATCATCGATAGTAGCCGACTTCTGAGTCGCCTGCAAATTGAAGCGCGAGCGGGATGTCACATAGCCCCACGCGAGCCGGGCGTGGATGACAACGGGCGAGGACTCGTCGTTATTGGCGTTCGCGGGGATGCACAGGACGCAGACTCCAACTCATACCTGCTCGTTCTCACCCGTCGAAAGTTGGGACAGCGCGGCGGCAGTGCCGAGAGTGAGCTCGTCGGGGAGTAGTGAGCTCAGAGCGTGCGAAGACGAGATGCTATTGCACTCGACCTTCCCAAACAAATCCGACTTCAGTATGTGTGTCCACGAAATGGCCGAGTTGCAAAAGAAGCTGGTCGACAAACAACGGGCAAAGTACAACACAGGCGTTGTCGTTAAATTATTGCAAAACACAAACTTCTATAAGCATGTTGCTCGTCGTGATGGGCGTATGGGCTTCATCGTTACGCATGTTGATGGCTACACCTGGTCAGAAACCCAGCCCAAATCAAACTGTAGCGCAGAGCACTTCCGTGAGGCCGTGGCGGCCTCATCAATGGCTCTGCGGTGGCACGTCGGGAGGCTCTACTCGGCAAAAGCGGTTGGTAGACGTCCGGAACAACATCATCTGCCAATGGTTTAACGAGATGAACCACGACAGCCTATCCTACGTCGAAAAGATCCACGTCCGGTGCACATCCCAATACCCTTGGGGGATGAGGAGAAGAACACGGTATCAGCGGTGTCTTGTACGGGCTTTGTTTGTCCATGTTGTTCTGCGAGTGCTTGCGTATGATCAATCTTGTAGCTTTGTGATCAAACTTAAAGTTTTATGATCAAACCAGTAAGTATACGAGCAAACACGTAGCTTGGCGATCAAACTTGTTGTGATCAAACTTGTAATCTTGTTGTTACTAAACTATGTTGGACTCGTGGAATGCTCCTGAGATCGGGGAAGGGCACACTTGTCATATTCTTAAGCGGAGTTGCACGCTTGCCAGCTCGCGTTGCAAGCGCACGGCCGCGTTAATAGGCTGTTTAGCGCGGGACAAGTTGACCTGAAAAAGAAAGATGCCCCTGAAGAGTCTCAAGTCTGAGCACCAGTCGGAACAAGAGTTTACTTACTCGTTTCCCTTCTGGTGGCCAACAGACAAAGAAGCGCGCGACCTTGCACACGCCAAGCTCACTGCCGCCCTCGATTATCTTACGGCGCTCGGAAGTAGTGGCAAATCAGTAAGGGCGGAAGTAGTGGCAAATCAGTAAGGGTGATGGCATCGGATGAGCTGCTGTGTCTAGCACCAGAAGACTACATTCCAGGAAATGATACCTCCTGCAGAAAGACCTACGCCTTCGCATACGGCAATGCGGGCACAATGCCGAGCATTATGGTGCGAACGACGAAGACAAGGGCATCCTTGCGGAGCTGAATATGGCTTACTTCTTACCTTGTGTTTCCGACTCGGCGTCGTGCTATTTGAAAACCATGTCCACGCGATGCGTTTCTTTGTGTGAGTCTCCAGGAATGTTTCCAGCAGCGAGATCATCTGACTTACGGCCGTATCGGGCATGTACGCCCGACAGACACAAGACGAAAGCAACAGGAGGCTTCGCGCAGGACCCGCATCGAGTACGACGTCCTAAGCGCCCACCGCTCGACTGGCCACGCAGCCTCGCCCTAAGAAGATAAACTCGTAAGAACTTAGCCATGTTCTCCTCTCGTCCAACATGACTATTTCATTCATTTTCAAACTCCCGCGTCAACTTCGAACTCATGGCACATTAACGCCCGGAGGGCACTTCGACATCGCAACATGGTTGCCGCCTCGACGAGACTGGCAATGACACCTTCCCATAAGCACCAAGAACCACCCTCCCTAGAACATGTTATGCGCGCTCTCGACCCCGAGTCGATTCGCAAAGACGCTCTCCATCTCGGATTCTAGCATCCAGAGTGGGGTGATCCGTCTCACGCAGACCATAAACCTCTGACGTCTGATGCCTGGCTGTTGTCGAAGAACGGCGGACTATACTATATCTCGGGACGAGCACCATGGTGAGTCATGAATTGGGATGCTCCTACGATGACGGTGCGAGAATGGCTGAAGCTTAAACACGTCAAGCCGTGGGGTACTACTGCGCGAGCCCGCGCGTTGTTGCCCAGACTACAGGTATCGCCGCGCTGCCTTAGGATCTCCTTCTACATGGGAGAGTGCCCATGCTGTGCGTGTATCGCAACGCTAGGATCTGCTAGTCGCAGCAGGTGACCGTCTCGCACGAATAGGATTTCGCACAAACGAGCGTTCTTGGCGCCCTCCAAAAACATCCTCTCCCTCGTTGAGTATGGGCGGGCGCACGTCGCACGCTTCGACCCTGCGGGAAGAGTTCAAGTCTACCGTGGTTCGTGTGCAGCTGGGCCCCTCGTCGTGCTGCTTGTATCCGCTGGCAAATTGCGGTTGAGTGGGCTTCGCTTGATCCATCTCTCCCTTTTTTCCTCTTCGTTGTTGTTGTTTTTTCCCGCCGGTTTACACTACGCGAGTTCCGTAGGGTCATTCTCCCGCCTTATGAGTACTGCGGCGGGTTTGGAGTGTCCCATGCTCAATCGGTGGGAAACGCGCTCGCTTCAACAACAGAGACTTCACGTTGAAGTGAACCCACAAAGAATCCACAAATCGTTTTTTTTATGAAAATAGGCAACCAAAGCGCCATTTTGCTCGAGAAGGTAGCGTGTACTATCTAGAGATGCCGGGACGGCGCGGAGATTACCCACAAGGCCTTGAGGTCCCTAATTGAATCGGCAACGTCAAGATACTCGCTGGCGTGGGACCACTGGATCGATCCCTAATACGTACGGCACACCGCGGTCAAGTGGAACAACAGAAAGTTCACCACTACCATGTTTGGCACGCAAAGGCCCGATGTGGCCCGGGTCATCAACGCCACGCAGCTTTAAGCGGCCGTTGCAAAATGTATAACATTGCGCTATCGTAGACCCGGGGCCGCCACTTCTCTGCCGGCAGATCGAGAAAGCACTTGGACCACGCGCCCCTCATGATATTGAGCCGAATCGCGGAGAACGAAGTCGAGAAAAAGAGGCTACAGGGCTTGGCGACAGCCGCGTTCCGGGGGAGGGGGTGGGGGCGCGAGAACACGACGCGAACCTCCCCCACCCTCAAACACACACACACACACGACCGTATTGCGTTGGGGCGTCAGTCAGTGTCCCCTCCCCTAGGCCTTTCCTGTAGCGCTGGAGGAACGGTGACCCCCTCCAGGACGACGGGCACTGCAGCACCAGAGTGGCTCTACAAGATAGGCTACAGTTTGACAGGGAAATTGGGGTTCGAGTTGGTTGTGTGGCGATGCTGAATGGGTCGCAAGGAACGTGGCGTCTCCGAGGTCCATGAGGTAGTCGCGGAGGTTCACCTCGGGAGCGGGGCTCTCCTCCTCCTCGTCCTCGAGGGCGGACTCGTCGACGGAGTCTGGCTCGTTGGCATCGCAATGTTTACCAGGGTTGTCGTCATCATTGTCTTCTTCAGGACAGGACGCGCCGGACGCGTACGATAATCAAGTTTTACTGCTCGGAGTCGCGCGTATGGCTGAGGCACAGTGATTTTCTGCAGCCGCGCTCCTTCTGGTCCGATTCTTTTACGCCTATGCCCGCGAAGTGCGCGAGAGGCTAGCAGCAGAGGCGCTCCCTCTCCGCCGAGTCGCCGGCCCCAGTCCGTGGCCGTCCTTTGGTCTATAGATCTGCTGGCCACCTGGGTGCACGGCAAGCAAGGTAAGCAATCCTCGCTTACGACGTCTTCTCGGGTGCGCGCGCGGTGGTCAGACACCCCCCTAGCATGAAACTTTCGTGCTGGGAGGTCTCAGACCCACCCCCCCCCCGGGCGCAAGATTTTAGCGCGGAGGGGTGTCGCCCCCCGCGCCCAGCAAAACGCTGTTCTCGCGCGCCCCCCCCCCCGGACGCGCCCGTCGCCAAGCCCAAACTCTGACCCGTGGCTCCAATGCGCGGCGCCTACCACAAAAGCATTGAGGTTTTCCCTAAAACAACTCCCGGGTGAACTCATAAAGCCAGAATGGACGTGTGCAGAGGAAGATAAAAGAAAGGAGAAAAGGCCAGGGAGTACGTTTTCGATTTCGCCGCCGGCAATTGCGCTCTCCGCCGCACACCATCGGTTTGGAAAAAACAACAACCTAATATTGCTTAATACGGCACCGTGGGTCAAAAAAACGAGTCCATTTCACAACTAATAATTTCGGATGATTTTTTTTTCCCGAAGGCACGGAAAGCCTGGCCCATCCGACGCCCGCAGGCGCTCCTCAGGTTTATCCCGCGTCCGGTGGAGCGTTGAGTCCAAGGCTACCTTGCGCGCCGCTACATTCATCACAAAGCCGCGGCAGGAACATCACCTCGAGTACGTAGTAGGAGATGCTGTGAAAGATGTCATCCATCCCGAGACCCTACCCGAGCAGCACCAATTTGCGCACAACAACAAGCCCATGAATAAAAATTCAAAACTTCGAGGGCGCAGAAGAGGAGCGATAGATACCAGCAGGGACCACGTCAAATTGAATCATGCACTCGCAAAACCAAGGGGGTCCTGTGGCCCTCGGTGTTCGTGAAGGCGCTCTCTAATCGCCTTGAACACGGACGCGCATGCGGTGTTCATCGCGTTTGTCCAAACGATGCCAGATACTCAGGTGCACGCGTGAAGAGCAGCGCGGTTTTGTGTTCAAAGCCCAACAGCTTCAACGACGTTCCAAGGTATAGGTTGAGTCTGGTGACGACACTCTGTCTACTGTCGTCTGGCGCGCTTGCTCCTCCGACGGGTGACTTGGTCGCCATCGTTGTCGAGAAGTCGTACAACAGCAGGGTGATTCGCCGCCAAGTCTCGAATGCTCTGATTACTACTGAAAACGAGATGCGTCGTGTCGGCATACGGCAGCCACGGCAAACCCCGCAAAAACCCACGCATGTGCACGATGTAAAGAATCGACTTCATGTTCGTCATGGCCTCGTGCCGAATGTCGTGCCGATGAGCGAGGAGGACTCTCACCGTCTCGAACCTGCCATGCATGCACGCACACGCAAGAGGCGTGAGCCCCTGGCTATTCGGGCGGTTCGCCGGCGAATCGTGCTCAAGAAGAATGCGCACGACTTCGTGATGGCCCCTACGGCTCGCGATGCAAAGCGAGGAGGTGCCTCCATTATCGACCTGGCTGACGCTGGCACCGTGTTTGAGCAGAAGGCGAACGTGATGGATCTGACCTCGCTCGCTTGCAATGAATAGCAACGAGTCCCCGTTGTTCATGGAATGGTTGGCGTCTGCGCCGTGCTTGAGCAGAAAGCGTACGACATCGACGCGATTATGCAGGCTTGCAATGTAGAGCGGTGAGGAGCCATCTTCGTTGGTCTGGTTGACATCTGCGCCGCGCTCAATCAGAAGGCGTACGATATCGACGCGACAGCTCCTGCACGCAATAAAGAGCGCCGAGGAGCCGCAGTTCATAGCCTGGTTGATGTCTGCGCCGTGTTCTAGCAGAAGGCGTGCGACATCGTCGTAACCCCTCTCGATCGCATTGGAGAGCGCCGAGGCGGCGCCGTAGACCGTCTGGTTGACGTTGGCTCCCAACTCGAGCAGAAGGCGTGCAGCTTCGATATGACCGTTTTTGCTCGCATTGCAGAGCAAAAAGGCGCCGTCGATGCTTGTTTGATTGACCTTTGCGCCGTGCTCGAGCAGGAGGCGCGCGAGATCGACATGATTATTCTCAATAGCAACAAAAAGCGAAAAGATCTCGTCGTTCTTGGTCACGTTGATGTTGGCCCCGCGCTCGATCAGAAGGCGCGCGACATCGACGTGACCGTTCCTGCTCGCAATGCACAGCGGCGAGTAGTCGTATTCGTTGGCCTGGTTGACGCAGGCCCTGCGCTCGATCAGAAGGCGCGCGACATCGACGTGATTCTTCTCGCTAGCAACGGAGAGCGGAGAGCAGCCATCTTTGTTGGACTGGTTCACGTCTGCGTCGTACTCGAGCAGAAGGCGGACGACATCAACGTGGCCGTTCTTGCTCGCAACAATGAGCAACGAGGAGCCGCAAGACATAACCTGGTCGGCGTCTGCTTGGCACTCGAGCAGAAGACGCGCGACATCCAAGTGACGGTTCTCGCAAGCAACGGAGAGCGGAGAGCAGCCATCTTCGTTGGTCTGGTTGACGTCTGGGTCGTACTCAAGCAGAAGGCGGACGACATCAACGTGACCGTTCTTGCTCGCAATAATGAGCGGCGAGGAGCCATCTTCGTTGGCATGGTCGACGTCTGCGTCGTGCTCGAGCAGAACGCGAACGACATCAACGTGACCGCGCTTGCTCGCAACGAAAAGCGATGAGGCTCCGTTGTTCAAGGAATGATTGACGTCCGCGCCACGCTCTATCAGGAGGCGTACGACATCAACGTGGCCGTTCTTGCTTGCAATCATGAGCGCCGAGCAGCCACCGTCGTTGGCCTGGTTAACGCCTACTTCGAGCTCGATCAGAACGCGTACGAAATCAACGTTGCCGTCCCTGCTCGCAATGAAGAGCGATGCGCAGTAGTCGTCGATAGGTCGATTGGTGCGCGCGCCGTACTCGATCAGAAGGCGAACGACATCCAAGTGACCGTTCTCTCGCGCGACGGTGAGTGCCGAGCAGCCATCTTCGTTGGTCAGGTTGACGTCTGCGTCGTACTCGAGTAGAAGGCGAACCACATCAACGTGTCCGTTCTTGCTTGCAATAATGAGTGCCGAGCAGCCATCTTCGTTGGTCAGGTTGACATCTGCGTCGTACTCGAGCAGAAGGCCTACGACATCAACGTCACCGCGCTCGCTCGCAATGAAGAGCGATGAGCCGCCGCCGTCCCTAGTTTGATCGACGTACGCGCCGCGCTCGATCAGAAGAAGTTCGACATCCAAGTGACCGTTCCTTCGCGCGACGGTGAGTGCCGACCAGCCATCTATGTTGAGCTGATTGACGTCTGCGCCGTGGTCGATCAGAAGGCGAACGACATCAACGTGACCGTTCTTGCTCGCTTCGCAGAGTGGCGAGGGGATATCGTTCTCATCTGGGTCCACGTCTGCATTGTGCTCGAGCAGAAGGCGCGCGACATCGACGTGATTATTCTTGCTAAAAACGGAGAGCGGAGAGCAGCCAACTTCGTTTGTCTCGTTGACGTGTGCGTGGTACTCGAGCAGAAGGCGGACGATATCGACGTGGCCGTTCTTGCTCGCAACAATGAGCGACGAGGAGCCGCAGGGCATAACCTGGTAGACGTCTGCGTCGTGCTCGAGCAGAAGACGAGCGACATCGACGCGACCGTTCTCGCTAGCGACGGAGAGCGGAGAGCAGTCTTCTATGTCGGTCTGGTCGACGTCTGCGTCGTACTCGAGCAGAAGGCGGACGACATCAACGTGGCCGTTCTTGCTCGCAATAAAGAGCGCCGAGCAGCAGTCATCTTCATTGGTCTCGGAGACGTCCGCGCCGTGCTCGAGCAGAACGCGAACGACATCAACATGGCCGTTCTTGCTCGCAACGAAAAGCGATGAGGCGCCGTCGTCCCTAGCTTGGTGGACGTTGGCCCCGTGCTCGAGCAGAAGGCGAACGACATCGATGCTACCGTTCTCGCTCGCAATAATGAGCGGCGAGGCTTCGTCGTTCATGAGACGATTGACGTCCGCGCCTTCCTCGATCAGAAGGCAATAGTATTGGATTGGCCGGGGTGAGAGCGTCGAACTAAAAGGAGAGTGGGGTAAGTAATAAGAGGAAGGACGTTGGCGGTGTGGCGTAAGGAGAATTTTAGGGGCTACCTGGCGTGCCTTCGAATCCTGGCTCGCCGATCGCGTCCGTGCCCTTGGTGGGATCACTGGACGAGGATGGCCGTTCTCCCGCCACGCGACCACAAACAACTCCTGCGCCTGGTCCTCTCAACTTGAGGATCGGCTGTTGCTTTATGATCAAGGATAATCGAAATCAGAAATCAGGGTGACACATGTCACGGAAAAGGAAGATGATGTCAGAGAAAACTCTGACATCATCGGAACGGAGTAGGGTGCCCCTGATGAGGGGGGGCCCTAGAAGAGGGGTAAGCCTTAGGAGGCGGGAGTTGCCGCCACAGGACTCCCCTGGTAAGAATTCGAGCTGCCCCAGCGAGGTGCTAGCGCGAGGAGCGCGGCTTCGCCTTACGAGCATCTCGTGAACGAATCTTCTGGTAGACGCGGGTGATGATCGGTTCAGGAACACGACCACTGCGTAAAGTAAACTTGGGGACCAACACGTCAATCTCGTGCGGAGCGAAATCCGTGACACAAGGAGTTGTGTTGGAGGAAATTCGGGACTTGTCGGTGAAACTTCGACCTTCAACGTCCTTGAATTCGGGCTTGAGCTTGCGGTGCGAAAGGTGAGAGGTCGGCTTGAAATAAGCGACATCATCGCTCGGACCCAAATCGGAATAGAAATGTAGAGCAACACGATCATTCTGATAATCGTAAGGCTCGTAAACTTCGGCAACATAAATCTTCTTGCGCCAATCAGAGCGCTTCCGGTCAGGAATCCGGAAAACAACAAACTTACCGTGCTGATAATCATCACGGAAGGTTTTTTCGGGTTTGCGGATGGTTTGATCAACGATCGGAGGTACCATCACCGGCGTGATCTGACTTACATGAACACGTCTTTCTTCGGGCGGAGAGTCGAGAGACTCAATCCTATAGGTGACCGGGGAGAGGCGTTCCTTGATAATAAACGGCCCTCGCCATTCCGGTCGAAGTTTGTTCTGAAGGAAAGGGATGTAGAGCAAAACGTGCGATCCTTCCTTGTATTCAACATCAACATGATCAGCATTGTAAGCCAATCGCTGTTTCTTCAAAGCTTTATCACGAGCCTCGCGGACGATCTGTGTATAATATTTCAATCGTTCGCGAGTCTCGGCGACTGCATCAGAGCGAGTCTTCGGCAATAATCGTGTATCAAAATCCATGAGCGTGTAATCAGTCGGTAGCATCGGCTGACGGTTCAGGCGTAGCATAAAGGGGGAAATCTGCGTGCCTGGAATAAACTTGCGGTTGTAGCAAAACGCAATATAATGGGCAAAGTCAGGCCAATCCGTGATGTTCCGGCCTTGAAGGCAAACACGGAGGAAGGCCTTGATAAATCGGTTGACGCGCTCAGCCGGGTTCGACTGGGCATGATAAGGAATCGTAGTTTGGTATCGGGTGTTAAAGAGATGGCAGAACTCGCGCATCAACTTGTTCACGAACTCTTTACCGTTGTCGGTACGAATCATCTGGGGCAAGTAGCCCTTGAGGAGAATGTTAATGACAAAAGACTCGAGGACAGACTCAGCAGTCTTATCATTCAAAACATCCAGAATCAAGAAATGCGAGAACGGATCAAAAAATACTAGAAGATACGTCTCGGGACCAGCGCTGGGCAAGGGTCCAAATAAATCCATGCATAGAACAGCACCATCACCATCGTAGACGGGCTGCTGCAAGAGTCCAGCTCGTTTCGGCTCAGGCGTACGAGCTTTCTGACAAACTAAGCATTCAGCAATGAAGACTCCAACTTCGTTCGACATGTGGGGCCACCAAAATCGTTCTTGGATAGCCTGGACGGTACTGTGACGTCCCATATGACCACCGTTAACCGGAGTGTCATGATAGAGTCGAATAATGCGTTTGCGCAACGTAGCAGGTGCAACAATCATCGGGTGCAAATCAGCAGAAATGCGGTAAAGAACATCTTTAACGACTTCGAATCGTTCGTTCGCTCGGGAACGTCGTGGCGTCTGACCTTGGGCCATTCGGTAGCGAATATCCTCGCACGTAGCATCAGATTCTTGCTCACGTGCGATCTCAGCGAGCGTCATATTATCGGGTATCTTATCGATATAATCTTTGTAAGCGGCTGCGTCCTTGAAGATCTGTGGCTCATCACGCGCACGGTTCTTCCGACGTTGTCTCGTAGCGTGAGACGTAGCCAATTTCATCGGATCCTTTTCAGGGTCTTCGTCTCCGTCTTCCGGCAGTTCGGTCGTGATAAACGACATTATGAAGTGGCAGCCAGAGACGGGAACTCCTCGGTCATCAACAGGTCGGGGAAGCTCTTGGAACACTAAATACGCGTGGTTCAAAGGTTCTCCAAACTCGTCAGTCTCGATGACATAATCAATCGGGTTGCGAAAGAGACAGTCAGGGATACTCATTCCCGGTGACTTTCCCGGCTTGTAACCAAGTTCAGGGTCAAAATTGGCGAGGCGCATCGCCCAACGAGCAAGCTGCCCAGACGAGTGCGTCGCCTTACGTAAAAACGTCAAATTTCGGTGATCGGTCTCCAAAACAGTCCGGTGCCCTTCTATGTAGGCTCGAAAGTGCTCTAGAGAAAGTATAACTGCCAGCAGTTCTAGCCGACGAGGCTCATAATTTCGCATCTCCTTCGGCACAGCTCGGCTCCAGTATTCAATTACTCGTTCTTCTCGAGTCACTCTTCCGGCATCGTCCTTGACTTCGACAATTTGGAAGAGATATGCTCCAAGTCCATCCTTGGAAGCATCGGATCGGATCTGAAAAGGCAGATCATAATCGGCGTGGTAGACTCCACGGGAATCAACCAAAGCTTCAATAATCGTATCCCAAGCTTTCTGACACTCGGGCGTCCACTCGAACTTTACACCTTCGAGGCATAATCGTCTTAACGGTTCCACAATCTTCGAGTAGCCCTTCACATATCGCCGGCAGTAATTACTCATGCCGATGAAAGAGCGTATCTGGGTCTTCGGGGAAGTATTCGGTAAAGTACCTGGAATCGGCATCTTCTGCAGTGCTTCCAGCGTCTTTGGATTCGGCTTCAAGCCTTCTGGGGTAGAAATATGTCCCAGAAATTCTATATCATCCTTGAGAAGGTGGAACTTCGCGGTTCGACCGCTGTACCCTCTCTGTGCCAAATGACACATCACTTCGATCAAAACTTGTAAATGACGATGAAGATCGTCGGATCCCATCATAATATCGTCAACAAACGCAACCAAGTCTTGATACATCCATTTCGAAAGGTCGCTCGCCATTTGCTTGCAGAAAAGAGCTCCGGCTGTCTTCACACCTAGAGGTAATCGCAAGAAACTGTGAGCGCCAAGTGGGCTAACCATCGTGACAGCGTCCTGCGCTGCCGGATCTAGACGAAGGTTGTGGTATCCCCACCTAATATCAATGCATGTCCGCCATCGTCTCATCGCGAGAAAGGCTAAAGCATCATCTTGTCGAATGTTTGGCCAACTGTCATTGACCAATTGATCGTTGAGCTGACGTAAGTCAACTGCAGCACGGAACGCGTTTGACGTTCCAATCTCAGCTCCTTTCTTCGGAAGCATCAACACAGGAAAGCCCCAAGGTGAGTTGGCCGGACGAATGACTCCATCCCGGCACCACTCGCTGATCTGCTTGCGGAGACAATCGAGCTTCGCAGGCGTCAATCGGTAGGGCGTCATCTTAATCGGTCGCGGATTCGCGTCTTTGAATCGTAGAGACACAGGAGGTGAGTCCACAGGTCTCATAATCGGGTCGAAAAAGGCCCAAGAATATTGCACACAATGACGGAGCATCAGTTTCGCCTCGTCATCTAAGTGCGGATTGTCAGGAATTCCCAACTCCTGTACAACCTTGTCAACTTCTTCCTTCGTAGGAATTTTAACTTTAATCGCTTCGTTGTCCTTGACATGCTCAGGAGTCTGCGGCAGTGGTGCACCCTCGACATCGCGCGGCGCATCTTTCCATGGCACATCGAACTTTTTCTCGTATTTTAGTTTCACTTCCGGGTGGCTTTTGTTGATCCTCTCGCCTTTGACACGAACACTCGGCTCGCTCTTAATCTTTGGTTCCCGATCTCGCTCAGGATCTGGCGGAACGTCTAAATTTGGTTGTCGGGGGCCCAGCAGAAGAAGCATGAGACGTCCCCGGCTCGTCTGTTGCAGGCGGAATCAACGGTACCTCTGGAGGTTTCCATTTGGTGTGATCTTGAAGATCATCAGTCGACACCCATCTTATGACACGTGTGCGCGTGTTTAACAGCGGAACTTGTACGTGACGAAGGGTGGTTTCATCAATTTGTAAATAATAATCAAACGGTCGGTCTGCAGGACTCAACGCTGACGGCAAAGCTTCGCCGCTCAGGTGAAATTCCTTGGTCACAGAGTTGTGCAGATCGAGTATTAATAAGGCCATCGTGTCAGGTGGCACGACGGACGCCAAGTGTTTCAACGAGGTCGTCCTGGAGAAGCCGGCCCACTCAAAATCAGGGGGCATCGTCAGCAACTCCGAAGTCATTTCCAGATTCAGAGATCTGTAATCGGAACGGTGCGGTCCTACGCGAAGCGGGACACGCGTAACAGTATAAGCTGCGTCGGTCGCGGCTCGTGATGATCCTAAATTGTTCATCTGAAGTAAATGTCGTTCGTCGGCGTAACCAAGTGCTCCGGCGAACTTTTGCTGCATATTCTTGCAAGTCTTTGGAACTGCGCGCAAATGGAGCGGATGGCTGGAAACCAACAATCGCACGCGACAGCTCATCAAACTAGGAGTTATGTCGTAAAAATTGACGACGTATACGTACGGGTGCAAACGTGCAACGTAAGAAATAATCGAAGCCTCCTGCTCTATCAGCCACATGAAGAAACCAGCCATCTTGCATAATTTCATCGTCCAGTGGTTAGCGGTGACTCCCTTCCCAACATCTCTGGAAGACAGGTTTTCGTCGCTACGTTTGCTGAGAACGAGCAGTTGGGAGTTGTCGAAGGAATGTGTTCTTCTTGCGAAGAGCGCGACCGGTCCGCTGCTCGGGTGGCAGTTACTGCCACGGAAGAAGTGCCGACGATCGTCACTCAAGGCGAAGCCCTTGCGATTGGTGATATCGTTAGGTACGAAGATGAGTTGAACGTCTCTACGATCAACGAACTTACGAAAGAATGTGAAGAAGGATACGACAAGGGGAACCTTTCTTTCACCGTTTCTGTCGCTAGTCATTTGACGCGATGCGACGAATCTCCCCCGCCGATGCTGCTGAGCACGGTGCTGAAGGACGCTATGACCGCTATGACGGACAAGTCCACCCTCAAACGACCTGAAGGCAGCGACGATTTCGCTCGAAGGTCAGAAAAAGATGAAAAGAAATGCCGCGAGATCACCGAAGCGGAGATCCGCCGCCGATATGAAAAGGTTCAATGGCTTCCAATCACTTATCGCAAGGTGGTGATGCTGTTCAGTGGAGCCGGAGGCAGTACTTTAGGTCTCCAACGAGCCAACGAAACGTGTGGGACGTCGTTTCGAGTCGTGCTAGCACTCGATGCGTCGGACACCGCCAACCAGATCCACCACCCACCTGTGGCGTAAGGAGATTTTTAGGGGCTACCTGGCGTGCCTTCGAATCCTGGCTCGCCGATCGCGTCCGCGCCCTTGGTGGGATCACTGGACGAGGATGGCCGTTCTCCCGCCACGCGACCACAAACAACTCCTGCGCCTGGTCCTCTCAACTTGAGGATCGGCTGTTGCTTTATGATCAAGGATAATCGAAATCAGAAATCAGGGTGACACATGTCACGGAAAAGGAAGATGATGTCAGAGAAAACTCTGACATCATCGGAACGGAGTAGGGTGCTCCTGATGAGGGGGGCCCTAGAAGAGGGGTAAGCCTTAGGAGGCGGGAGTTGCCGCCACAGGCGGAAGCCGATTCTAGGGGACGGCCAGGCGTTCGCCTAAGCGTCCGGGCGCCGCCAGGGACCCGGCGGCCGAGAGACGTAGGAGCCGTTGGTGTTTCTGTAAACGAATCGGGTTTAGGGCTCAGGTAGACCTTGATCCAAACCGTCTACGGCGCGACCTCTAATTAGGGCTCGAAAATAAGGGCCTGAAAATCAAAGTTGACGAAATCGAACTTCGCAAATCCTGCAACTTTGATGATGTGAAGCCGGTGGAGAACGGCTCTAAGGGCCTGAAAATCAAAAGTTGACAAAATAGAACTTGGCAAATTCTGCAACTTTGATGATTTGGCGCCTGTAGAGAACGGTTGTTGTGGATCCTGTCAACGCACGATGACCGTGGCCTTTTCCGGAGACGAGGCGACGGAGTTCTTTTCGCCCGTGGAGGCTAGGTCCAAAGACGACGAAGGTTTGGGACTAATAAGTGAACTTGCTGGCCTGCGCTCCTCGATCTTAAATCAAAAACCCTTCCCGCACGCACCTCCCCTCTTAGCAGTCGACTTAAAAAAACCTTCCACGTCCGTCTGCTGGATCTTGGGCAAGCTCACTATGTCATCGTTCCGATCCTGCGAGATTTTACTTCGGCGTTGATGCGTTCGGTGCGCCAGTGACTCGAGTGCCACTCGGCCCGTCGTTGTGGCGATTGTATGCATACGATTGCGTGTTGGAAATCGCTTGCTCCGACTCTCCATTTATTTTCTTGGTGTTCGTTTCCATTTTTGTCCTGTTGATGGAATCAACAGCTACGAATCGAATAATTCGTCCGTCCGTCCACCCAACATATAGAAAAATTAAGTAGTCATTCGTCCGTCCACCCAACGCATAGAAAAATTAAGTGGTCATCCGTCCGACCACCCATATATATCGAACTTGCGTGCTTGCCCCGAAGAAATGATGGCGACGCCTCTTGGGACGAGCCGCGGCGTCTCGTGCCTAAAGAGAACCGCGACACCGAGGGACGCGCGCGGCTTGCGCGGCACCGCCCGAACGAAGCTCAGAAGCAGCAGAAGCAGCAGAAACACCGCGACCTCGACGCGGACCAAGACCGACATCGCGTGGGAGCGTGCGGCAAGACTAGCAAAAGGAGCGCGACCGAGCGCGAGAGCCTCGTGCTACCGCGCGGCCGCAACACGAGGAAGAGCAACGCGACCGACCGCGAGAGCGTCGTGCTACCGGGCAGCCGCAACGGTAGGAAAAGGACCGCGAGCCGCGCGACAGCGTCGTGCTACCGCGCGGCCCCAACACTCTTGAAAGCTACCGCGCGGCCCCAACACTCTTGAAATGGAACCTTCCACCGTCCGTCTACTATTGTCGGAGTATGAAATGGAACGTTCCACATTCGTCTAGTATTTAGAACCGACATCCAGGCCATCTGCTAACCACCATCATCCCCCATCAATGCCCCTCTCGAACACAAACCTTCTCTTCCAACATCTTCGCAAAACCCTCATCCCATTCATTACAACCCCCAACATTTACCCTACGTCACATCATTCTCAACGCACTTATTAAACGGATAGCCACCATCAACAGCCCCAGCGTTAGCCCTTCTTAATTTACCTGCCTATGTCACAGGCGCTGGGCGGGGTCAATCTCCCGCCTTGAATTGCGCCGTCTCGCCGGGTGGTACCGGCGACAACGGCGCTTGTGGCGATCCTGCATCTGAACCAAGTCCCAGCCTTTCCCTCCTTCAACACCAAGTCCCAAGCGCCAACTTTTCCCACTCGAGTCGCTTCTACAGCCCCCTTAGTTCTTCACCACGCCCCCCTCACGCCATTTTTGTTGTTCTCACCCGGCTTTTCACTGCGTTTCTGTATTTCCCTGCCTCTTTCGTAGAAGTGCCACCTTCATTTGCTTTCTTGCTTTCTCCTCTTTCGTCTGGCGCGCTTACTCGGACGGATGACTTTGCTTTCTTGCTTTCTCCTCTTTCGTCTGGCGCGCTTACTCAGACGGATGGCTTGGTCGCCGTCGTGGTCGTTGTCGAGAAGTCGTACAACAGCAGGGTGATTCGCCGCCAAGTCTCGAATGCTCTGATTACTACTGAAAACGAGATGCGTCGTGTCGGCGTACGGCAGCCACGGCAAACCCCGCAAAAACCCACGCATGTGCACGATGTAAAGAATCGACTTCATGTTCGTCATGGCCTCGTGCCGAATGTCGTGCCGATGAGCGAGGAGGACTCTCACCGTCCCGAACTTGCCATTCATGCAGGCACACGCAAGAGGCGTGAGCCCCTTGTTATTCGGGCGGTTCGGCGGCGAATCGTGCTGGAGAAGAATGCGTGCGATTCTGTGATCACCCCTACTGCTCGCGACGCAAAGCGATGAGTTTCCTTGTCTATCGACCTGGCTGACGCTAGCACCGTGTTCGAGCAGAAGGCGAACGAGATGGACCTGAGCTCTCTCGATTGCAGCGAATAGCAACGAGACCCCGTTGTTCGTGGAATGGTTTGCGTTTGCGCCGTGCTCGAGCAGAACTCGTACGACGTCGACGCGATTATAAAGGCTCGCAATGTAGAGCGGCGTGGAGCCATCTTCGTTGGCCTGGTTGACGTCTGCGCCGCGCTCAATCAGAAGGCGTACGGTATCGACGCGACAGCTCCTGCTCGCAATAAAGAGCGCCGAGGAGCCGCAGCACGTAACCTGGTTGATGTCTGCGACGTATTCTAGCAGAAGGCCTGCGACATCGTCGTAACCCCTCTCGATCGCACGGGAGAGCGCCGAGGCGTACACGGTCTGGTCGAGTTTTTCGCCGTGCTCTAGCAGAAGGCGTACTCCTCCTAGACCCGCCATCTGTCTACACAACAACCAACTTCAACCTATAATAAACCTTTTTTAATTCTTCCCTTCTTCTCAACGGACTCACGATGGACCCCGTCGCGCTGGCGTGTGAGCTGAAGAAGCGGCGGGCGGGTCGTCTGGAGGTCGTGTGGACCTTGGAGGACGTGGAGAAGTTGAAGCAGGCCCGGTACGGAGAGGTGGCGTACTGGGAGGAGCGGTATCACGCGTCGAAGGGGTCCGAATTCGATTGGTTGTGCGATTGGGGGACGGTGAAAGAGACGGTGATGCGTGCCGCCCCAAAAAAAACGCGGCGCGTGCTGCACGTGGGGTGCGGGACCTCGGTGTTGGGCGTGGAGATGGCGCGGGAGACGGGGTGGGAGGTGGTGAACGCTGACGCGAGCAGCGAGGCGATAGTCGCGATGCGCGAGGCCTGGCCCGAAAACTCGTGGGAGGCGAGCGACGCGACGGCGATGCCGGAATTCCGGGGGTTCGACCTGGTCCTCGACAAGGGCACCCTCGACGCCCTCGCCTGCAACGCCGACAAGGGAAAAGGCAAGCAGTTGGTGGCCGAGTGTTGTCGCGCGGGCCGCGTTTTCGCGTGCGTTTCGTTCGGCCAACCTGAGACGCGGTTGTTTTTTTTTGGGAATCGCGATGTCGCTACCCACAAGCTCCCCGTTGCCACGACGTCGGGAACGACTTATGTGTACGTCTACGTCGTACGGCGACGTTTACGCTTGTCTTTTTTCGGTATTTTTGTTTTTATTATCGCGGGTTGGCTCGCGGTTCGAGACGACGACGCCCCCCCCATCCCCGCGGAGGCGTCCCTCGAGCCGCGCCCGGGCACGGCTCAGTGCAACTACGAGGTGCTGCGGGACTTTTCGCGCGTGGCTACACATCTCGAGTGGACCCTCGGCGCCGGAACGTTGTTGGGCGCGATGCGCGCCGGAGGCCTGCTCGCGTGGGAGCGCGACGTCGACGTCTACGTGATTGCCGGCGACGCCTTCGAGCTGCTGCGCCGGGTCCAAAGGAAGAACGAGGTCCTCGAGTTTCGGGGTATGGTCGACGCCGAGGGCCGGCCCTGCTGCGGCTTTGGTTTTAAACTCTTTCACAGATTTGACTCGGCCTGCGAACTCGACGTCCTCGTGCTCGCGAACGCCTCGTACGCGCCCTGGGTCCACGCCGAGACGCCGCTCTGGCCGCCCTGGGGCCTCCCCGCCGCGAAGATCGCCGACAACATCTTTCGAGACGATTCATCATTCCTCGTTATTCCCGAGGACGTCTGGACCAAGCAGCTTTGCGCCGACCGGTCGCGGTGGGGGGAAGCCAACGTTTGGAATGGCCCCCGCGTCTCCTACTTTCACCAAGAGTACTTCCGCGCCACCGAGTTTTTTCCGATCCGGGAAATGCAGATCTACGATCTCAGAGTCAACATCCCGAACGACCCTTGGGCTTCGCTCAATCGGACCTACGGGAAGGAGTGCTCCTACGTCGCCCGGCTCGACGAGCACGGCGGGGCGCGCGTCGACCTCCGAGATCCCCGATACGCCTACCTCCGCCGCCCGGCGCCCGTGAACACCGCGTCTACTTAAGAAGGGCGCCTACTTAAGAAGATAATTAATTAACACGCCACGAAAAAGTCGTCGTCGTCGTCGTCGTCGTCGTCGTCGTCGTCGTCGTCCAATTCCTTTTTTTCCTTCTCGGATGACGCGGCGGCGGCGGCGGCGGCGGCGGCGAGGGCCATCTCGCGCATCTTCGCGCGGCGCCTCCTGGTCTTGTCGTCGCCCTCCACGAAGAGGCTGATGTACTTTTTCGTCTTGGGATAGTACTCGACGTAGGCGAGGTCCTCGAGGATCTTGGCTTCAATACCTCGGAGCTCGGGCGTCGCGGCCTCCGCGAGGTTCCTTCGCACTTGCCGCAGCTTGCGGTGGAGCTTCTGTCGCTCGAAGAACTTTATTTTGTGGTACCGCTTGGCGTTCTTTCTCTCGACCTCGACGCGACGCCGATTCGCAGAGGCGCCTTCCAACGACTCGGAGAGCGCCTCGATCTCCTTCTCGAGGTTCTCCGCCGGTCGCCGGTCGGCGAGGCGACGCAGGTCGCGAATCCGGTTTTTGAGCGTCTTCTTCGTCCGCGGCAGCGACCGCTCCGTCCGACGCTCCTTGAGCGCCTTGTTGTTCTTCTTCTTCCAGTTCTTCTTCTTCATGTAATTAATACTTGTTGTTTTAAATGTACTCCATGTACATGCGCTGCCAGGCTCGCGAGGTGTCGGCGTCGGTGTCGGAGGCGCGGTACTTGGAGTTAATCGTCTCGATCTCGGCGCGCTTGACGAGAGTGAACCAGCGCACAAAGTCGGGCCCGAGGGCATGTTGCATGTAGGCGTCCTGCTCGAGGGCGCGGAGGGCGTCCTCAAGATTGGTGGGAAGTGGCGTGGTGGCGTCCTTGGCCGCCTTGCGGTCCGGCGGGAGGGTCGCCTGGGAGTCGAGGCCGTCGAGGCCCGCGGCGATCGTAGCAGCCATAACGAGGTAGGGGTTCGAGCTCGCCGAGGGCATCCGGAGCTCGACGTAGAAATTGTCGTCCTGGTTCTCGCGCTTGACGCGAACAGCGGCCATGCGATCGTCGTAGCCCCAGTCGGCGTGCGTCGGGGCCCAGTTGCCGTGGCGGCAGTAGCAGGGCGGGGTCGGCGCGCAGATCGCCTCGAGGGCGGGAGCGTGCTTGAGGATGCCCGCGACCCACGCCTCTCCGATCGACGAGAGACGTTCGTTACTCGGTCCGTCGCCCGTCGCGTTGCGGCCGTCCTTCCAGAGCGAGTGGTTCCAGTGGCCGCCGTTGCCGATGCCCTTGACTCCGAAGGGCTTGGTCATAAAGGTCGCGCGGAGGCCCTTCTTCATGCAGATTTCCTTGACGCCCTCCTTGAAGGTCGCGGCCTGGTCGCCGCTCTCGACGCCGAACGCGGGCTTAAAGGTCATCTCGAGCTGCGGGCCGTACTCGGCGTTGATCGTAAGGATGTCGACCCCGACGCGGTGCATCGCATCCTCGATCTCGTACGTGAGATCCGCGACCTTGGCGTGCTGGAGGGTCGCGAAGATGTCGACGCCGTCGAACGCCGGAGCCCACGAGCCGTCCTTCTCGAACGCGACGGTGAACTCGTACTCGCACGCGGCGAGGACCTCCAGGCCGTGGGTCCGTTTCAGGCGTTCGGCGAGGCGCCGGCAGATTGTCCTCGGGACAGCCGGACACTGGTCCATCTCGCAGATGACGCGGACGACCTCGGGCGCCCACGGGAGCGGCGTCGCCGTCTCCCACTTTGGGTCGAGCAAAAAGTTCGGACACCCGGCCGCGGCGATTTCGGGCGGGAAGCACAGCACCTCCGAGTTGGCGCCCATGGCCAACACGCCGCTATACATGTAGACCGCCTTCTCCTTGTTCCGGTCGGGGACTACCTTCGACAGGCTCTTGCAGTTGAGGTCGGCGAGCTCGAACCGGACGTAGCGCCGCCCGCCCGGAACTATTCCTCCGCTCGGCGATGCTGCTGCTGCTGCTGCTACCACCTCGGGAAAGGCGTCGAGCTCCTCTACGAGGGCGCTTACCTCGCGCTGGCGGCAAAAGCCCCCGAGCCCCCGGAGCGCCGCGTCCTGGCGATCCTGCGTTTCTGCGTAGCACGCGTCGGTCGCGAGCGTCACGAGGTAGCCCCTGTCGCAGGCGTGTCGCGTGGCCGACTCGACGCACTGGTCCGTGAGCCCGCCGCAGATCACGAGCTGCTTGGTCCCGAGGTTCCGGAGCACGAAGTCGATGTTGGTGGCCACGAACACGTCGCACGAAGTCTTGGGGAAGACGATCTCGTCGCCCGCGGGCGCGATCGAAGAGACGACGCGACCCGCCCACGACCCCCGCGGCACGTTGAACCCCGAGATCTTGTAGTCGAGGGACCGGTCGCGCCCGTCGAGCGTCAGAGACTCGATCACGGTGTACATGACCTCGACCCCAACCTTGCGGGCCTTGTGGATGAGGGCGGAGATGCGCTCGACAGACCGCGACACCGCGCGCCAGTAAAATTCGGTTTTGCGATCCTTCCAATCGGCGCCCTCGCGGTGGCAGCAGTAGTTCTGCACGTCCACGACCAATACGGCGGTCGTCTCCGCTGCCAAAAGGCCCGTCTCCCGGGCCTCGGTCCGCGGCGAGAACGAGGCGGCGTTCATGGATGGGGATGATCCGTTGCGATCTTTCTGCACCAACAACGGATAGACGACGACCACGACAACAACGACGACATCTTTTTTTTTTATTATTTAGGAGGGCGGGACGATGATCGGTAGTAGCGGCGCCTGAAGGGGGGGCCCGAAGGACGAGAGATTGAATCCAACCAAAAAGGAAAGGCGGCGGTGGTGGGCCCGCCGCGCGGCGCCAAGTGGAGAGAGAGAGAGAGAGAGAGAGAGAGAACAACGGAAAGAAAGAAAAGAAAGGAAGATATATAGCTTCTTCAACACACATACCACAACACGGAGGGGTCTCCTCGGGGTCGCGGAGGTCGCGCTAGGCGTCGTCGGTGGCGTCGTGGCTGAAGTCTTTGATCCACTCGGAAAAGGCGAAGACGAACTCCTCGAAGTCAACTTGGCCGTTTTTATCCCAGTCTATCTCGCCCCATCGGTCTTCGGAGAGGAAGAGGTCCGAGCCGTTTTCTTTCTCGTTTTGTCGTTGCATCTTCTGAACCGTCGCCTTGTCTATGTGGCCGGTGCAGTCGACGTCGAAAATTAGGTAAGCCGCCACGACCCAGTGGACGAGGTAGTTGATGTCGTTCGAGCATCCCAAAAAAACTTGCTGTTTTCCCCCCGCGGCGGTCGGAGAGGGGCTGGCCGTGCCGTCGTCGCGCTGCGCGTCTCGAACCGCGTCGAGCTGGTCTCTCGACGGTTTCGCCACCTTCTTGTAGGGCGAGGTCTGGGTCATGATGCTGGGAACAGCCTTGAGGAGGTAGAGGATGGTCAAGGCAACAATAAATTCTTTGAGGCTGATCGTCCTGTCGCCGTCGATGTCGCACAATTCGATAATATTCTTGAGATCAGTCGCCGTCACTTCTTCGGAAATACCAAGCTCGTTCACCATCTGCTGGAGCTCCGCGTCGTCGAGGTGGCCGTCCCCATTGGCATCGAGCGACTTGTACACGGTGGTTATTCGCTTGTACGTTTTGTTCAAACTCTTTGCCTTCATCAGTATCTGCCAGAACGTCACCTTTTGCTCCTGCTTCGAAAGCTCGGACTTCTTTATCTTCAGCATCTGCACGATGCGCTCCCGGAGATCTCTTGCCTCCTTGCTCTTCCGATGGCTTTCGCCGCCGTTTCCGCCGCCGCCAATGACGGCGTTGGTACATCTACTTCCGCCGCACCCCATTGCTTTTTAGGAACCTCCCTACCGTGCGTCCGTTGTGGAAACGGTTATGTTTTGTGTTTTCCTACAACTCGTAGCGTGGTGGCTGCTCGAGGCGCTGCCCGCCGCTCCTAGGAAGAAGAAAATGAGGAGGCCCCCCGATGCGTGGCTGCGCAATGGCGAGACCAACCTCACGGTGCTGTGCGGGGCCTACGAGTCGATCCAAGTGGCAAGGGAGGGCAAGGTGCGGCTGGCAAATGCCTCGAAACCATTCAACCCCCCTGGAAAATGCCGCGGCTGGCGTCTCTTGAAGCGCGACAAGGGCCTCGAGGTCGTCGCCGTGCCTCCGGAAAAAAATGGAGGGCTCATCATGCGCGCCGGGCAACGCGGCACTCTATTCTCCGTAAGACCGTGCGGTCGAGACGAGAATACGCTGACGACCTTCGTCACTTTGCGATCCCCCAACGTCCGCGACGCATTCTTCGCGGAGACCGACCTCCGAGTCGGCGGCGGCGCCGTCGCCTGGACACCCCCGGCCCCCGGCAACTACACGATCGACGCGCGTCTCCACTTTTTGAACGACCGCTGCCGCGGCGACGCGCTCTACTTAGGCCCGTCCGAACCGAGATGCGCCGCCTCGTGCGCGTCGCCGAGATTGGACCCCACCTGCGACAAGGTCTCTCGCCTCCCGCTCGCGCCCACCTCGGTCGTCGTCGTCGACGGCGACGACGGCCATCTCCTCCGCCGCCGCCGCCGAAAAGACCCGCCGCCGCAGTGTCGCGACGGCGAGACGGCCGCAGGGACCTGGCGCAACTTTTTGGGAGCCGCCGCCGCCACCACCGCCGAGGATCATAGAGCTTATTACACGGGGGACCCGATGGTCCTCATAGAGCAGTCGGTCCACCGCGACGATCCCAAGATGTTTCCGTGGCTCTTCTCGAGACCCGATTGCGCCTACCACTTCTTCCGCTCTTCCGAAGCCCGCGCATGCCTTTCTCTCGAGGCGCCGACCTTCGTCGCCTTCGTGGGCGACTCCCTGATGCGCGGACTCTTCGCCAACCTCGGCCGCCTGATGGGCGGCGACCTCGACGATGCCAAACTCAAAGCGACCCTGATGACCAAGAACGGGGCGAGCCACCAGATCCTCTTCGACGTCGCGATCCGACCCCACCGCGCGAGACTCGCCTACGCCCAGATGTGGTTCGCCGGCGAGCTCTCCAAGATGACCGCGGTCCTCCGCAAGGCGTGGGCTTCCTTCCCCGACAAGCACCCGACCACCCGCCTCGTGGTCGTCGCCAACTTGGGCGCGGAGCACCTTCTCCACGCCGCGTGTGGCGGCGCCTTCGCCGACCTCCTCCCTCGCGGCCTCGCGGCCGTGGGCGCCGTTTTCGCGCCCCGCAAGATCACCGACCTCGTCCTCGTCACGCCCTCCGCCGTCCTTGCGAGCCGCAACCCCGGCATGACTACCTTCAAGGGCCAGACCTTTGCCCCCCACATACGCAACCTCCTGCGCGCTCTCGCCCGCAACGACAAGCCCCGATGGCTCCGCAAGATGGCCAACACTTCCGTCCTCGACCTCGGCAACCTCACCAAGGCGAGATTCGACGCTACCTTAGACGGTGTCCACTACGGCCAGACGGTTGCGACAACGGCAGCAACGCTCCTCCTCAACGTCCTCTGCGCGAGACCCCGAGACCTCCCGTCCCTCTCTACGGGCCGCAGGAAGACGTATCGGCAGATCGCCCTCTGAGGACAAACTCGACCACTTTGCCGATCAGCTCCTTGTCGAGGCGCCTCACGGCGATCGTCAGCACGAGCCTCTGCCGCCCGCACGCGGCGTAGATCTGCCGCGCGGCGACGAGTGTCCACGGCTCGTCCTCGCGCGCCCCCACCTTCACCGAGATCGCAGGTCCATCGAGAGAGGGGCTCGCGACAACGACGCTTCCGACGCCCTCAAACTCAGACACCCCCACAACGGCGCTGTCGGCGAAGAGGGTGCAGCTCACGGCGACGCCCTCGATCTCGCCTTGAAGGCTCGATATCATCCTTACCCTAAATGGAAGGAGGACAAGAATTCTTAAAACGACTGTAGGAGACCCTACCCTCCAGTTGCGCGACAACACAAAATCTCCCTCGAGAAACAAAATCGCACCACCCGATATTATTATTCTCCGCCGCAGAACGACGCACAGAGGCTGTCGAAGCGTGGCCGGAGGCGGTTTCGCACCCACCCACACGGACCCATCCGACCGGGCAGAGTCGGCGGCGGCGGCGGCGGCGAAAGCCCAACGGCCGAAGAAGCCTGCCGGTAGAGGCGCGAACGGCGCGACGATTTGGTTGATGGCAAGTGCACATGCTGCGTGAAGACGCTTTCGGTCAATAAATAAAATAAAATAAAATAAAATAAACGGGGGGCGCCTCTGGATCTCGAACGGATCTTGTTGTGCATGTCGGGCGACTTGCCGATCCGCTTTTTTGTCTGCTCGACGGACCGTTGTCAAAGGGATCTTCTGGCGCTGGAGAATAATCGAGATTACGAGCAATCATCTGTCGGATCTTGGACGCTCCTACGCGGCACTCGAAGACTACGTCGATTCGTCCTGCGACTCGGTCGAGGTCGTTCAGGACTTCTCGGCGGGGAGAATTGTCCAAGAAGGTGCTGGGGACTGTCGAGAGCACGCGCCGCGGGCACCGAGACTACTTTTCGCAACGAGGCGATCACTCAGACCGTCACCGTCGAGCTCAAGGGCATCGTGGCGGGCGACGCGGAGAATCGCGTCCCGCGTCCGACGATCCGAGCGACGAGCCGCTAGCCCCTCCAGCCGATTCGTTCGCGTGCTCGAAGAGAGTCCTCACAACCACGGTCGCCATCACAAAGCTAAAAAAGCGAGCGCTCGCGCTTGCGCTGAGAAACAACCAGATCCAGCAACTCAAGACGGCCAATGTGGTGCAAGAAGGGCGCGCTGCCGCAGCCGAGCGAGTGTGAAACCTGTACCACGCCGAGGCTCTCGATACCGAGCGGAGTTGGCTGAGGCCAAGGTGGTGCGTCTCGAGGAGGCAGAGCGGATGTACAAGGTTCGGGATGCTGCACGTCGGTAGGAGCGACTCTGTGTCAGGAACGAGCGCCAAGTTTCCCGCGAGGGAGGGAGAAGCAGCGCGACCGCGATGCTGCGAAGGTGCAGCAATCGACGAGCTCGACCAAGGCTCAGTCGAAGGAGGCGGAAAGACAGGCTGCATCGGCGGCGGCTGATGAGAGGAAGAGGAACCGCCAGAAGAAATCGGGCTATTCGACAACTCAAGGACAAATACGCCATAGTCAACCAGCGTGCCGGTCGCCGCCTCGGAGCGACGCGGAGCTCCCGTCCGAAGAACGCTTCAGGGGGTTCCGAGATGGGCGTCCTTCGCGAGACCGCCGTCGCCCTCGCGCTGGCGTTCGATAACGTCGTCGATGCTCCGACGGACGCGTTGCCGCTCGACTACAAAGAGATCGCGACCACCCAGGTTTTCGGAGAATAAGGCGGCGAGATGGGGAACTGGACGCTCAGCGCGTACGAGATCTCCGAACAGAGCGCGGCTGGCGAGGGCGAGGCGATCGCAGATCGGTTTGGCGACCTGAATCGAGCGCTACAGCTCGTCCGTCAAGTTCACCAGGAGTGCAACGGAGCCGACGCTGCGACCGAACGCGAGCCGCCTTCTTCTTCGGAGCCTGCCAGGATAATCCACAACTCGTCGCGACCTCCGAGGACGAGGCCTCCGATACCGAGATCTCCCCACGCGATGAGTTCCTCTCGATATGCGGGCCGGGTCGGCGATGTTGATCGTCGACGGCCAGTCCACGATCCACGACGACGTCGCGGCTGTTCAGGCGCGACTCTGCTCTCCGACTGACGACAATGATCCAGAGACCAAGACCTTGCTCGACGCGCTCCGGGCCTGGGGCACGCGCCGCACGTTTACGGGTGTCTACGCGCTTCTTTGGCGACGGCGACCTCGCGGTGGTCAACCAGACGTCGGAGCTCCAGACGGCCTTCGATGGCGCGGTGGAACTCGAGTTTGGCACCTTGAAGTATTACAACGCCGCCTTCTTTAACGCGAGCGTCGAAAGCTGCGAGTCCGGCGTCGTCTCGTGCCAACGGGACCGTATCATCTTCTTCGAGTTTTGCGACCTAGCGCCAGCGACGTGTCGCCGACGAGGTTCGAACGATGAATGCCAGATCGAGTTGGTGGAGGACGCCTCGCCGCTCTCGGCGACGACGTTTAAGTAGTAAGCTGTTGGAGGTGTGATCGGCAGAGCCTCGGAGCGCGAGCTGCCGCGCGCCGGGAGGCGTTGATGGAGCACCATCGCCGAGGAGAAGACCCTCGAGCGCCGTGTGAACGAGTACTCCACGGCCTCGGAGGAGGCCACGAAAGTCGACCCTGTCGTCGACGAGCATGCCTCTTCTGGGGGATCCAGCTCTCGAGAGGCGACTCTCAAGCAGCTCCCGAGCGACGCTGCGCGGTCCAACGTCCTCGAGGTGAACGTGTAAGTCGTGGGCATGGGCGACCTCCAACCCAAGTCCTTCGCCTCGTGCAAGGACCACCCGATGATCGACCAGGCCACCGGTTCCAAGGAAAACGTCGAATTCCTCACCGCGCACCTCGAGTACGTCTACGAACAGATCAAAACCAACTCCCGCGAGTTGTGAGCGTCCAAGGCTGCCAGTGCTCCGGACCGCGACGACCCAGCGTCTCGAACTGGACGCGAGGCGGCCACTCGAGCGTTGACGAGGTCAAGGCCTAGGTTGGGACTCGCCACCCGAGGAAGCGGACAACGAGTGGCAGCTCGAAGCTACCGAGGATGTTGGTTGGGTCGCGCGTCGAGATTCTCTGGGAGTTGTTGGGTCATCCTTGTTGCTACCCGGTACCATCGAGGCGGTATTCGACGACGAAAACTCCAAGGACGGTCGGTCGCAAAAAAAAACCGGCCTCCAGTGGCGAGCCTGCTCGCCTTTTTTCTCGCGCGTGGACAACCGCCCGATTTTCGTCTGCCGGTAGATAGGGTATGGTAGGATAGGAGGCTCGAATGGACGAGATCTAGATGTGGAAAGAGAATTGCGAGTCCCCCCCCTCTTGACTACTAAGTCCACACCCCCGGATCTCGACCTGAACAGTGATCCACAGGGCATTGACGCCCTTGGTCCGCCGCGTGTGTTTTTGATGTCCGCGCAATCTGCGTGAGGTCGATGATGCATTGGCGGCCTCGAATTTTTATGTTGCTTTCGCGCGGTGATCAAAGTACTACAATGGCGGAAGTCGTCAGAAATCTCGACGACAAGAAGAAATTTATAGTTATTATGTGAAGGAGTGGTTTTTTTTTTCGTTGTTGCAGAAAACAAACAAACGTGTTTAATTGCCGAATCAATTTGAAGTGTAATAACGATTAGGGTCTTTAATGAACGAATCGTCCCAAATTTACAAGTTTCCAGATAATCATTAGGGTCAGCTTGCCCTCACACTGTGTACAACTTGCATTTCCTTCGAGAATCAATACAAATAGGATGGGAGAGAGTCCGTTTTTTGACTCCTCCTCCTAAACCCCTGAACGTACGAAGATTCCCGCCAGGCGTTACGCATTTGCGCTAACTAGCTCTGAAGAAGAACAGGCAGGCTCATTCTTCTCCTTGACACCGAAGATGGTGGTCTATGGGGCTGTCCCTCGGCACAGCGTGTTCGTCGTGAAGAAGCGGTCGAGGAAGCGCAGAGTGGTGATTTTGGCGTTGTTGGTGTTCGCAGTGGCCGTCGCGTTGTTGGTGTATCCGACTCGAGCCAACATCCCCGTCGCTCTGGTCAAGTACGTGAGGCCCGTCGTGAGTGACCATCGCGGGCACCTCCATCTTCCCGAACACGTGAAAGAGCGGCTCGGCGGCAGGTGCATGCGCATAGACAAGTACGAAATTGCGAAGCGGACGAGCGACTGGCAGTGCGGCCAGAGTCTGTTGAACCCCGTGTTCCCGATCCGCGGCCACGAAAACCTCGGGTACCGGCCCTCCAAGACCGTGCTCACGTTGCTCGCCAAGGAGACGGGGACGACGGTGGAGGAGTTGCGGTCGATGGCGATATTCAGCGGCGACGGGTATCGCGCGTCGAAGGGACGATGGTGCGGGATGCCCGTCGCGGGCGGGTTCGAGGCCTTCCTCGACCTTAGTCCCGAAGAACGACGCGCCTACCAATACTGGGTCGACTGCGTCTCGAGGTTGAGTGGGTATTTCAACGTCCTCCAGTGTCGCCACGGCACCAAGACGGCAGTTCTCGGCTTTGCCGCGATCGAACCGGGCGTTTGCTATCCAGCACACGCCCATCAAGCCGACGAAGCCTATTGGCAAATTGCAGGAGGGGGGCGATGGCGGACCTGGGACTGGCACGAAGTCGACGGCCACTACCACCTCACCACCGAGATCGACCTCAAGGGCGCCAAGCATGCGATCCACGTCAACCAGCGCGAACACCCCCACGAATTCGACACCACGGCCGATGATGCCCCGATGGTCCTCATCTACTGGTGGGGCCTCGACTCGACGATTCCAAACGACTACAGCTGGGTCCCCGAGGTAAGAAAGGCCAGGCTCAACGTCACCTCCTGCGGCACGACAGACCGGATCCCCGACACCGACACGGGAACGGTCCTCCAACTCCCCGAACTCGATGACGAACACCGCCGCCGCTGCTAGCAAATAAGGCGTTCCAGTCACAATTGTGGTGGTGGTGGTGGTGGTGGTCAGCCGGTTGGTTCGAATATTCTCCCGAACGCAAGGTTGTTGTGTGTTGTTGTTGTGGGGACGAAACCACACCACACCTTGGTGCCGTCGGACCTCTGGGGGCTAGCTGGCTGGCTGGCTTTAACGGTTAAAAAAGTTGGTTTGACCAATCGACGACGTACACCTGCAAAGATGATCCAGGCGAACGTGTCGTCGACGCAGACGATGGTGAACCAAAGGGCCACCGAAATCCGGTTCAAGGAGCTGACGCTCTTCACGGACAACTTGGGCGTGATCGCGTCCCTCGCCGCGTTCTTCGCCGAGACGTCCCTGGACTCGCTCTACATCGAACCCGAGACCGTAGCCAAGGGCGACCCCAAGAACATGTTCTCGACGGCGTGTTGGGCGTTGAGCGCAGTCACGATATCCCTCAACTTGCTGACGCTGCTCGTGGCAATCCACGCGATGCTTTACGGACCGGCGCTCGCCATCAGGGGTCCCGCGGGCTCGATGCCCCTAGCCGTATCCCGAATTTTCGTGCAACGCAAGCTCGCTCTGCGCTTATTTTGGGGCGGACTCTTGTGCAAAGTCGTGCAGGCCTCGGCCCTCGCGGCCTGGCGGTACCCCCCCGTCGTGTCTGTTCCCGTCGCGGCCGTTTTCCTCGCTTTCGTCCTCGCTACGTATCGTTGCATTCTTCGCGTCACCGACAAATTCAGTTTCAAGCAGTTCGGCCTCCGCCGCGAGGATTTCATCGAGATTTCTTATTTGCAGAACGAAGGATTCGCGAGCCCCCCCTCCGGAGCCCCCGAACCGCGCAGGCGCGGCGAGCTCCTCGCCGGTTGGCTCATGAAGCAGACCACCTACTTAAAGCGCTGGAACTCGAGGTACTTCGTTCTCACCACGGATGGTGAGCTCCGCTGGTCGACGAGCACCGCCGCCCCCGCACGGGGCTCGCTCGACTTGAGAGGCGCCGAGATTCGGGTATTGCAACTCCAGCTCAACGCGCCCGGCGTCCCGGCCTACGGCATGGCCATCAGCAGGCGCGACGGCCAGTCCGTCACCGAGCTCATCGTTGCCACCGACTCCATAGATTCTAGGTCCAAGTGGACTCGCGCAATCCTCTCCCTCCGTGAACAGGACAGCCTCGACTCGGCCGGTCCCGATCGACCCCTCCTCTCGAAACAAAAAAAAGCCGGTGCCCCTTAGTTTTTTTTAATTTTATTTATGCGCCGCACATTACGTTTATTATTATTATGCACGCCCATCGTTTCGTTTACCTTCATCAACGCCGTCCGGATCCATAAGGACGATCGGGCGACGCGAGCGCGCTGTTGGTTGTTGTTGTTGTTGCCTATTATATGAGGTTCCCACGATAATATCATCCGCAGCACCTACTGCCGCCGCCGCCGCCAATATTAGGGTTCCGCGAGCTCCTCCTACTTCCTATCATGAAGAACATGCAGGAAGGAGGAATGCCGACCCCGATCTCCAATGTACTCCGGCGGCCTCGCCGACACGCTTGATGCTCGTGAGACGCCGGGTTGTTTGTTTGTTCGTTCTCGCGCGCAGCAGCAGCAGCAGCAGCAGCTGTCCTACAGCCGCTGCTGCGATACCCCACCGACGACGAGGGGAGGCTGCGAATGCACCGCGTCGCACTTCGAGCGATAAGAAGAAAATGTCCTTTTCACAGAGGACGCATCCTTTTCTCTCTAATAATAATAATAATAAAAGGTGTTGCGTGGGCCCAGGATGCGCCGTTTGTTCCAAAAAAACGGGACAACGACGACTCTCGAGTCACGAGTGTTGGGTAGATACCCAACGCGCCGCGCGCGTCTTTTTTGCGACGAGATTATTCGAAAATAATCGCTCTTTTGTTGGAGCCACTTTGGAGAATCGTCTTCGGTAGAAAACGGAGTGGAAAGACGAAGATTATAATGGCGCCGTTGCTTACCGCTCCGTCGTCGGTCGGATCAGCTCGTGGAAAGTACACCACAGAAAATTGAGCATCCCGACTTCACTTTCTCGCGAAAGAATTTGTGGCGTCACTTCGACTACTAATTTTTTTCCAAACGTTATTTTTTCTTTTGCCGACCCCGACCGAGAAGGCACGACCCCGAGAAAGCCGACGCGGTGAGGGTGACCAGGCGAAGAGAGACGCTCCTACTGCGTACCGGCGTCTTCCCACATCGTTCGTGAACTCAACCTAAACGCCTGACGGGTTGTTTGTTTCGGCTATACATCGTACGATGATGTCGGCGAGTTGGTTCATTTCACATTGCACACGAAATGAAATGAAACGTTGGAAGGAAGGAAGGAAGGAAGGAAGGAAGGAAGGAAGGAAGGGAAGGAGGAACACGTGTTCCCCGAAAATAAAAATAAAATAAAAGAAAAGAAAGTAGGGGTTTGAATGAATGAATGAATGAACAGAAAGGACAACAGAAACTTTGTTTTGTTTTTGTGGTGTGCACACAACACCAATAAATAAGCCGCGCGGCCGCGCCGAGGGGAGAAGGATGTACGCGTCGGGGTCCGCGATGATCGTGAGCGACCAGTTCGGGGTGGTGCGGGAGGAGCGATTCAAGAGCCTCGGGGAGGCGCGGAAGGCGTGGCGCAAGCTGCCCATGCGGTACGCATCGGTGCTGTTCTCGTGGGAAGGGAGTTCGTGGCGCATCGTTCGGACGTACGGGCTCCCGCACGCCGTCGCGCACATCGTGCACGTGCAGATGCGACCGACCGGGCCGCCCCCCGAAACGAGCGCCGTGGTGCGCGGGGAGGCGGTGGAGGTGACGGTGAAAACGAAGGACGGGACGTGGCGGTGCGTATCGCGGATCGAACGACTGGCAGCAGTAGGCCGCGTGCTCGCGCCGGGTCTGGATGCCGAGCGGCTGCACGACCTCGTCGAGGACAAGGCCGTGGATCTGGGCGATGTTCCGGAAAAGGTGTTGGCGAAGGCGGCGGCGAACGCGCCGGAGCGCGCGACGTTGTGGGTCGACGCGGAGAACCGGCTCGCCCATTTCCGGAAGAAGGAGGTGGTGTGCTGGCGCGACATCGATGTGGAGATCGTGCGGTGGGTGCTGCTGGGGGGGGGTGACGCCTGGACCTCGGTGGACTCCATCGATCAGTCGGAGTACGCGACGACCGTTTCGTCGCGGCCTCACGGCTGCGAGATGACGTGCGCGGCGGTAAAAATTTCAAAATTTCGCCAACTCCACAAGCAGCTCGCGAGCGCGGACCGGCGGTCTGCGAAGATGTTGCTCCCATCCTTTCCGCGGCGCTGGACCTTGCACCCCGAGGACCGGAACTTGAAGCTGAGCGCGTACGCGGGCGCGGTCGTCGCCGCGCTCCCCCAGCTCGAAGTTGCCGCGCAGCTCTTGGTGGCCGAGTGGTTCAAGAACCTCGCGCGGGACTCTTCGGTCTTTGTTTCCGGACCGATGACGACCACGCCGAGGGCATTATCTGCGCGGAAGGCGAGCTCGGCGGCAGCGATGGAGCGGCTGTCGACGGGCTACGACAACGTAGGAAAATTCCTCGATTCTCTTCCGGCGGCGAGGCAGGTTCCCGAACTCGAGGGTCGCGTGCTCGTCTTCCGGCTGACGGAGGTTGTGGGCTTGACCGAGTCTTGGTTCGGCCGTCCGGAAAGCCGGGCGCGCGTCTTCGTGACGCTTCGCGTCGCGGACGAGGAAGAAGACGAGGTCGTCGCGGCCGACTCGGACGACGACGACGACGACGACGAGGGGTTCGTGATGAAGTCGGGCGAGCGGGCAGGGACCTTTTCGCCGCGGTGGGACCCTGCCTGCCGCTTCGAGCTGGCCCTCGCCGGACCAGACTGGGTTCGAACGAAGATCGTCGTCGCCGTCCACGACGCCGAGAACGGCGGCGACGACGACGACAGCATTCTCGCCTACGCCGTCGTCCCCGACCTCGCTTCTTTGGCCGGTCCCTTGGTTCCGGAAGTTGCGGTTCCGCCGCCGGAAAACGACGACGACGTAACCCCAAAAAACGACCACCTCCGCCAATTTTTCGCCGAAGATACGTTTGCCGACGACTCGCCGTTCCAAACTCTGAGCCTGCCTTTGTACGACGAGGACGGCGGCCTCACCGAGGCGACCCTCAAGGCGCAGGCCTGGGTTGCCAAGTCCAGCGAGGCGCGCGCCCTCGACAACCTCCGACGTCACGTCGTCGTCGTCTACGAAAAGCGCGTCTACCGCACCTACTTGGACATGTTCTTGAACAACTTTGCGCTCTGCGCGACCTGCGACCCCGTCCTCTTTACCGCCGACCACCACGTCCAGTCCCCTCCGCGTCGACAGACCTCGGCGATCACCACAAATTCCGACTGGGTCCGCGTCGGGGCCGTCGTCCCCGCCGACGTAGGGAGGCCGTACGTCCTCGAGCCCCCCCGCTTCGACCAGTCGCCGGGTGGCCACCCCTCGGCCGCCGCGCGCTTCGAGGATCTCTCCCCCCTCCGCAAGGGCGAAGTCCAAATCTCGCCCTGGGAAATCCGACCCACCCCCTCGGACGACCCCATGGGCTACTCCTACGCCACTACCCTCGCATCCAAGTTCTGGTTCAACGCCCCCTCGCCCGCGACCATTTACCGCCGTATCGCCTACTTCCGACACTCCTCCGTCCTCGCCTCCTCCTCGCAATAGTACTACTTCTTTAATTATATCAAGAAGAACAACTGAAAACCACCACCACCACCACCACCGCGATCCATCCAGATTCCAGAGGCAGAGCCGCCGCCTCCCCCCCCCAGGTTTTTTTACGCTACGGAATCGCGGCCCACGATTATTTATTTATTTATTTATTTATTTCTTTATTGCCGACGACGTTGTTGTCGTTTTTTGTGGGTTAGGCTGTCAGTCCGACATATGGTAGCGCGCGGCTGCTGCGATAGAGAGCGAGCGAGCAAGCGGGCGTGCGTCTTTGACGACGACGACGACGACGACGAAAAAGAATGGCAGAAGCGTGTTTTTTTTGGTGCTGTTCTCTGTCCAGAGAGAGAGAGAGAGAGAGAGAGAGAGAGAGATAACTACTGCTGCCTAGGATTGAAAAAAAACGAACCCTTATGGAAGGAACCCTCCTCCTCGAAATAAATGAATGAATGAATGACGTGAGCCAATGAAATGATTCGAGCGGGTTCAATTTCGTCGCTCTGGTCGGTCTAGGAGCAAGACGGATGCTGCTGATTGGGTGGGGCCGTGCCCTCGGCGGTCGGGCCGTGGCCAACAGCGAGTTGGAGAGGCAGCTCGATACGACGGACGCCTGGATCCGGCAGCGCACCGGGATCGAATCGCGGCGACTGCTTGGCGATGAAGAGTCGTTGTTGTCGCTCGCGATACGCAGCGCATGCGAGGCCTGCGCGGGGACGGGTCCCGTGGACTTGGTAGTGGTGGCGACGAGCACGCCCGCCGACGCCTTCGGAGACGCCGCCGCCGTCGCGCGCGCGTTGCGCGGTAAAGGTCTCGCGACGGCCGAGTGCGGAAGTCTCGACGTGAGGTCGGCTTGCTGTGGTTTCGTGGACGCGGTCGCCGTCGCGGCTGGGCTCGGCGCGACGCGCGCGTGCGTGGTTGGGTGCGATGCTCTGGGCTCGCGGCTCACCGACTGGACCGACCGGAGTACGGCGGTGCTGTTCGGGGACGGCGCGGCCGCCGCGGTCTTCGAGCGGGCTTCGGGAGTGGATACGGTGGCGGTGGTTCGAGGGTTTCCGGAGGCGAGCCCCGACGCCCTCGCGGCGCCGTTAGAGAAGGGAGGTCTTTCGTACGCGCCCACGCGCATGCGCGGCGCCGAGGTTTTTGAGTTTGCGACTCGCGCGGCTCCGCCGGCGATCGCCGAGGCTTTAAACAAGGCGGGCTGGGACTCGGCCGACAAGTACGTCTTGCACCAGGCAAACAAGCGCATCCTCGATGCTATTTCGCGGAGCCTGGGGGTTTTTGACGACGACGACGACGGCGGCGGCGGCGGCGGCGGCGGCGTAAAAGTTCCGTCGTGCGTTGGATCGACGGGAAACTGCGGCGCTGCCTCGGTGCCTACGGCGCTGGTCGAGGCTCGCCCGCGTCCGGGGGAGAGGCTCGTGTTGGCTGCGTTTGGGGCAGGCCCAAGAGTTTCCGTTGTGACGACCGTCGTCGGTACCCCGCGGAAAACGCCGATATTTCTTCCGGTTGCAGCAGCAGCAGCAGCAGACCTTACCGAGAAGGCCGTGCTTTTCGCGCTGCGGGAGGTTTTGGGTGAGAGCAATAGTTTCGACGCGCTCGACTCGTTGGCCGCGTTGGAGTTTGTCGGTGCGCTGGCGAGAGACCACGGCATCGATATCCCGCCGACCGTCGTCCTCGAGGCCACCGCGGTCGCCGATATCGTCAAGGCCGCCGCTTCTTGTAGTAGCAAAGAGAAGCACGAAATTCCAAACGAGTTCGAGGCGACCCCGTTGCAGAAGTCGATGCTGGCGCGGCCGTCGTTGTTTCTCGCTACGTTCGAGTGGCGGTTAGTGATGAAGACATCTGCCTCGAAACTCCAAACCGCGTGGGAGTTGGTCGTGCAGCGTCACGAATCGCTTCGGTCTTCGTTCCACGGCGGAACGACGCAGCGCGTCTGGGACGAGGTGTCGGCGAGGGTGGGGGCTACGGATTCGGGGGCGCGGCAGCAGCGGAAGGAGGTTTTGGCGGCTCTGGAACGCGGCGAACCGTGCCTCGCGCGCCTGGGCGTTATTGGGGATCGACTCGTGGCGACTTTCCATCACCTCGTGATAGACGGACTCTCGCTCAGAACTGTCCTCGACGACCTTTTCGTCTTCCTCGGAGACGAAAAACCGTCCAATCCGGCGCCGCGGTGGCGCGATTATGCCTTTTCCGCCGCCGCCGCACGGCAGAAGGTTCCATCATCATCATCATTTTCGACGACGACTTTGACTTTGACGACGAACAGTAGTAGTAGTAGTCTGCGAGGACCGCGGTTCGACGCGGTCGCCCCGGTCCGCGCCTCGCGACGTTCCGCGGAAATGGCGCCTCAACCTCCAGCTATCGCGCACGCCGCGTTTCTCGCGGCGATGGACTCTGCCGGATTCGACGATTTGGACTCGTACGCGGCGACTTTTGCGGTGCGAGAGAATAATGTCGTGGGACCGGCGCTCGCGACGGTCGCGCTCGCGCGGAAGCGCGACCTCGACGGCATCGCGCGCGCGATCAGAGGAGGAGGAGCTGCTGCTGCTGCTGCTGCTGCTGCGCGCGCGACCGTCCGAGGGACGACTCGTTGCTCGGTACTCTTCGACTACCAGCCCGGACCGAAAACGTGGGTATCTTTGGCGGGTTTTGTCGAAGACGGCAAGATCATCCACGACGCGGCCGGTTTCGCGCTGTCCGTGCGGTGCGTTCGCCACGGCGACCGGTACGACCTTTCGGCGGTCTCGGAGTCGACGGACGTCGACGAGGATACGCTCCGTCGCGTCGTTCGTGCCTTGGACGTGTGTTTGGAAGCCCTCGCGAAGGGCGCGACCCTCGAGCTTCTTCCGTTCGTCCTGAGCTTGGGTGGTGGTAGTAGTTACCGCGACGTCGAGGTGGTGAAACAACAAGAAGTGACCACCACCACCACCACCATCATCTCGGTAGACGAGTCGACGCTGTCGAGCATGTTTGCCCTCGAGTTGGGAGAAGAGGTGGATCCCGAGGCAAATTTATTTTCGCTCGGCGTTGATTCCCTGAAAGCGATGAGAATTCTCTCGGGTACGGGCCTCTCGCTCCGGAACCTCCTCGAGACCCCGACCGTCCGAGGATTGGCCGCGCGAAGGGGCGGCGTCCTCGCCTCGACCCACAAAAAAGCTCCGTTCGAGCTCTTGGACGACGACGATAATGATGATGACGAGTACCCTCTCTTTGGGGTCGGAGCCGCGCACTTCGTGGGCCTTCACGCCGCAACCGTAGGTTCCGAGCCGATCGCTCCCCAAATCTGTTGGGAGTGGGTCCCAAAGCAGCATCGAATCGACGCGTCTCGACTCGCGAGAGCGTTCGACGTCCTCGTATCGCGCCACGATACGCTCCAGTGCGTCGTGACGGACAAAGCAACGCTGAAAATCGTCGAGACGAGACCGGTCTTGATTCTCGAGAACGCGTCGCGCGACTACTTCGAGTCCGGACGAGCGATAGGTTCTGTCTTCGAGTGGCCGCTCTTCGCGGTCGGCGTCGTCGAGAACGGCGACAAAATCCGCGTCGCCGTGAGCTTGTTTCTGATGGATGCGGTCGGCGACCTCGTCTTCCGCTCGGAGTTGAGCGACCTTTACGACGACAACAACAATTATTGCGAGTCGCTGCCGCGGTTGTCCCTTAGGTTTGGCCGCTACGCGAGGTCTTTGGTATCGGCGGCGGCCTCGAGGAGGAGGAGTAGTAGCAGCGGCGGCGGCGAATATCGCGTAGCGCGCGATTACTGGGTTTCGCGACTAAAAGATCCCGACTTCCCGCGGGCTGGTCCGTCTTTATTCACTCTCGAAACCGCCGCAACGACTTTCGAAAATCGTGCGGTGGATTTTTCCATCGAACGATGGGAGGCGCTCCGCGACGCTTGCCGAAAACGTAACGCCACGATTCCGTCGGCACTTCTGACCGCCTACGCGATGGCGCTCGCGCGACATTCGGCAGAAGAACCCTTTCTTCTCAACGTTTTGTTGTGCGAGAGGTTCCGCGTGCACCCCGACGTTCTCAAAATAATCGGCAACTGTAGCTCTACGGTCTTGGTGGAAATCGATCTTCGTAACGCGAATTCCTTGAAAGATGCGGTCGCGAGAATCGCGGCGTCTCTCGCCGTATCCCTCGAGCACGCGGCATTCGACGGCCTTCAGGTCATGGCGCTCCTGAATCGAGAGACCGAGGCGACCTTCGAGAAAGCCGTCGCGCCCTTCGTATTCACGACCCCCGTCGGCGTCGAGGGATCGCTCCTCGCGCACGACCGGAACAACTGGTTCTTCCGAGAAACTCGTTTTACCGAACGCGTGCCGCACTCGGCCTGCGTTAATGCCGTGAAGGACGATCCGAGCGGCACCGCTCGCGCGTCGCTCGATTTTCTGAAAGGACTCTTTCCCGAGCCCCTTCTGGCATCGATCGTCGACGCTTACGAGACGGTTCTCGACCACCTCGCCTTGAGGGATTGGGATCGACCCGTAGAATTCCGCTGCTGCGGGTCTTCGGTTGCCGCGACGCCTTTCGAAAAGTACCGCCTCGGTCTCCCCGACTCGACCCTCCTCCACGACGCTCTCTTTCACCGCGAAGAAGAAGAAGATGGTGAATCCGTTTTCGTCGTCGCGGAATCTTCGACGACGATGACGTACCGAGAGGTTGCCGCGCGCGCGAGGAGCCTCGCAGCTTACGTCATTGAAGAGGAGGACAACAACAACAACAACAACGAGATCGTTGCGGTCGTGATGCGCAAGGGCTGGCGCCAGATAGTCGCCGTCCACGCTGTTTTGCTCGCGGGCGCTGCCTACCTTCCGATCGACGCGACTTCGTGGCCTGCCGACCGCGTTTCTTACGTGATGACCCATGCTGCTGCTGACCTGGCCATCGTCGATTCTGCGGGCCGCGCTCTGGTCGATAAGAATTTGATCCGACGAGTTCTGGACGGCGACGAATACTACTACCAGGATGGTAGGAGGGTTGTGGTGGTTCCTAAAAGGATACCGACTCCCAACAACAAACTGGCCTACGTCATCTACACTTCCGGATCGACCGGCAAACCAAAGGGCGTCGCGTGCCACCACAAAGGCGCCGTCAACACGATTTCGGACATCGTCGAGAGGTGGGGTATCGGACCCTCCGACGCTATCTTTGGCATCTCGTCGCTCGCCTTCGATCTTTCGGTCTTTGATATTTTTGGGGCGGCGATGGCGGGCGCGAGACTCGTGCTCCCCGCAGAAATGGACCCCAAGGCCTGGGTCGACCTCGCGAACCGGGCGGGAGCGACGATCTGGAACTCGGTCCCCGCGCTTTTCGAGCTCGCGTTATCATTTTTTGGACAAAAAAAGCCAACAAGTCTCCGGCTCGCGATGCTCTCCGGCGACGTCGTTCCGCTCACCCTGCCGCTCAAAGCCAAACGTTCTGGTATTCGAGACGTCGTGATCATGGGCGGCGCGACCGAGGCAGCCGTCTGGAGCAACGAGTTCGTCGTCCCCGAAACCGGCGTCCCGCCTTCGGGGTGGACTTCGTGGCCCTACGGACGACCGCTATACGGCCAATCGCTACACATTCTCGACGATCGGACTTTAGAACCGCTTCCTTGTTACGTCGTTGGTCCAATCTACATCGGCGGCGTCGGCGTCGCTTTCGGCTACCACCGCAATCTCGAGTCCTCAAAGCAGCAGTTCGTCGAAAACAACCTCTTCCGCACGGGCGACCTCGGAAGACTACGGGAAGCGGAAGAACCGGGCGATTGGGTGGTCGAGATTCTCGGACGCGAAGACTCGCGAGTCAAATTGAGGGGAAACCGCGTCGAATTGGGGGAAATAGACGCGGCCCTCCTCGACGTTCCCGGAGTGACGGCGGCGGCCTCGGTCGTTCGCGACGATGTACTCCTAGCGTTCGTGGTTGGCGACGACGGCCTCGTCCGCGATTCCCTAACGCGCCGCCTTCCGACCTACATGCTTCCGTCCCGCGTCGTTCGCGTCGATTCGCTCCCTCTCTCTTCCAACGGCAAGGTCCGCCGCGACATGCTCCCCCGTACTCCTACTCCTACTACACCCCCCCCCAGAGTCTCCTCTCTCGCATCATCATCATCATCATCATCAAAACCCGAGTCGGACGTCGAGCGGCGAATCCGAGCGGCGTTCGCCAAACACCTCGGTCGCGACTGCGGCTCCGAGACAGACTTCTTCCGCGCGGGCGGCACCTCGCTCTCCGGGCTTCGACTCCTCGCGGACCTGAACGCCGAATTTGGAAACAGCACTTTTTCTATTCGCGATCTCCTCGAACGACCCACGGTCGCGGCCCTCGCGGCGACCGAACGACCCGCCGAGAACAACCCCTTCGAACCTCTCGCTCTCGCCGCGTCCGGCGACGTCCTCCTCGTTCTCTTCAATCCCGCGGGCGCCTCGGGTCTCTGCTACCTTCCCTTGGCCGCGAAACTTTCCCCCGACGATGATGATGATATTGCTTCTGGTGGTGATTGGCGGGTGACGGCTCTCGACGACGGCGTCGTGTCCGGTCGAACGACCGATCTCCCTTTCGAGTCCATCCAGGAGGCGGCTTCGCGCGCGGCCGACGCCGTCCGTGCGCTCCCGAAATCGAAATTTCTCGTCCTGGGAGGCTGGTCCTACGGCGGCGTCCTCGCCTACGAGGTTGCCCGCTTATTACGCGACGTCGTCGTCGACGGTCTCGTGCTCGTCGACGCCCCCCTCGAGGCCGCCGTCGTCGATTCCAACCCCCCCCACTTCGACGACGATTTTTCGTCAGCCGCTAGTCGACACTTCGAACAAGCGACCGGTCTCCTCCGCGCCTACCACGAAAAGAAGAACGAGAAGAACTCCGAATCCATCATCACCACCAAGAAAATCCTCGACCTCAGACCTTCTTCTACCCGCCGCCGCGATCGTCTCCGGGTGATCCCCGAGGCCACCCTCGCGTACCTCCCGGAAACAAACCACTGGTCCATGCTCGACGCCCAGGCCAAAGCCCACGAGGCCATCCGCAAATGGTGGGCCTCCTCCTAAACTCAATCAACTATAAGGGTTTTTAGAGCAAGGAGAAAAAGACCCAAACCTTCTTGTGAGAACTGAAATGGAGATGTGAGAACTATAATGGGGACGTGGTGCAGGGGTAACTGTCATAGCTTCCTCACACAGGTGCTGGAAAAGAAAGAAAAGGAAAAAGGGGTAAGTGAGGTCCTCACACAGGTGCTGGAAAAAGAAAGAAAAGGAAAAAGGGGTAAGTGAGATCCTCACAGAGGAGAAGCTTGAAGAAAGACGTCACAGAGGCATTGTGGCAAGAAAACAGCAGAGATCAGGGCGAAGATCACGAAGTGAGGTAAAGAGCGCGAAGCCGGAGGAAGGAAGGAGCTTCCGTACTGCGGGTGAAAATGTCGCTAAGATTGTGAAGGCGGGGTATGTGTTTGAGATCAATGATGTGGTTGCGATGATATTCGGCGGTACTGTAAAAGCGAATGTCAATATGGCGGGTGCGCCGTGTGAGACATTGGAGACGGACTTGGGTGACGGTGGTGCTATTATCATCATACATTGGGACGGTGTGACGAGGGAGATCAAAGTCATCACAAAAGTTTGAGAAACCAAGAGAGCTCAGCAGTAGCGGCGTAAAGAGCGAGCAATTCAGCTTCAAAAGAAGAGCGAGCAAGTAAGTACTGCGAGCGGGAGCAGTAGGCGATCATAGAGCCAGCAGAGAAAACAAAGAAACAGCTGTGGAGTGGCGGTCATCAGGGTCGTCGGCCCAGCTGGAGTCGGAATAACCACAGAGACGAAGGGTAGAATCGCGACCAAGAACAAGGGCAAGATCGTGAGAGCCATTGAGACAACGTAGAGTGGAAGATAAAGCGTGCCAAGCGTGCCAGTGGGGTTTACCAGGATTGTGTGCAAAACGCGCACACTGATTGACGGACCAAGTGATATCAGGACGAGTCATGATGGAGATGAAGAGGACACAGCCAACAATACGGCGAAAAGGGATGCGTGCCATGAAGATGTGATCTGGAGAACCAGGAGCCGGACAAACAGCCGCAGAAAGATGAAGACCTTTGGGAGCGGGAGTGAGTTCGGGTTTACTGTTGATGAAGCGATGTTCGGTAAGGATTTCACGGATAGCATGGGATTGGTCAAGAGTGAGGGTTCTCCGAGGGCGAGCACGCGTGATGCAAAGACCAACGTAAGAGGTGAGATCAAGATCATTGACGTCAGTGAAAGCGCGGAAACGGAGGAAAAAGGCTTGGTAATGGCCAATGCAATGACGAGGGTGCGCCACAAGAAGATCATCAACGACCAGAACGAGACGTAGAAGGACCGTAGAATTGAGCACGAGCTTGTAATGGCAAGTGTCACCAGATCCGCGGACGAAGCCACAGTCATTGACGAGAAAGCGTGCCAAATAAAGTCACTAATTACGACAAGCTTGTTTGCAACCATACCAAGAGCGACGGAGCTTGTAAACGATTTTGGAACCATCGGTGGGTAGTGGGAGCTTGAATAAAGGCGGAGCTGACATCCAACTTGTGCAAATCCCAGTCATGAACAGCGACAAAGGTTAGAAAGAAACGGATCGTGACGATGTTGGCAACCGGTGACGATGTTGGCAACCGGTGAGTAGGTGTCATGATAATCAATGCCGTGAACCTGCGTGTAACCGCGGACAACGAGGCGAGCCTTGTACGATTTGAAGCGGCCAGAGTCACACTTCTTGCGGAGGATCCACTTGAGAGTACAAATGTTGCCAGAAAACGTCGAAGGAAGGCGCACAACATCCCAGCAACCAAGCTGACCAAGAGAGCTGTATTCGTTAGCGATGGCTTGCAACCAGCCAGGACGCTCAGGATTGGTCGGAGCTAAAGCTTCACGTAAATGGAAGTAATAGTAGTTTCGTCAAGGTAATACTGAGAGATTTCTTCAGAAGCAGAGTAATAAACGTGTGCATGGGGATCAACAAGGGTGTTAGCTAAACAAAGGGGAAGGAAGACACAATGAACTAACAAATGAAAGCTAACAGAAGAGACATACAAAGAGTTACAGGGGGAAACAGAATGGCCCGTATCGACATCAGAATGGCCCGTATCAACATCAGAATGGCCCGTATACAGAATGGCCCGTATCGACATCAGAATGGCCCGTATCGACATCAGAATGGCCCGTATCAACATCAGAATGGCCCCGTATCAACATCAGAATGGCCCGTATCAACATCAGAATGGCCCGTATCAACATTAGAATGGCCCGTATCAACATTGTGACAGGATGAAACAGAATGGCCCGTAAAAAAAAAAGTTTGTTGGTTGTTGCAACGCGCGTTGGTCGACTTTGCGCGGTCGGCCCCGTTTGGCACGACTTTGTTTTGCACTTTCTGTTGTTTTCTCTCTTTTGCACTTTCAGTTGTTTTCTCTCGAGCTCGTAGAATGGTCGGTTCACGTGATGGGGTGATCAGTCCCAGTGAAACCGGCGCATTCTCATCAAACAAGGGGCAAGGGGGCAACAGCGAACAAGGGGGCAACAGCGGAAGAACAGGTGACAATGGGGCAACGGTAGACGAGAGCTTGGAAGCGTGATTCGAGAAAGTCAGAACAACGTTGAAGTTCCTTCGGTGGTTGACATTGCAGGAAATCGGGTAAGTGAAACTGTCAGCAAAATCGAGGTCTGAAGAACGATAGCGACAAAAGTGCCTGGGATGACGTGCGTTAGACGATTGTTGCCACTGAGGATCGCAGCGGGGCAAAGATAGCGGAAACACAAGCTGGTACATATGATGGCGGTGTACCAGACGTCTGATGAGAACATGGCCTTTGGGCAGATATGTTGCATGGTGACCAGGGTATGACGATGGTCGGAGTCGACAGAATCCAAAACAGGCGTAAACAGGTTTGATGCGAACGTGGGTGTTTGGCTTTTGTGGCGCGAGCAAGTTGCCATGAGCAAGACCGCGTCCTGTACGCGAAGATGGAAGACTTCGGACGCGCCAGCGGTGTAAGGAACGAACACAGGTAGACCAGGCTGCTGTATGCCAGCCTGCTGTGACAGATAAGAAAGTGGCCCGTTTTCGCAGTCGCAAGAACGAAATTGCCATATGGGCCAACGTTGGAGGAGCAAGCGGCGAGCTTCGCTTGTCATACTCGAATAGGCTGCGGTAGAAGTTGGAGACAGTGGCAAAACAGTTGTGGCACGTAAGAACGTTGCAGATAGCTTGCAGATAGCGTCGCGGGTGCGGAACACGGAATTCACGTCGATAGCAAAACCGAATTTTAAAGGTCAGAAAAACGGCGAAAAAGTGCGTGAAGGAGAACCACAAATCACACAGCAAAGAAGCGTCTGTCCAGGATCCCGAAGATGAGCGATCCAACCACATAGGAAGCACGAAAACTGCGCACGCGAAAAATTTAGAGGCACAGCTTAGTTGTGGCAGGTGAAATGTGCGATGGAACGTGATTCACTGGTTTTACCAAAACCGACAAGCACAACGAGGAGTGGATCAACGAATAGCTGAAAATGCACAACGGGGAGTGGAGCAACGAATAGGCGAAATACAGAACGAGGAGGGGAGCAACGACGAGGTGAAAAGACAGAACGAGGAGAGGAGCAACGACGAGGGGGAAATACAGAACGAGGGGCTGAGCAACGAATAGCGGAAAATACAGAACGAGGCGCCTGTGCAATGGGAGCTAAAAACAAAAACGAGGGGCTTCCGTGGGATGGGGTTGTTGATGTGCTTGCATCAGACATTCGGCGGTACACACGCTGACTTGGAATTAACTTGATTGGCATGAGACAGAGTATCGGGAGGGGTATGTGAGACGGTGGGTGTGGCCGTTTAAGGCGGTGAAGGGGGTGGAATAGATGGTGGTATTAAGAAAAGCGGCGGAGTGGAACTAGAATCAGTCAAGGTGGGAGTAGGCATAGGAGCAGAAAAGGCATTGTTAGTGGTGGTGGGTTTGTGTTGGTGTTGTTGGGTGTTTTTGGAGTCATTGGAAGTGCTGCGCTGTTGAGAAGAACGGCGATGGTGGGTAGGGCGTTGTCGTGGAATAGCTAGGAACTTTGAAACTTGCGGCAGTCCCCCTTAAAGTGATCCTTGCAGCCGCCAAAAGGACATCGGGTAGTGCGTCGGAATCGAGCAGAGCCAGGTTGTTGGGAAAGGGGAGCGTCTAGGGTAGGTCAGTTGGAAGAGTCTGAAGTCGTGGTTGACGACGCGGCGGATAGCGCGGCGGAAGTGGTTGTGCATGCCATCGAAATTGATTGTTGTTGAACTACTCAAGGGTAGAACCACATTCATCGTTGTTGTTGAACTTCTCAAGGGTAGAACCACATTCATCGGTACGAAACGCGAGACGATAAAACAAAGCCAGTAAGGCTTGAAGCACGATGCACGTAGTCAAATGCGAGGACACACTCGAGGGTACGTCGGATCAGGTACAATGCCGAGCAACTTGAACTCCTTTGATAGGTACAATGCCGAGCAACTTGTATACTCCGATGATGAACTTGTTGAGGAAGTTCGCTACGCGATCCCCACGGCCCATGTAGACATCGGTAATGCGCTTGTAAAGTCGCGTGAAGTTCATGTCGCGGTTGTCATGTTGTTCGCTTGAAGTTCATGTCGCGGTTTTCATGGATATCAACGTTGTTGCTTGACGCGAAATTCTTCTTCAGAGCAGCGAGATGCTTCTGCAGAGCGAGATGCTGAGATGCTAGTCCAAGGATCGTTGGTCGAGATAATGTGATCGCCGGTAGAGATGATCATGTTCGCGACGACGTGTCCATTGGTGGAAAAAAAAAAAAATGTCGCTCACCGCTGAAGGCATCAAGGTTTTGCGAAAGCTTGCTATCTTTAATTTCGATCGAGGACATGGTAGACGAAACGAACCGAACACGTAGCAATGAACTGAAGCCGAGGAGGTGTCGCCACGAAGTCAAGCAGAGGCTCGATCGTGAACGAGCACCTGGTGCCATGTGAGAACTGAAATGGAGATGTGAGAACTATAATGGGGACGTGGTGCAGGGGTAAGTGTCATAGCTTCCTCACACTTCTGGTGTTTGGGTGATGGGCGGCGGCGTTCCAGCCGCGGTGGTCGCCCTGAGCGGGTGCTGGGCGTTGCTTTTGACGGCATCAACGCTCGTGACCGCGTGCGCACCCTTGAGCGCGCGGTCGGTGGGGGCCTCCGAGTCCCTCGCACCATTCACAGTCGGATCGTTCTTACTGGGTGCTGCCGTCATTAGTGCGCCCTCCCATCGGCTCTTCGAGGCCGTTGGCCGCGGTTACGGGTTCGCCGTCGGCTGCGGGCTTGGGCTCGTGGGCGGCGCGGTCGGCGTGGTCGCGATGACGGCGCACCTCTGGTTTTTAACCTTTGTCGCGTGCTTCCTCGTCGGCACCTCGCAAGGCATGGGCCAGTTTTACCGATTCGCCGCGACCGAACTGTGCTCCGCCGAGGACCGAGCCAGCGCCGTGACGCTGGTCCTCGCGGGCGGGATTGTCGCCGCCTTTGCGGGGCCCCAGGCGGCGGTCCACTCGCGGGCGCTCCTTAGCGCCGAATACGCCGGGTGTTACGTCCTCGTCGTCGTCTCCAACCTCCTCAATCTCGCGCTCGTCGCCACCGTCAGGTTCAAGGACGTTCGGAAGAAGGACACTTTCTTGTTGGAAAAATCGACCCCGCTTTCCCAAATCTTTTCCAAACCGCGCGTGATCTGCGCCGTGTGCGTCGCCGCCCTCGCGCACGCGACCATGGTCTGCCTCATGTCGCCGCTCACGATCGCGATGGACGCCGACGGCTTCTCGTTCCAGCTCACCTCCCTCACCCTCGAACTCCACTTTTTGGCCATGTATCTCCCCGGATTGCTGGGCACGGGAAACCTTATCAAGGCCGTCGGACCCTACGCGGCTTCCCTTATTGGACTCGCCGTCTTCGCCGCGTCGATCGCGACCCTCGCTTCCGCCGCGCGGACTCTCGCTTCCTTTGTGGTAGGCATGATGCTCTGCGGGGTCTCCTGGAACCTCTGTTTTTCCTCGGGTACGGTCCTCCTCACGTCCTGCCACGACCCCGGCGATGCCCTCAGCGTCCAGGCGGTCAACGACTTTATCATTTTTGGCATCGCTGGTGCCGCTTCTTTCGCCTCGGGCTACGTCTACGCGGCATTCGGCTGGCGCCGCCTCGTCTTTTCCGTCTCGATTCTGATGCTTGCCTTCCTCTTCGCGCTCGCGTCTCTCATCTTTCTACGGCGACCTCCCTCCTCCTCCTCCTCCTCCTACGAACCCCCCCCTCACCAAAACGACGAAAACGACGACGAAAACGACGACGAAAACGACGAAAACGACGACGATGACGACGAGGAGGCCAAGGCGGATGGAGCCACCGCGGCACTCCCATCATCTTCTTCGACCGGGGGAGGGAGTGAATAAATAAGTGACGACCCCGATTCTCCCTTTCTTCAAGGTAGGTAGGTACATACACTCGGCACTAACCTGCTGCGACCTGGATCCAGTAGTTGACGGGGTACTCGGGCGTGGCCGCGATGGTGGCCGACGGATCCGTGAAGCCGATCGCGACAAGTGTCGAAGGCGCCAACGTGTACAGCGTCGCCGTAAGGTTCACGGGAGGTGGTGAGGGCTTGCCCTCGACGTTGAAGTCAACGACGGCCGAGCAACTCGTCACGTTGAGCGCGGCGATGACTGTCCACGACTCGTTGTTTGCGTATGGCGTGATCGTCAACACGCTCCCATCCCGCGCAACCTGCTTTTCGTCGCCGTCGTGCACGTCGGCGACCACAATGCTCGTCGTCGACCCCACCGAGCACTCCGCGCGCGCGCCCACCACGGCAACGAGCCACAACACGCCAAGTCTCATCATCCTCTTAAGGGGTGCGTGAGTGACTCAAGGTTTAGAATTTAGAGACCTTGCTTGGGGTTTTTCTGATGGGAAGGTCGACGACGGCTTATAAGAGGGGGGTGCGTGTGGGTGCTTGAAGGTTTCTGGTGCGTTGCGCGGGGACACGAAGGATGTGCCTGACGGGCGTATATGGGTATGGTGGTTGCTATGGTCGACTGCTAAGAGTTTTCTGATGGTTGTGTGTGTGCTCAGCGGTGCTCGCGACCCCACGATTTTTTTGTCTCCGGCTAAACCCACGCTTGTCCTCTGCTCGGGTGCAGGAAACCTGTGATCCCGTGCCTCGATGATCGACGCCCGCTACGCAGTCGTCGTTCTGCTTGGGCCTTGATGGGCACGTCGCCTCTACCGGTCCGCCAACTCGCGTGCTGACGCTGATGGGCACGCGCGTGGTCTTTGTGCTCATCGGTCTGTGCTTGGCGGTAACCCGGAAAAAAGACCTTGAAGTGCGCTTTATTCGCCAGTCGCTATCTATGCAAACACCAGCAGACATGGTCCGTCCCCCCTTGTCCCGAGCGGCCTTTCGACCCTATATGTGCTGAAGCACGGCGTCGATGCGCTGCTACCCAGACGCAAGGCACCCTATTGTGACCCACCCTTCAGCCGTCCTCGCGCGTCCTTCCGCTTTGACCGGGCCATTCCTCCGTGTCATGATGCACGCTGGCTTTCCGAAGTCCGAGGTGGGCGTCGCGGAAAGTATCTCGTTTGGTCCTTGTCGTCTATATCTCTCGCCATTCTTTCTATCTTGGCGGCCCGGAGTCGCCGCTTTTGATCGCAAATCAGTCGATGATGGATGTCACGACAGCGCTTGAACGCTTTTCAATGCGAGCCAGAAAGGATATCTAATCCGTGCCTTCTCATCAAGCCCGTTGCAGGCTATGAACAATTGCTCCTACGCTTCATACGTTTTAATTCTTCGATTGGTGTCGTTTGGTCAACCAAAACATGTCATTGGTCACTTTTAAAATTTATGTCATAACAATGATCCGTGACCAAATGACTTTTTGTTTTGTGACCAAATAACATTTCGAAATCTGTCGAAATTCGGTCATCCAAAATAATAAGTCATCTGGTCAAAAAAGCCATCTTCAGGCTGAAGGTTGCGTCGGCAGTCCCTTGTTCCAGCCGAAAGCCGCACTGCGATTTGTTTTCGAGGTCAGATGACACCGAGACGCGCGCGTGTTATGTTGGAGACAATCTTTTGCGCGACCTCGAGCATCATCACGCCGCGATAGGAACCTGGGAGCGGAAGGTCACCTTTCTTCGGTAATATCCCTTGCTTCAGGTTGATTCTCGGACGACCAGAAATCATGCTCTACTGTACCGAGGATCCTAAACGTGCTCTGAATCCCAGCGAGCGTCCGCCATATCTCCGCACGAACGCCCGATTGCTCCAGCAGCAGAAGGATTGAATTGCCGCACAGCACGACGAAGCTCGTCATCTGACGGTACAGGACCAAGTTCATCACGGATTGACGGCTGATCTATATCCTCAATGACTTCTGCGTCAAAACAAGGCTGATAAAGCTTCGCAAAATGAAATGCTAACGGAACACTTCGGCATTTTCCTGAGGTGTTGAACTAACTGCGCGTACCATCCGGCTTGCGCAGGAGTGTCTGACGTGACGATCTACCCTTGGACAGCAGGCCGCTCTTGAGGGGGCCGACAATCTCCCAATATCGCTGCCTGCCACCGCGCGACTCGCAGCCGGCATTCAGCCCGTCACACATCGAGCAGACCCAGTGTCCCTTTGCCTGTACCACGGCCTTAGAGACCTCAACCGAGTTGCACGCTTGAATTAGGGGTGATATTATCGTAGCTACAGCTGCGAACCAACCCGGTTCGTTGCGTCGGGTACCGTTCAGCGTGGTATAAGCCGTTGGTTTCGCCGTTGCTTCGGTGTCGTTGCTAGCGCGTGGTGGGTCGTACGCACAGCGCGACAGAAACTGGTCGCACCATTTGGAGTTTGCAGCGGAGAGTAGTCTAGGCGGGGGTGGGTTTTCCATCCGTTGTTAGGCCGCGCGAGTCACATCTGGATTCGGACGATGCACTTGAGCGCTCGGTGATCAGGATCGGTAATACTCTCAGTGGCACATACATCCAAAAATCGACCCAACTTGTGACGGTCCACGATGACATGGTCGAGTTCGTGGGGTAAACACGAACGAGGATGCACCCATGTCCCGTAGTTGGGTTTGGCGAAGAAGGTGCCAGCTGCTGCCAGTTCCCTCGAGGCGAGAAAGGTATGCATCCGCCGACCCGCGTCGTTCACGTGCCGCCTCCCATGTGAACCACAAACTTGTCTGTCATCTAAATCGGCCCGAACGCTTATGCTGGCGTTCCCATCCATCCCCGCGATAAGAGTGTCGTGACGCCGTTCAAGTTAGAGCGCGGTATCTAAATCATCGTAGAAAGTGGCCCACGCCCCAGCAGAGGTATTACCGACCGGTGCATAGGCACTGACGAGGACGAGCCCGACATCACGATCTTTCGCAACAAGACTGACTGACTCAACGGTTTTCCGCTACTCAACGGTTTTGTGGAAGGGTAAAGATTATAACCCTCTTCCACGCGATCCGAACGGAACGAAAAACCAGGCTTCGAGCGCCGTCATGGGCAGCAGCCAGAGTATAGTTCAAGACGACTTGGCGAGAGAGCCGAATATCGAGGTACCCGAGTACTGGCAGCACGACACGTTCGACGAGAGCACCGTCCGGGCGATTGAGGCCGAGGGTGATTTTTACCGCCTTTTGTGCGTGAGTCACTCGGCGACGCACAAGGACATCCGAAGGGCTTTCTTCAGACTCATGAAGCGCGCGCATCCCGACAAGCGAGGGCACGAGCTAGTGGCGGCGAAGCTCAACACAGCATATGAGATCCTGAGCGATCCTTCGAAGCGTGAAAAGTACAATGCCAAGTTGGGTGGCGTCTTCGAAACGCCGGTGTTGTATGCGAAGCACGTCGCATCTGAGCTCTACGACACGGTGTCGCTTACATTCTCGCATTATGTATCCTGGGAGGAGCTTGTCGAAGGCGACCACGTGTACTAGCCGAGTGTCAACATCATGAGTGGTGTGCCAGGATGTAGCCCCCTTACCGCGTTAACGCGTTGAGCTGAGAAACTGTTCTTCGGCATAGGTACTATTACATGGACTACTCGTTTGGAGCTCAGCATCACGGCATCGTGGTTGCAGTCGACGACACCAGGGCAGGCGTCCGGATCATAGACTTCGGAGTTCCTGACGACGTGCAGGATGGAACAAAGCCCGTCCGAGAATGCGGACTCGAAGATTTCCTGCCAAAAAAACATCAACACCTCAGACGGGCACAGTACAACGAAACCTTTCTCTATTCGAGCGCCAAGCTGGTCGCGTCATACTGCGATTTGCCGAGTAAGCCGGATCTCGTCGTTCAGCGCGCGCGACGGCTCCTCATGCTCGAGCGTTTCGAGTACGATCTCCTGCATCAGAGTTGCGAGACTGTCGCGTTCTGGTGCAAGACAGGAAAGCGATATTCGGGCCAGGCCGCCAAGTCGGTTGAGGTCCTGGGTGCAGCCGCGGGAATTCTGGTCGCTGCCGAATGTGGCGTTCTTATCGGCACGGCGGCCACGGTGGGCTTCATCGAGACGACTGTTGAAGCCACCGTCGCTTTGACAACTGGAGCCATTGCATCCATCTATGTCGGAGCGATTGCCGGTGTCGTACTTTTAACATGGGTCGGTCTAGTCATCAGTCGAGAGATCAGCAGGGCAGTGCTCGCGCGACCCCAGCCACTTGAAGTCATAAACAAGATCTCTGAGCTTGATTCCCGGGATCGCCGTGCTTGCGCTCGAGATCCATTGTACGACTGCAACACTGTCAATGAGCTCACCGCATGGCTAGACTCGACTTGTGAATCCATGGCTGGTGAAAGCTCTGACGTACTGGCCGACCTAGTGTGTTGCAATTTTCATACTTGTTTCCTCAAAAGCCCGTATGAAGACTTGTTAGGGTTTGCGGTTCAAGTCCTCGCGCGCTGCAGAACTTTTAACGCCTCTCTCGACCTTCCCGAGCCTCAAGGTTGTGATGAGAGAGCCTTTATACTCACCACGCTCAAAGCGGCAGAGCGCGGTCTTCTCATAGAGCGCTACGTGGCTTTTAAAAACCTCGCCGTTGCTATCCGCTCCACAGCTACCTGCGACAGCTCGACCCCCCAGGGTGCCAACGGCTCGTGCTTCCAGGCTGCGCTCGCCTGGTTCCGTTCTACCACTCTCGTCATCGAGGCCGTAGTCGAAGACAAGTGTTCGCCTCGAGGTCGCCAAATGTCTACAATTACTCAACCCGTCGAATTCGAGAGGCTCCATAAGGTACTCTGCGAGATTCACCCGAAAGCGGCAGAAGTCAAGACCCCGAAGCAGCGGCTTCGCTCGACGAACGTCGACGGCAGCGAGGCCTACAGAGACTACCTTCTCGAGATCATCGACAAGTCCAAGGTTCCATCCGTCCTTGATGGCCTCAACGCGTACCTCGAGTACTTCCAGGCCACCGTAATCCGAGAGGAACTCGTTTTCTTCCTCGACGATTCGCACCGCCAGCTCTCTGGTGCTGGATGTCGTCCTCTCCTAGACCCTCCATCACAACAAAGTTGATACATAGCTGGCCCTCCGTACTTCTGCTGAAACCGTGGTTCCAGAATCTCTCCCGTTGTTGTTAGTCACGCCGCGTTGCCCTTTCGGACTCGTCCGCCCAGCCGCGTTTCGTCCTCGTGGGCCGCCATTCGTTTATTATATTTGTTGTCCCTGATTACGCGCGTCGCGCCGTCCTGGTTCTTCGGAGTTACTTCACGATCTTCTAGCTGCCTAACCACATCCCACTTTGACGACGGCCTATGTGGCTAATCTGCTGCTCCATCTGTTTGTACTCGCAAGCTCGACTTTACAACAGGACTGGTTGACTTCCCGTCTCTCTGCTTCCCACGCTTTGATTTACGACCTTCGTCTGTCCTTCCCGTCGCATATGGAACCGACGCTGCTTTCTGACGACTTTGTGCGCGTTTGTTTGCCGGCGGCGCTTATTGATCCATCGTTGTTGCTTCTGACGTTTATGCTGATGACGTGTGGTTACCTTGTGTTCTCGCGACATTTGGCCGCCTCGCCCGGACAAAACTATGGAGGCCTGTTTGGGGGGTATGGTATCATGCTGTAACCGTCGTTTAGCGTCGTCGCCTCGTGTCTTTCTTCATCACCAATGCTCCCTTCTTCTTCTTCTTACCTTCGCGTTCTTGCTTCTTCATCCTTGTTCCCCCCACGAGCGTCTCCTTTGTATTCTTGCTGCTTCCTTGTTTCCCTGCGCTCATCCATGTTGCCTCTTTGAGCCTGGGAGTTGTCAAAAATAATGACTTATTAGGCAGTATTAATTATCGCTTTGTCTGTCTGTCGTACGGTACGATGCTCAAAGTCCGTCCGTCCGTCCGTCCGTCGAAAGCCGATGTCGTAGACGCGCAACCTCCTCGTTCCTCAAGGACCGAATCTTGACATCGCGAATATAATTCGCGATGGCGTCGTACCTAGTACGACCGGGATGGTACATTGCGAGCTCGATTTCGGCACGTCGACGGACGGCTAAACCGCCTGTCTCGTTCGTTCCGTGGAGCCATCAATCGATCGAGCCACCCTTGAAAAAAAAAGACGGGAAAACCGAGCTACTTGGAGATGAGGTGTGAGGCAGCGGTAGCGGGTGCCTCGGCGTGCGTGGCGGCGGGTCGACGAACAGGGTCGTTTCGCGGGGCGACGGCAACGGCGAGGAGAAAGCACGAGGAAGAAGCAACGCAGGCGACGGTGCGTACCGTGTTGAGGAGTGTCCACTTGGGGAGGTAGGTGGACCGCCAGTAGTCTTCAGTGTCGGGCCCTGGCTTGAGGTCTGCGAGTCTGTTGTTCATCGGAACGTTGCCCGCGCCAGTGACCAGAAAGACGCCGGAAACGTACGCGAGGGAACCCGCAAAGAGGAGCCACTTCATCGGGCGATGAGAGAGAATGAACAAGCCGAGGCCCGCAAGGACGAGGGATATCGGGACGATCCACAGAAACAGCGGCATGAAGACTAAAGAGAAGACCTTGATGTTAATAACCTTCATTGTTTCGCTGCCGTTGTCCATTTGCTCGAGCGAGCACATCAGGAAATCGCTAAAAGCGAGGAACACGCCGCCGACCAGGGCCGTCGCGATCGCGCAAAACCCGGCGACCACCTGGAACGCGACCACATTCGACCACCACATGCTTCTCGTCAAGCAAGGATTTGCGGTTCGGGACTTCTTTTTTTTATTCTACAAGTGCAGGCCAGTAAATTCACCTACTCCCAATCTCTAACTCCAGTAAGTTCACCTGGTCCCAGTAAGTTCACCTGGTCAGTAAGTTCACCTTGTCCAAATCTCTAACCCCAGTAAGTTCGGCGTAAACCCACTCGTCCTCACACCACTCCTTCGAGCTCGTCGCTCTCACCCCCGCCAATCCAAGCTGCTTTGATCCGCTCGCGCCGCCAACCCTTGAGTTTGCTCTAAAACCCTCAGTAAGTTCACCTGGTCCCAGTAAGTTCACCTGGTCACTATATTCACCTAGCCCCAATCTCTAACCCCAGTAAGTTCACCTGGTCCCAGTAAGTTCACCTACAGTACGCGTGTAGACGCCGGGAGGGGGCTTATCAGTATTGCGGAGCACGTGTGGGGTAGGGTGGTGTCGTCGACTCAGAAGAGCATATTCTCGGGGTTGCCGATCGACAGAGAGCCACGTAGAGCTGGACGTGACAGAAGACGGGCTTGTGGGCAAGAGGACGCGGATCTCGCGGGGCGTCTGGCCCTGGCTCTTGTTGATCGTTTGGCGTAGGCGGGCCTTAAGGGATACAGGTTGGAGGAGCCTCGGTGACAACGACACGATCAATCATGTATCTGGTACCGTTGCAGTGGCCGTGCGACGGGTCGAGGTAGCGAAGACTTCAAGCTCGCGATCAAAGTCAGCATGCCGTTGGTTGTCAGGGAGTTGAAAACTCGACTGTAAAGAGCGAGGCGTCGTCTTCCGACCCAACCTAGTCTGTCGAAAAGAACTCCGACGCCTCGTCTCCGGGAAAAAAAGGCCGCGGCCATGCGCGCGTTGTCAGCATCGACAACATCGTTTCGACGGGGCGTGAGAATGTCGCGCTGGCTAAAAGAGCCGCCGCGGGTCGTGGAAATAGTCTGCGAGGTCGCCGTAGACGGCTAGTTGGAGGATCAATGTCTGGCTCGCGGGCCTACATGATCCTTACCCTAAATCGAGGAACAGCATGCGTACGACTTACGGGCGGGGCCCGTCCTCTCTTCGCCTGCCCCACGCCTCGGCGATGACCCCGACTAGGTCCCGCGTACTTATCTCCGCCCGTCAGGCACATCCCTCATACCCCACAAACCCACCCACATCCTTCATGGTCCCCACACACACCCCCCTCTTAGCAGTCGGCATTTAAAAACAAACATCCCTCCTACCCCACAAACCCACCCACATCCTTCATGCTTTTTGGTAGTAGTGAAGGGATTGTGCGAAAGCGCTGGCGTCTCGTGCATTCCTTCGCGCGGCGTTCTAAGTCGGCTGACGCAGCAACTCGTCTACGAAAAAAGGTGGAGATTATGAAAGCGGACGCGAATTTTCTGTGCACCTCCGAGTCGACGACAGCGGAGCTCGAGCAGCGCCATGGCTGTGGAAGGACTGGTCTGGCGTCTGTCGACGAGACCGAGGCTGACCTTTGTCCATTTTATTGGCGGCTTCAACTCGGCGGAGGGCATGGAGTTCGTTGCCTTCGAGTACGAGGTCATCAAGACTGCCACCGTCTCAAGAAAGCCTGCGACCTGCCCAAATTCAACATCAAAAGATTCACGAGTGCAAGTTTGGTGGCGGCGCGGGCGCGACCGCGAACCCAAAAAAAAAGAAGCAGAGGTGATTCCACTTTAAGATCGATGGTAGTGGGTCCGCCGCGTGATCACGCGCCCCCAACTCTCATCGACAGCCATTGGTTGATCTTCACCAGAACGCCGCAATTTAGGAAACTGGTCGGCACTTTCGCCTCAACTGTTTGGGGGTGCTGAACTTGATGAAGTCCGTCCGTCCGTCGGTCCGTCCGAAATCGCATCATTGATACCTGAATCGCCGTGTTTTACGAATTATTGACATTGTCTTGAAAAGTCCTGGAAGATGTTTTGCGTCGAGACAGTCGATTCAAGAAACCCGATCGCACTGCCGGATGGGTTATAGTCAGTCACCCGTGGAGATTACTACTATAAGCCGCCGGGGCCTAGCCTTTTCCCTCGGCACCCAGTGGCCTCCACTCTGCTGTACATATACTCGAGGGGCGGGCATCGTGGAGGTCATGTTCCTTGCCACAATAAATAAACTAAAATAAAATAAAATAATCTTGATGGCGTGGCAACTCCGCTATATACTAGACTGTGTATACACATACGATCTGTGCTAGGAGGGAAGAAAGGTGCACGCAGGACCAAAGGTCCTAGGCGCGGATGGGGGCCATCGCCGTGGTGAATCGACGGCGATTGTCGTCGGCGTCGGATTTTTTGAGATCGTCGATCGCCGCGTTGACGGTGTTTCTCCTTTTCCCAAGGTCTCTCCCGAGGCGCGCCAGGACGCGGATTGATGCCCGTTTCTTCTTAGCTCTGTGGATGGCCGAGCATTTTGGTTTTGTGGCTCGCGGGTGCGTGGACAAGACGAGTTTGGCGAACTGTCTGATTTTGTCCTGCTTGGAGGTGATGATGTCGACGTGGACGGAGAACTCGTCCCAGGAGATGATGCCGTCGGCGTTGGCATCGATCAAATCGGCGACCTCGTGGGCGGCGTCGTGGATCAATGACTCGATCTCGGCGCGGGTCGTCGGGGAGACCTGGGTGATCGCGTCGTCCTCGAGATTGGTGAGGAGGTCTTGCAACTGCGATTCGAAGACGCGCTCGAGTTCGCGGCAGTTGACTATCGCGGACTCGTCGGCGTCCATTTGCTTGAAGAGGTCTCGCGCCGCCTTGGAGAATTTGAGCGTGCCGGTGGCGGGGTCGGTGCCCGCGTTGTACTTGAGCCACTCGAGGCGGACGACGTCGCCGTCCTTGTCGAAGTCCATCGCGCGCGTCGCGCGCTGGACGACGTGCGAGGAAGGCTCGGGACCGTTTTCTCCCCCCGATATCCAGATGAGAAGCTTCAATTCGTCGGGGGAGAGGGTCCCCGTGGCGTCGTCGTCGACGATCGAAAATGAAATCCAGGGCAAAATCGCGTCGGCGAATTCGTCGAAACCTATTCGTCCGTTTTTTCCGGCGCTGTCGTCGACGAGAGCCACGAACGCCGCAATTTCGGCGTTGGTGGGGGGACTCCCCGGGAGGGCCCGGATGATCTCGGTGACTTCCGAGGTCGATATCTCGGGAGGTTCGCCCCTTGCAGCGGCGATGAATTGTTGCGTCGTGGTCTGGAATTGGTCTTCGACGCGACGTTGGTAGTCGACGACCATCCGCGCTTCCATGAACTCGGAGAGATAGGTGAGCACGTCGCGCCGGGTTCCGAGCCACTCCTTCAAGACGCCGAGCGTCGCCTCGCCGTCTGGACTCGACGCGACGGCGGCGGCGGCCATGGCTTCGATTTGGGTTTCGGTCGCGCGCGGGGGCGTGCCTGTCGCGCGCGACAACCCCGCCACGCAGGCCTGGAGCAAACACTCCAACTCGACCTGGTTCAGGGCCCCGCTTCCGTCAAAGTCGAACAACTTGTAGATCGCTGCCGTCTTGTTGTCGAAGCCGTGGAGCTCCTCCTCGCAGAGAAGAAAGAGCGCGCAGAATACGTGGAAAACGTTCGCCTCGTCGTCGTCGTCGTCGTCGTCGTTGTCGCTCCAGATCTGAGAAAAGTGTTCGGCGGGGTCCGAAAATGCGAGGCAAAACACCACGTCGAACTCCTCGTCGGTGAGGGTGAACTTGGTCAGCATCCCGCTCCCAAATGTCTCGACCAAAGACCCGTAGCAGTCCTCGATTGTCGAGAACCTCGCATCCTTGTACTCCTGCGTCAGGGCGCTGTGGATGACCAATCGCGTCTCCCCATCCTCCTCCTCATCATCCTCGGGGACCGACGACGTTTCGTTGCCCATAATCAATCAACCAATCCTATAACACAAGGCGTTGTCGACAGGTGGAGGACTTATTTATTTTCTAGTATCTTCCTTGGTCTACAACATTTATTACCCTCACCGAGGAGGAGTCCAACTATTGACTGCTGGAAAAGAAGGCGCCGCCGCGGTTACTACCACCAGATGCTCGGCGAGCTCTCGTTGGATGGGAGTTGTGCGCCCTCGCCGCCGGATGAGGTCGTCGAGGAGCACCCACCCTACGGCCCCCCGAGCCTCGAGGACGAGCTGATGGCCGAGAGGTTAAAAGTTGCCGCGTTGCAAAAAGAAGTCGCGGCCTCGCACGAGGCCAACGCGCAGTGGATCCTCGCGGCATCGAGTCTCGTCAACGTGCTGTTGATGAGTCCCCGACAAAACGAGTCGTACGCGTCGGAGGTTTCGCGGCTCCTCGAGACAGCGTTGGGCGGCTTGTCGTTCGTCGAGACGTTGAGGTACGTCGACTGCAGTTTCCCCGCGACCAACGCCAAGGCCCCGACGGTGCGCCTCGTGCGGTGGCGCGCCCTCGACGACTCGGAGTGGGCACTCCACTGGGCCCCCGCCTGGTCCTGCGAGCTTTGCGTGGACGGAAGGCAGGTCATATCCTTCGGCGCGCTCCTTCGCGTCGAAAACGCGAGGATAGAGGGACGTCTCAAGCTCGCCTTTTCCCGCGACCTCACGTCCCTAACCCTCCAGTTCCTCGAGATGCCCGAGCTCCACGTCGACGTTTCGTGCTCGGTGATCGTCGGCCACGTCCCGCTCCCCGTCCAGGAGACGATGGGCTCCCTCGTCCGCGACGTCGCGCGCTCCTGGATCCGCGACAACCTCGTCGCTCCAAAGCACCTCGACCTCTCGCTCTACGACAAAAAGAAAGACCTCACCGACGACGACCTCGCCCACGCGAAAAAGGCCGCCCTCATCGCCGCCGCGCGCGCCCGCGACCACAACACCTCCGCCTCCTCCTGGGGTCGCTCCGTCTCGAGGTAGGTGGCGTATATCTTCTCTATTTATTATTATTAAGCGCCCAGCTGGTCGAGGGCCCGGCGCATCTTTTTCTGGGCGTCGCTAAACTCGGTCGCGAAGTGGATGCTCCGGAGGTACCAGACCCCCTTCTTTCCTTCGCGAACCTCCTGCCCCAAGTCCAACACCTTGAGGACAGTCTCCTTGGCCTTGCGGACGGCGACGCGCCCTTTCTCGAGCCGCTCGTGCGCGCCCACCCTTGTCGAGACCCGCGCCTCGTATTTCGCCAAGTGTTCCCCGACATCGGTCGCCCACGCGACCACCTTCTCCGCCTCCTCGATCTGCTCCTCGGCGATCTCGCTGTAGATGTTCGAACAGTGTTCGATCAACGCGGTCAGCGCGACGGCGACGGCGATCTTCGTCGCCGACCGGAGCGCATCGTCCACACCCTGCCCGAGCTCGCGACCCCGGGGATCCCTAGACTTGTGCTTCTTTTCCTCCTCCTGCTCCCAGCACGGCCACTCCCCGCCCGGGGTCGCGCAGCACGGCGAACACAGACACCCCGACAGCATAATACGATGGATGGATGTACTCCTACTATCTTTCCGTTGAGGAATTTCCTAATAATAACAACAAGTCGTCGTCAAGGAGGAACTTCTCGTTTTCGATCTTGGTGGCGATGGCCTGCATCTCGAGGTGCGCGGCCTTGGCGGCCGCCGGGGCCTCGGGGTCGACCACGTGGAACTGGTGCCAACGGTACAAGGCGCAGGCGACGGCGTTGGCAAACATGAGGTCGGGAAGCGCCCGGACTTCCGTCTCATCCATTTTCCGACGTCGAGTGTACGCCTCGAGCAACTTCTTGGCGACAGAAACCTCAAACCCCTCTCTTCCTCCAAATGCAGCCGCGACGAGCGCGCAGGCCACGTCGTAGCAGAGGGGTCCGATGCACGCGTCCTCCCAGTCGACGAGCTTCGACGAGGCTACGGTCCCGTCGTCGACGACGAGGAGAACGTTGTCCGTGTAGGGATCGCCGTGGAGCAGGCCGGCGGGGATGTCGGTGCGCGCCAGCGCTGCCCTCACCTTTTTCAAGCGACGCCAGTCGTCGGCGCGCACCCACCCGACGAACGGGTCGTCGGCCGAGCCTTTGCTCAATTCGACCTCCACCTCGCCGTCGACCCGCAAAAAACGTTCGAGGAACCTTGGGTCCCCGAGATTCGTAGCCTCGTCGACGAAGAGGTTCGCGGCGTGCAGGGTTCCGAGGGCGTCACCAATCGCACCGCAGGCCGCCGCTTTTGAAACCTTCCCCTCGCGTTCCAGGACGTTCGCGGCCTCGCCCGGCGCGCGTTCCATCGCGATCGCCCAGCCCGCGCCCCTCGTCGTCTCGCAGGCGCAGGGCCCCGCGATCGGCCGCGGCCCGACGCGCGTCCCCGCAACGGCCTCGAGCACGCGCACCTGGAGGGCAGCGAGCTCCCGCGCGTCGGGGCCTACGACGGCCTTGACCACGACGTCGTCGCCGATTAAGTAATTAGCCGCGCAGCCCCCGTTCTGCAGCTTCACCGCCTCGCCGTGCACCCCGAGCTCCGACGCGACGCCATCGATCCCCAACACCTCCGCCACGTCCACGCTCGCCTTGTCGAACCCGGCCATCTGCGACGCGACGAATAAGGAGGCCTCGGAAATCGATCGATTCTGGGACGTCACGACAAGTCAGAGTGGTGCATGAGTCGGCTTCTCGCTCACAGGCCTCACCTATGAGAGAGCGCACGCGCGTTCAGCCAGTATGAATACCAAGTCGTCAGAAGTCAGCAACACAGGTGAGTTGGACATCATCACGCACCTGGCGGCTGGCGACGGCCAACGTCCTCCTTTGTTTTTTTTTTGCTTTGGATGATGCGGTGGATGATGAACCCTCCTCTCCGATTCGGACGGCGATCGATTTTTTCGTTTTTTTTTCTATCAGGATATTATTATTATGGGAACGAACAAACAAGAAGACTATGTAGGTAGTTGTTAATTATGAACTCGAGTTGAAGTTCCGAACATAATATGACCGCTGTCGAGAGTGAGTGGTCAGCGAGGTGGGCGGCTGGCCGCACGACATTTCACCTCAACGAGGTCCATCCGGCACTCGTCCGCACCGTCGGCCTCCTCCGGGCATCCACGCGAATTCTTGTCCCCCTCTGCGGCAAGTCGGTCGACCTCGCCTTCTTCGCCGAGAGGGGCCTCGAGGTCGTGGGCGTCGACTGCGTCCCGCTCGCGCGCGCGGAATTCGTCAACGACCATGGTGCGGTCGTGGCCTCCAGCCAAGCAACCCCCAGTGGCGAACTCAGCGTCATCGAGCTCCCCTCCAAGGCGACCGTCCGCTACGTCGTCGGCAACTTTTTCGCCCTCGACCCCCTCGCCGTCCTCCCGGACGGCAAGCGCTTCCAAGCGGCCTGGGACCGCGCGGGCATCGTCGCCGTCGATCCGGCGGATCGACCCGCCTACGTCCGAACCCTCGCCAGGAACGTCGAATCGGGAGGACGCGTCCTTCTCGTCGCCGTCGAGCACCCACCCTTCGTCGATGGAAAGCTCGGCCCGCCCTTCAACATCTCGGAACCCGCGCTCCGGGCTCTCGCAAACCCCCACTTCGAGGTCGAGCGCATCCACACCGAAGACCGCATCCCCCTCGACCCGTTCTGGTCTCAAAAGGGCTGCGCGTGGTGTTTCGAGACCACCTACATCCTCACGCGATCATGATTCTTACCAGCTTCCTTGTCTTCCTATTGTTCCACCAAAATAACTGTGCAAAGTGCAATGAAAATGCGCTCTCATTTTCCTCTGGCGATGCACGTCGTGAGGACCACGAAGAGAGAGTGTGGCATTTTAGGGCCTTGTCGAACAAGAGAAGAAGAGCGTGCGGTTCAGGGACAGCTAACTCTCTCCTCCCCTAGGAAAAAATAATCGAGGAAAAGGATTAATTTTATTTATGCATATTTTTACAAATAGAGGACTGGATGGAACATGATGCTAGGGGCGGACTACAAGACAATTGACGGTCAGCTTTATACTCCGAGGCCGCGCACGAAAGAAACAAGACGATGACTCGCCAGGTGGCTCTTTTATCATACCCTATCAAGCGCAACAACAACGTTCGCTCAAAAAAGCTCGTGAACGACCGCCAAAAAAATTGTGGGTCGCTCCGAGGCCGCGCGCTAAAGGAAAGAAGGTGGTGGTTACCAATAAGGGAAAGAAAGTCGTCGTAAGCCCCACGATCAGCAGTGATCTACATCAAGGATGGTGCTCGTCCGTCGCGCATTCTGAGTAGGAATGGCCGCGAATATTGTAGGAGATCTGTGTGAAACCGTCCGGCCGAATGGTAGACATTCCAAGAGGACACATCCTTCGCCAGTGGCCTGCAGTACCAACGCATAGGGGACAGACACACGGAGAGAAGCTATAAAATCAGCGCTCGCTACGTCGACGGGTCGTCGTACACATCTGGATCACGCTGCCATCCTTGATAACCTTATACCCAATCGTCGTCGTCGTCGATGAAACCCTGCCCGAAAAAAAAAAGATCCGAATCCAGAGGAATCGCGCGGGGAATGAATAAGTACGTAATAAGGTTCCTTCCTAGAAGCAGACAAGTGCAGGCCAGTAAGTTCACCTAGTCCCAATCTCTAACCCCAGTAAGTTCACCTGGTCCCGTTACGTTCACCTGGTCAGTAAGTTCACCTAGTCCCAATCTCTAACCCCAGTAAGTTCGGCGTGAACCCACTCGTGCTCACACCCACTCACCCCACTCTCCTTTGAGCTCGTCGCTCTCACCCCCGCCAATCCAAGCTGCTTTGATCCGCACGCGCCGCCAACCCTTGAGTGTACTCTAAAACCCCCAGTAAGTTCATCTGGTCCCAGTAAGTTCACCTGGTCACTCAGCTCACCTAGTCCCAATCTCCAACCCCAGTAAGTTCACCTGGTCCCAGTAAGTTCACCTACAGTGCGCGTGTAGACGCCGGGAGGGGGCTTATCGGTATTGCGCAGCACGTGTGGGGTAGGGTGGAGTCGTCGACCTAGAAGAGCATATCCTCGGGGTTGCCGATCGACAGAGAGCCACGTAGAGCTGGACGTGACAGAAGACGGGCTTGGGCAAGAGGACGCCGACCTCGCGGGGCGTCTGGCCCTGGCTCTTGTTGATCGTTTGGCGTAGGCGGGCCTTAAGGGATACAGGTTGGAGGAGCCTCGGTGACACGACACGATCGATCATGTATCTGGTACCGTTGCAGTGGCCGTGCGACGGGTCGAGGTTGCGAAGACTTTAAGCTCGCGATCAAAGTCAGCATGCCGTTGGTTGTCAGGGAGTCGAAAACTCGACTGTAAAGAGCGAGGCGTCGTCTTCCGACCCAGCCTAGTCGGCCGAAAAGAACTCCGACGCCTCGTCTCCGGGAAAAAAAGGCCGCGGTCATGCGCGCGTTGTCAGCATCGACAACATCGTTTCGACGGGGCGTGAGAATGGCGCGCTGAAAGAGCCGCCGCGGGTCGTGGAAACAGTCTGCGAGGTCGCCGCAGACGGCTTGGAGGATCAGTGTCTGGCTCGCGGGCCTATATGATCCTTACCCTAAATCGAGGGACAAACAGACAAACAAACAAACAGACAAACAAACAAACAGACAAACATCTGTCGATTAGTAGTTAGGATGACCAAGAATCGAGAGTTGGATATTGAAGTGGAGCGAGGATGATATAATTCTCCGAGACATCTGTTTATCGGATTACAAGTGCAGGCCAGTAAGTTCGCCTAGTCCCAATCTCTAACCCCAGTAAGTTCACCTAATCCCAGTAAGTTTCATATAAGTTCACCTGGTCAGTAAGTTCACATAGCTCACACCAACTCCTTTGAGCTCGTCGCTCTCGCCTCCGCCAATCTAAGCTGCTTTGATCCGCACGCGCCGCCAACCTTTGAGTTTACTCTAAAACCCTTTACTCTAAAAACCCCAGTATGTTCACCTGGTCCCAGTTTCACCTGGTCACTCAGTTCACCTAGTCCCAATCTCAAAGTGGTCCCAGTAAGTTCACTTAAAGTGCGCGTGTAGACTCCGGGAGGGGGCTTATCGGTATTGCGCAGCACGTGTGGGGTAGGGTGGAGTCGTCGGGGATGCCGATCGACAGAGAGCCACGTAGAGCTGGACGTGGCAGAAGACGGGCTTGGGAAAGAGGACGCCGACCTCGCGGGGCGTCTGGCCCTGGCTCTTGTTGATCGTTTGGCGTAGGCGGGCCTTAAGGGATACAGGTTGGAGGAGCCTCGGTGACAACGACACGATCGATCATGTATCTGGTACCGTTGCAGTGGCCGTGCGACGGGTCGAGGTTGCGAAGACATTAAGCTCGCGATCAAAGTCAGCATGCCGTTGGTTGTCAGGGAGTTGAAAACTCTACTGTAAAGAGCGAGGCGTCGTCTTCCGACCCAGCCTAGTCAGCCGAAAAGAACTCCGACGCCTCGTCTCCGGGAAAAAAAGGCCGCGGCCATGCGCGCGTTGTCAGCATCGACAACATCGTTTCGACGGGGCGTGAGAATGGCGCGCTGGCTAAAAGAGCCGCCGCGGGTCGTGGAAATAGTCTGCGAGGTCGCCGTAGACGGCTTGGAGGATCACTGTCTGGCTCTCGCGCCTACCTGATCCTTACTCTCGCGCCTACCTGATCCTTACCCTAAATCGAGGGACAAACAAACAGACAAACAGACAGACAGACAGACAAACATCTGTCGATTAGTAGTTAGGATTCTGCCTCGTTTTTATGCGCCACCAACCATATCTCTTCTTTCTCTAAAGCGTAATTTCGAAAAGTGCAACAACTAGAGCGTGTACTGACTTTTTTGAATTTGCTTGATCAAGCGAAGGGAAAGTCATTCATGCATAGAAAACGCTGGAGATGATCGCGATCGCCGTTTTGATTGTGGGGGCGAGTGGCCAATTCGAACCCAGGGACATCGAGCGGGGCGCAAGGCCGGCGTTGCACCGGATGGCGGGGGCGCCCGAGCGGAAGGTGAATCACAAGGATTTGAAGGTGCACAAGTTGACCCTGGAAAGATCGGGGAGACCGCGCGAGAACAGGACCGAGACAAAGGCCGAAAGTTTCACCGATAAGATCAAACGCGCCATTCCGCACGTACCAAAGAGACTCGGCCACGATCGGCGGCTCGAGCAGTGCTACGGATTCGACGACGACCCGCACGATCCGACGGCCTCGGCGAGCGTCGTGGCCGACCCGTGGAACCAGCCCGAAGTGTGCAAGGTCCTCGCCACCTTCGTCGACGACAGCCAGCGTCTCTGCTCGGGGACGTTGATCGGTCCGTACCACTTCCTTATGACGCGCAGCTGCGGAAGAGACGCGTGCGTCGGGTACGCGAAGCTCCAGATCGCTTGCGGGTTTGGGTACGATGCGGAGGTCGACGCGGCCGACTGGCTGGACTATGCGCACCTCGGCACGGCCTACGTCGACGACGTCGAGACGGATTGCGAATATCTTTCGACCTACAAGGACGCGTGTACCAACAGAACGAGCTACGTAGACAGCGAATGGAGGTACGACATGCAGATCTGCAAGGTCGACCGCGAGATCGGCATGTTGACCAGCTGGTTTAACTTGGACACGGGCAACGTGACTTCCCTCCAGATCGCGGGCTACCCGGGCTACATCGAAGATCTCGAGACCTACATTCCTAACGCGTACCTCTCGCGCCTCTGGCGCCTAGAGGCCGTCGACGACCTCCTTGATGGACTCATCTATTTATACGATGCCTACATCTTCCCCGGCGAGTCCGGCAGCCCCTACTACCAGTACATTTCTTCGGCCTACTACATATCCGGCATCCACCTATACGGGTTGACCGGCTGCTACGAGGTGGGCGCTCTCGTCTCCGACGACCTCGTCGAAGTCTATAAGGCCATCATCGGCGAAACGTCCACGTACAGCGGCACGATCTCGGAGTGGACCGACCCTGGCACCTACTGCCAAGTCATCAAGTACCAGGCCGACGTCTTTGGTCTCTACGACAGCGACATCATTGGTTTGACCTACGATTCCAGCACGGCCTCCTATTACGTCGTCCTGACGCTCCTCAACGTCGGAACCGCAGCGACCTCGGTCACGGTCACCTACTACTTATCCTCCAACGACTTCATTCCGGACGCCGGCACCGCCCTCGGCTCTCTTGACATCACGATAGAGGCCCACTCTCCTTACCCGATCGCCGTCAGCATTAATCTCGAGGGCAACGCGGGCTACGTGGGCGCGGTCTGGGACGCCGCGGGCTGCTACACCAACGACGGCACCTCGACAGTCATCGGGTACGCCGACTACTAGACTAGGGTGTCGTGGCGCCAACGAACAACGATTTTCTTTTGGCACGCGTTGATCGAGCGCTGCTCTCGCGACTGCCCTACTCCTTCTTGATGATGATGATTATGCTGCTCCAGCATTGACCAAGCGCTGCTCTCGCGACTGCCCTACTCCTTCTTGATGATGATGATTATGCTGCTCCAGCATTGACCAAGCGCTGCTCTCGTGACTGCCCTACTCCTTCTTGATGATGATGATTATGCTGCTCCAGCATTGACTTAGCGCTGCTCTCGTGCCCTACTCCTTGACGATGATGATTACAAAAGGTGAGGGTAGGAATGCCGGTCATGGTGTGTGCGAGTGCCCGGGGCTATATATACCCCTGTGGATTATGCTGCTCCAGCATTGACCAAGCGCTGCTCTCGTGACTGCCCTACTCCTTCTTGATGATGATGCTGGTCCAGTTTGTTTGGTGTTCTTGTTGTTGCTGTTATGGTCTGCGACGTCTTTCCATGGCCAGAACAGTGCTATTGTTTTTGTTATGTCGAGAGAGAGAGGCACTCGCTGTTTCACCACCACCACCACCACCACCTTGCTCTTTAAAAAGCAAGCCGACTCGACCAAGGAGAACGGGCCTCCTTGACTGATCGTCGCCCTCTCCCTTTGGGAATGCGCCAATCACACTGCGTCCGCGCAGCAGCCCTGCCCTGGCCTGGTGGTGGTTGTGTTCACTCACATTTGGCCAGCGATTCCGCTTATAGACAAGACAAGACAAGACAAGACGATGCGCGTCGGGGTTACTTTTTTAATTATTCCCACCACGCTTCAACGGCGGACGAGGTCTCCTCCAATCTGCTTGGCGTAGGGACCAGACGGCAGGGAGATCGTCAGAATGTGGGGGAATCAACGGGTAGTCTACAACTCGGCTTACCCGGTCCACATCGAGGAGGACGGGCGCGCGGACGTCGGGGTCGAGGACGAGCCGGTGGTCGTCGAGGGGGACGAGCGGAACAACGTGGAGCTCGCCGAGGAGCGAGGTCGCAACGACCGCCCAGCTATCGTCGTCGTCGCAATAGACGAGGTGGCCGCGGTCGATGTCGATATCCCGGATAACGTCGTCATCGTGCCTCGCAACGAGGATGCGGACGCGCTTGGTCGCTCTCCGATGGTGGACGTTAATTAGGGACTCCCAAGTTCGAGGCGCGGCCGCCAGAACCCTCTCCCGAGTCGTCTGCCAGGCCCATCCCTGGGAATCGGCAAAAACAACCGTCGCACCCCGGGCAAGAGCCTCGGCGGCGCGGTCGCCAGCCTTGGCGGCCAGCGCCGAGGTGTACATGATGTCCGAGGCGACGAGGACGTCGCACGCCGGGAGACCTTCGCCGCCAAACACGTCGAAGAAACGCGCCTCGAGGTTTCCGTTAGTGGCCACGCGCGCCAGCGCTTGGTCGTCGTAGTCCGTCGCCACGACGCTTGCCCCCAGCTCAACGCAGCACCGCGACACGAGCCCGCACCCAGCCCCTAGTTCGACCACCTTCTTGCCGCCGACGAGGGCCGTCGACGCGAGAAAGGCAGCTAGGCCTCGCCCGCCCGCCCAGCTCAGGTCGCTCGGCCGGGAAATGGCCGCGTTCTCGAGGACGGCGACGCGCCGCGGAATCGGCCAGCTCGCGACGTCGAGCGTCCGCCACAGCGTTGTCGTCGCGACAAAGAGTGGTTGCATTTTTCTTCTGTAATGACACTCCCTAACCCGCGTTGTCATGAGCGGTGTTGTTCCTTGGGGCGGCGGCGGCGGTATCGAAGAGGAAGCCGAACGGTACTGGCTGCGACGCGTCGCCGTGCTGCCGGTGTACGTCGACGCGACGCGGGTAGACAGTTCGTGGCGTACGGGAGACGTGCCCCCCAAGGAGGAGGCGCCGGAGGAGCAGGCCGAGGAGAGTCCGGCGGCGGAGGAGGAGGACGACCTCTACGGCGGCCTCGGAGCGGACCTCGAGCCGCAGGAAGACGTGGTGGTGGCGCCCATCCAGGAGCCCGTGATGCAGGCGTTGCGGCAGATCGATTCGATGCCGCGAAACAAGCGCCGAAAGCCCGCTCCGCAGGAAGAATGCGCCCGGGTGTGCGCGTTGCTCGCGAAGCGGTAGATTATTATTATAGTGCGGCGGCGGAGGAGAGGGCGGTGACGAGGGATGCGGCCGTGGGTCGGTGGTCGGGGTCGAGGGACGTCATGTCGGCGACGAGGGCGGCGAGGTTGGTGTCGCAGCCTCCGGGGACCGCGTAGGGAGGGTCGCCGAGGACGCAGGCGCGCTCCATGGCGGTCGGGAGGGGGGCGAGGAGCTCGAAGAGGATGACCCCCAGGCTAAAAATGTCTGCCTTGGTCGGGTCTTTTTCGCGACGAGGGGCGATGTAGTGAGGGTGGCCGTCGTCGGTGGGCTCGAAGGCGTCCGCCCGCTGCGCGAGGCCAAAGTCGCATATGAGCCAGTGGTGGCCCTTCAGAAGGTTCGCGGGAGCGAGGTCCGAGTGCGCGAGGCCCGCGGCGTGGACGTGTCGGAGGCCCGCGGCGACGGCGAGGGCAATTTCTTGCGGCAAGACGGAGCCGCCGCGGTCCAGGAGAGCCCGCAAGCTGGGCCCGGCGAACTCGAGCTGCACGCACAGGACTTTGGGCTCGCGCCAGGCGCCGTAATAACGGACTATATTCGGGTGCGGCTCGAGCGCCGCGAGAACTCGCGCTTCGCGGGCGCATCCGTCTCTGACGATTTTGATCGCGTAAACCCGGCCGTCGACGCGGTGCGTCGCGCGAACGACCTCGGCGAACGCGCCGCGACCGCACACCTCCCCGACGTGGAAATCTCGCTCAAGTCGCGGGCATCGAGGCTCTTCGCGCCGCAGCGAAGGGGCCGCCCACGTCTGCGCCGCCGGCTTGGCCGGCTCGCGAAGGGACACGTGGTGCTGCGGCCGCTCGCGCAGAGCGCGCGCGAGGCCCAGGAATACCACCCGACCGCGCGCTGCCATCACCCTCGGAATCTTCCGAGCACTTTTATTTCAGGATGTTAGGGGATACTGTGAATGACCTCACCCATCCATCCATCCGAGTAGGGGGGAGGGGCTGATGTCGTCCTTAGCAACAACAAACAAATCTTCGCAACAGCACCCGCCCGGCGGCTCGACGACCACCCCATCCCCTATCGCGGGGAAGTGTAGATGCGGAGCATGAGGCCGTGGGCGGAGCGCGTGTGGAAGGAAGGGGTCCAGTTCGGCAGGGCGAAGCCAACGCAGACGACCGAGGCGCCGGGGGGAAGTTCCGCTTGGAGCTTCGCTTGGAGCCTCCGGCAGCCGTCGCGGAAGAGGTAGGCGATGACGACGTCGAAGCTATTGAGGTCAGCTTGGAAGAGGTCTTGAACTCGAAGCTGGATACCGTCGAGCCCCCGGGCCTCGAGATCATGTCTCGCCGCCTCGACGGCGGCGGCGTCGAGATCCACACCAACGCCCTGGCACCCAAAACTTCGTGCTGCGGCGAGCCATCGCCCGTCACCGCACCCAAGGTCGACCACGCGCTTCCCGGGGCCAACGGCGCCGCGCTCGGCCAGCGCCCCGAGCGCCTCCGCGATGAGTTCTGGCGGCGATGGGCTCGAGGGCGCAACGGACCTTTCGACCGGCCGCGCCTCGAACTCGCGCCGCGCTAACGCGACGACGGCATCGCGGATGCGCCCCATCGCATTCCAACGGATCGATCTCTAGATACCCCTATCGCATGCAGCGACCTCGGACGACCGCTCCTCCTAGAATTGGATTAAGTCGCCCGATACGGGCGGTCCCTGCCGTGCCGCCGCCGGCGGCGCCGCGAAGTCATCGAGGAGTCCGACCTGTGGGGCCTCGGGAGCCTGAACAGGTGCTGGGGTGCCGATGAGCGCGTTTTCGTGTGCTGCGAACGGATCGCCCTGGCTCGTCTCCTGACCGACCTGCTCAGTGTCGATCAGCTGCTCCTCGGCGCCCCCACAGATCATCGTGCACCTAACGAAACACGCTCGCTCCGTCCTCGCCGTAGGGAATATCGACACACTCACAACGCGTCCATAGATAGAGGGTAACGCGAGAAGAATACCCTCCTTGGCGAAAAACTTTGTAGTGGCCTGGGCAACTCTCCTTCTTTCTCGACGACAACGCAAATCAAGGAGACCCGCCTACACCTCGCAGCAAGCCAGCATCCCTTAGTGTTAGTAGCACCACCACGTGAAATTCCGCGGCAGGAGGTCCATCTGCGGCGAGGAGCGAGCGACTCAGCAGCAGCAGCAGCAGCAGCAGCAAGGCCGTCGTTCTCTGCTCTTATCGCCTACGCTCGGAAAAGTCATCCGCATCGGTGTCGTCGCCGCGAGAGCTTTTTTTCCTTCCAGCTGCAAGAGCGGCGTTGCGTTTACGCGTGTCCTTCCATAGCCCGCGATCACGGCATTTTATGTATGTTGGGGCGACTCAACTTGTGTAGTGCCGTAGAGCACAACACACAACGAGTCGAACCCGGAAAAAAAGCTTGTGGGTACTCTGTTGTTAGCCGTCGCCGAAGGAGACTGTAGGTAGACGCATCTTTCAAAAAAAACGTCGATGCACACAGCTCGCGGCAACAGACGTGTTATTTCTGCGAGGCGACGACGCCGGAGGACGGCCGGGAGCATTGGTTTGGGAAATGCCGCACCTCCATTGAGTCACCCAGTCACTCAGTCAGTCAGTCAGTCAGTCCGGGCTGCTCTTTCCAATCGATCAGACCATAATCGTCGAAACGGCCCAAAAGTTTGAAGTGGACGGAGCCTTGTTATTATTATTATAAGGTTAAGGATGCGATAGGGCCGTTGCTCTTCTTTGTTGTTGTTGTTGTTGTTTTTGTTGTTGATGGAGGAGAAGGTGCTGCGGGAGCGCATCAAGGTCCTGGTGCGCATCCGTCCGGTGATCGAGACGGAGAGCGATCGCAAGACGACGGCGGTGGTTCGGGCGCACGAGAGTAAGCCAGAGGTGATATTTGAGGGGAGCGAAGCGAGGCATCAACTGCGGTGCGCGTTCGACCACGTGCTCGGGCCGACGGCGACGCAGGAAGCAGTGTATGAACACGTGGCCGACTGCGCCACCCAGGTTGCGAGCGGCTACAACGCAACCATTTTGGCGTACGGGCAAACGAGTTCGGGCAAAACTCACACGATGTTCGGTCCGCCCGGGTGGCGAGGAGGAAGCGAGGCGGGACTCATACCAAGGGCCGTCGACGCGCTGTTTGGCGCCATCACAACAGGCCACGTGTATGCCTCGTTCGTGCAGATATACCGCGAGCAGGTGTACGACATGCTGCGCGACCCGACGCGGTCGACGCCGCTCGAAATCAGATTGGACGACGAGACGGGCGGCGGCGCAAACTACGTGAGCGGCTTGAGCGAGTACGCCGTGCGGTCGGCGCAGGACTGCATGCAGCTGCTCAAAGCGGGCGAGGACAACCGGGCGGTCCGGGAGACGCACATGAACACGGCGTCCTCGCGGTCCCACTCGATCTTCACGGTGCTTATCGAGCAGAAAAGAGTAGAGGGCGACGGCGAGTCGACGCTGCGCTCAAAGTTCAATCTCGTCGACCTCGCTGGGTCGGAAAAGTGGGACATCTACCAGACCATGGTCGAGGACCGCGTCGCCGAAATGACGAACATAAACAAGTCCCTCCACACTCTCGGCAAGTGCATCGCCGCGCTCGCCAAGGCCGCCAAGGATCCCGGAACGAACGTCCACGTCCCGTACCGCGACTCAAAGCTGACGCGCCTCCTCCAGGACTCGCTGGGGGGCAATTCCATCACGAGACTCATCGCCACGCTGTCGCCCGCAGCCGACTGCATCGACGAATCGGTCTCGACGCTGCGCTTTGCCGACCGCGCGCGCAGCGTCACGGCGAACGTGAGGCGAAACGAACACCGACCCATCGACTACGCCATGGTGCAGCGACTCCAGTCGGAGGTGGTGCGCCTCCGGGCCATGCTGCAGTCCATAACGCGCGACGCCAAGCTCGACGGCGGTTTTGACCTCGAGCGTCTCTTGAACGAGCTCGAACGCCTCAAGATCGAGAACCGAGACCTCCGCGCGCGGCTGCTTCCCAACAACAACAACAAAAAAAACGACGACGACGACAAGGTGTCGATCACCTCTTTCGCCGGCGCCGCAAAGAAAAACCTGCTGCCGGCGTTGGTACCGGACGCGAGAGCACCGCACCCGGACCGACGAAGCGACTCGCCGCTCGACCGCGCCGCGAAATACAGGCGCCTCGTCCAGCGAAACACCAAACTCGAGGCAGCGTTGACGTCGGTACGCGAGACCTCGTCAAACTTTTTTGCCTTTGAAATCGAAGAGGACGAGATGCGGCGGCGCATTGAAGCCGCGCTCGAGGCCGTCGACTTTCGAGGCGACGACAACGAATTGGTCGAGCTTCCGTCGCCCCCGCAGGGTGGCGACGACGACGACGACGACGACGAGAACCAAGGAGGCACCGCGCTTGCCTCGGCGGCGGCAGCGCCGCCGCCGCCGCCGAGGAGCGTCGTCGACGAGAGCAAAAGAAAGGCTCTCAAGAAGCCGCCAGAGCCGGACAGGGCGAGCTTGCTCGCGGCCGAGGCGCGCGCCGCGGCGGGACCCAAGTACCGCGTGCGCCAGGGTCGCCAAAGCCGAACGGGCGGCGACTGGATCGACCCGGAAGTCGAGCGCGAGGAAGCGCTCAAGCGCGAACTTCGAGAGACCAAGGCGCGAATGAGAAAGCACGCGCAGACGCGCGAGTGGCTCGTTCGCAAGAGCGAGCAAGAAAACGAGATGCTGCGCCGCGAGGAGGAGGAACGCGAGGCCGCGCGCCAGCTCGCCGCAGACAAGGAAGCCAAGTATCGCCGCCGCGCCGAAAAGCAAAAGCGGAAACTTAGGCAGTACTACGACCAACTCCACGCCGAGGTTCGGCGCTCGTCGTCGCCCCTTCAGGGTGAGCCCGACGACGCCTTCGGACGCAAACTCCAGGATGTCGTACGCGCGAGCCCCATCGACCAAAGACCACCCTCTGACACGTATTACCTCGACTCGGACGACTTGCCGAAAAATCCGCCTCTTCACCAAAACCAACGGCCCACCAACCACGATCGGGGGGAGGCTCATGACACGCCTGTCCCGGAGACCGGCCTCCATCCGCGGCCCGACCACCTCTCGCCGCAACGCCCATCGCTCGCACCACCACCGGAAGAAGACAACCGCGACATCCGCTTCTTCTGACACTTGATTGTCAATAACCCGCACGCGAGGAATAAATAAATAATAAGCTGACCAGAGTGTATATATAGGGTTTGGAAGCAAGCTGCCCCCTTTATCGTCAGCAAAAGTCCACAATGCTCTTCCTCAAGCTGGAGAAGTCGATGCCGTCACCGAGGACCAATCTGGTGATCTTGTGTCTTACGGGCCGGGGAGCTGCGTCGGGTCGAGCTGGACGAGGCCTTCGGCCAGAACCGCGTGCACACCACACCTAGTCCACGAGGCAACGAGCCTGAGGTCAACAAGCGGCCCGCGAGAGAGAACCGCCGACAAGTCTCCAGGAGATGTTTCGACGCGCGGCGCATGAATGCGACCCCTCCAAGTCGACCCCACCGAGCTCGAGGCAGCCCCCAATGGTTCGACCGCCGCGCGCGCCGACGCCGCGGTCGTGGGCCCAAAGTCGTGTACTCTATCCGACACCCCGACCTCCGACGCGTGCACGATCCCCCGCAAGGCGTCATCGCTCGCACCATCATCACCACCACCGCAGCCGATAGTGGCGTTCTTGGAATAGTCTGATATGAGTGTTGTTTGCGCCGATCGACTCCTAGAGGGCGTCCTCTTGTTGGGCGCAACTCGAGACGACCGACCGACCCGAAAGAAAAGAAAAGAGAAGAAAAGAGAAGAAAAGAGAAGAAAAGAAAAGAAAAGAAAAGAAAAGAAAAGAAAAGAAAAGAAAAGAAAAGAAAAGAAAAGAAAAGAAAAGAAAAGAAAAGAAAAGAAAAGAAAAGAAAAGAAAAGAAAAGAAAAGAAAAGAAAAGAAAAGAATTTGGTGCAGGTCTGGCGGCGCCAGCCAACTGATGCTCTAGACGGAAATGTGGACGCGCATACTGGCCACGAAACGACACGCAACCCCGGGCCAACGTTTAAGGCGAGAAAACGATACTGTTGACGTCAAAGCACCACCACGCAAAACTCTCATTCGGATATAGTTCCCCAGCTGGCTTCAAGCCGATATCTCGGCGAAGTGCATCGCCGCGCCGCCGATTTTAGTCACGTCAGTACCCCGCGGGCACCACAACCGGACTAGAGATACAAAGCTTGATTTAGGGTTAGTAACCCCCCCCCCCTCTATCACTCTCACACCTAATCACCAATAAAATCGCTGTGTGCTGCTCTTTGTGTCGCTAGGGACAGGGCGTCAGGGCAGCACTACCACTGCCATCTTTCTCTACCAGGGGCACAGTGATTTTTACGTGCCTCCACGAACCAAGGCTGACGGCGAACCGGATCGAGCAGATTGAGTCCCCGAGTAACGTGCCTCCACGAACCAAGGCTGACGGCGAACCGGATCGAGCAGATTGAGTCCCCGAGTAAGCTTGGTTGGACCACCTTAGCGGTCGCCGCCGCGAAAGGTTCGAGAATCTCCCAGTGCCGACCGATGAGCCCGTCGTGTAGTCGTTGTTTTCGCTCCGTTGACAGACACCGAGGCCGGCAGCCTCGCCTGCGACACCCAGAGCTGAATGAGCCTCAATGAATGCCGATTGATTGTGACCTTAACTTTTTTTTTGCTTTTGTGGCGAAACCAGGTCAGAACGGCTCCAGCACTGACGGATTTTTTGGGTCGCTGACGTTGCTCCTTCGCTTAAGCCAGGCTTCGGAGATAGAAATGAGTCACAGTGAACCACGCGTGTCGTCAATACTTGTTGAGGCGTCATTAAGTGCAAACTTTTCGTTCTCCTTCACCCAAAAATCCAATAAGAAGTCCACAGTACTGATTCGCAAGAACCCAGGCACCTAGCTAACGTCACAGTCATGAAGACCTTCGTCGTGATCATCCTGCTCCAAGGCAACGCCCTCGGCTTCCGCTCGCGCCGTCTCGACGAGGGTTGCCAGTATGGTGGGTTCAATGCGCGCATCGAACGTAACGGGGGAATTAAGAGACCGGCGCTCAGGTTACGAGGAAGGCTTCGATCCGCTCGGCCAGCCGTGCGATGACTGCCTCGCGCCGGCTGATTGGGGCTCGTGTGCGTCCGGCGAGTGGGACGACTGCAACGGCATGTACCAGTCACCAATCGACCTCGTGACCGCTGATGCCTACGCGCCGGCTGCCGGCAAGACGCAAATTGCCTACTCGTACGCGCCTGACTCTGGCCTTGAAATTATCAACACCGGGCACAATCTCGAGGTCGTCCTGTCAAGTGCGGCAGGCAGGGTCGTCCACAACGGTCGCGACTACGTCGCGCTCCAGTTTCACTTCCACCTTCTCTCGGAGCACACCGTCGACGGCGAATACCACGTAAGAAGCTTACACTTGCGTCGCGCTGACTGCTCGTTGCCGCGCAGGATGGCGAGATGCATATCGTACATGGCGCATACGATGATGGTGGCAGCATCGACAGCCTCTTGGTTATTGGTATCTTCTTCAATGTGACCGGCGACGAAGACAACACTTTCCTCGATACGATCAAGTGGGGTGAAGCGCCGCTTACCGAGAATGGCGGTAACGGCACAGCCATCGACGAGGATGTGGATCTCAACTTCTTTGCCGACATCTTGTCGGGCGAGTTCTGGCGCTACAAGGGCTCGTTGACCACGCCCGCGTGCGCCGAGATCGTCGAGTGGCACGTGATGAAGAAGATCTCACCCATGTCGCAGTCCCAGTATGATTACTTCCAGGGCATTTTTCCCAACCCCTCGAACGTGAGTCTCGTTCTCTGCATCCCGTTAACCAGCATTTTTGTCGTGCGCAGTACCGCCCGGTGCAACCAATGAATGGCCGCAACCTGCTCGACTCGGCGGTTGTCCTCGGCTTGGGAGAGGCGTGTGTCGTTGGTGCCGACCTCTGCGGCAACGTCGATGATTCACTTGACTGTGTCGACAATGTCTGCGCTACAGCGGTTGTTGAATGCCATTACGGCTACGAGGAGGGCCGCGACCCGCTCGGCGAGACTTGCGACGACTGCCTCGCGCCTGCCGACTGGGGTTCGTGCTCGACCGGCGAGTGGGACGACTGCAACGGCATGTACCAGTCACCTGTCGACCTCGTTACCTCCGATGCCTACACGCCAGCTGCTGGCAAGACCCAGATCGCATACTCATACGCGCCGGACTCTGGTCTCGAAATCATCAATACGGGTCACAACCTCGAGGTCGTGCTTACGAGCGCCGCCGGCAAGGTTGTGCACAATGGCCGCGACTACATTGCGCTCCAGTTCCACTTCCACCTTCTGTCCGAGCATACTGTCGATGGCGAATATCACGCAAGTCTGGATCGTACCTGTCTCTTACTTTCCCGCAGGATGGCGAGATGCACATCGTGCACGGCACTTACGACGACGAAGGTAACATTGACGGCCTCTTGGTCCTTGGCATCTTCTTCAACGTGACCGGGGATGAGGACAACGGGTTCCTGGAGACCATCAAGTGGGAGGAGGCGCCAACCACCGAGACCGAAGGTGCCGGCGTGGCCATCGACGAGGATGTGGATCTCAACTTCTTTGCCGACATCTTGTCGGGCGAGTTCTGGCGCTACAAGGGCTCGTTGACCACGCCCGCGTGCGCCGAGATCGTCGAGTGGCACGTGATGAAGAAGATCTCACCCATGTCGCAGTCCCAGTATGATTACTTCCAGGGCATTTTTCCCAACCCCTCGAACGTGAGTCTCGTTCTCTGCATCCCGTTAACCAGCATTTTTGTCGTGCGCAGTACCGCCCGGTGCAACCAATGAATGGCCGCAACCTGCTCGACTCGGCGGTTGTCCTCGGCTTGGGAGAGGCGTGTGTCGTTGGTGCCGACCTCTGCGGCAACGTCGATGATTCACTTGACTGTGTCGACTATGTCTGCGCTACAGCGGTTGTTGAATGCCATTACGGCTACGAGGAGGGCCGCGACCCGCTCGGCGAGACGTGTGACGACTGCCTCGCGCCTGCTGACTGGGGTTCGTGCTCGACCGGCGAGTGGAACGATTGCGACGGGAACTACCAGTCACCTGTCGACCTCGTCACCGCATCCGCATTCACGCCCTTGGCTGGAAAGACCCAAATCACCTTCTCGTACTCACCTGACTCTGGCCGTGAGATCATCAACACGGGCCATAACCTCGAGGTCGTGCTGTCGAGTGCTGCGGGCAAGGTTGTCCACAACAGCCGCGACTACATGGCACTCCAGTTTCACTTCCACCTGCTTTCAGAGCACACTGTCGATGGCGAATATCACGTGAGTTTGTGCTATGATCGCTTGTCATGGCCTCCCAGGATGGCGAGATGCACATTGTGCACGCCGCTTACGACGACGAAGGCGGCATCGACAGCCTCTTGGTTCTTGGCATTTTCTTCAACGTGACCGGCGACGAAGACAACTCATTTCTGGAGACCATCAAGTGGGAGGAGGCGCCGACCACCGAGACGGAGAGTGCCGGCGTGGCGATCGACGAGGACGTCGACCTCAACTTTTTCGCCGACATTCTCTCAGGGGAGTTCTGGCGATACAAGGGCTCGTTGACCACGCCTCCTTGCTCTGAGATCGTCGAGTGGCACGTTATGAAGACGGTCTCGCCCATGTCGCAGTCCCAGTACGATTACTTCCAGAACATTTTCCCCAACCCGTCGAACGTGAGTCTCGTGCTTTGTAGCCCATTAACCCACCAGCCTCTTGCGCGCAGTACCGCCCCGTGCAACCGATGAATGACCGCAACCTGCTAGACTCGGCGGTCGTGTTAAGCGCAAGCGAGACGTGCGTGAAAGGCGCCGACCTGTGCGGCGATGGGCTCGAATGCTCGGAGTCTGTTTGTGTTGAAGTCGAGTTGGCCACCGATTCGACTCGTAGTTCTTCCAAGAACAGCAGCACTGTCAGCAAGAGTAAATTTAGGACTGCAATTATCGTTTCCGTCCTCGTTGTCTTCTTCGGCACCATGTTTATTATGCTCGCCTTGTTTATTTGCTACCTGAAGGGCCTCTCCACCAAGAGCCCACAGTCATTTAAAGTTGTTGAGCAGAAGATGGTAGACGACGACCACGAAAATGCCGATGACGATCCTGTGCGCTTAAGCGCCTAAATAACCTCGAGGGTATGCACATGATGATCACTATCTAACCAAGGGGATATCAATATAATATTAACAATACAATATATCAATATAATATTCAGTGTTGGGAATTCACTGGGCTCACTTCACTAGGTTCACTGAATTTGGTTCACTTCACTTCACCCCAATTTTTTGTCCGAAGTCCAGTGTTCACTTCATATTCATTCACTTCGGCCGACGGCCCGCCTGATGAGCGAAGTCGAGCCGCGCTACCTCGAGGTGGAGGATAATGTTGATGATGAGGAGGAAAACGCGGAACAGAAGGAGGAGCACAAGAAAAAGCCGATGTCGATGCTGACGTCGAACACGCCCGGCAAAACTGGATGATAAACCAGCGAAACGTCTTGCTCGGCGCGGACGAGGCGGACAAAGTTGCCCTACTGCGCATGAAGAAGAATTTCATTGCGGCGGCCCGGATAAAGCATAACGACCTCGGACACCACGAGACCGAGTTCGAAAACGCCGGAAGCACTATCCCCGACGACTCTGCGGGTATGGGGTCTGATGAGGAAGGAAGAACAAGGCGAAGATACCGAGGTCGTTCACATCGCCTAAAGTAAGAAACACTGAACACCATCCACGGTGACTCCTCCTTCGTCCCGAAACGCGAGTGAATCTACGAGCACCTGGCCTAGGCAATATAGTGGGCGGGGGGCACGGAACTAACGTGGCGCGGTAGGGACCGGCTCTGGCGTTTTAAAAAAAAGTGGGGTTCACTTCACCAATGTTCACGTTAGCCACGTAGGGCGACGTGTTCACTTCAAATCACTTCACCAAAGTTGCGTGGCTGGTGGAGTGGTTTCACGTTCACGTGCTGAAGTGAATTCCGAACGCTATTGATAACCTCTTGATCTAACTCACGGTGCATCGTGAGCGTGCCCGTCTCCTTCTAGCAGGCCTCCAGTATGTCGAAGGCGGTGCAGCCACCGCCCACCTCCGGCAACGGCATTACGCTCGCTAACCGTTGAGTTTACTCCTAAACCCACGGGGTAGTTAGTACCTCTGGGGGGGGAACTTACCCTAACGGTCGTTTTGATGTCTGGGCCCAACTTCGATATGTGGGCCCTTCGCCCGTGATTACGCGGCCCGTGTGCCGCGCGTGGTCGTGATACGGGTGTCGGGACTTCGCCGACGCAAACCGAAGCATGTCGGTTGGCCATCGCCGAGGCGATGGACGTCGACTCGAGCAACTTGACCGCCCCGCACGCGCCTCCATTGAAGCAGTCGACTATGCAGATTACCAAAGACGCAATTTTCGACCTGCGTCGGTACTTCGAACGCCGTCGGAGAGGAGCCCCTTGGGGTGCAGGTGTCGACGCTCCATGTCAGCAACGAGTTTCTCATTGCGAAACTGCATCGCGTCCATCGGACGCAGCTCGGCGAGCTTCGACTCCTGCAGCTCTCTCCACACCTCCTCCTCATCTTCGAAATCCTCCAGCATGTCGCCCTCGGCGACCTCCCTCGCCACTTCCTCGGGGGACACCATCTTGGGCGTTGTCATTGTTTATAATGAGGGTTATTGTAGGCACGTGGCAGAGCCCTTGGGGGCGAAATCCAACCATCTCGCGGTCTCCGAAGCCACAATAGGCAAAGCTACAAAGGTGTGCAAACGAAAACGTAGATTTCCGGTATAACGTATAGGGTTGCGCTTCGAAGGACCGGGGCACTGTCGACGAGCGGGCGCGGGATGTCGCCCTGGAGCTGGTTGACCAGCCTGTGGGCAGTGACTTTGGTGCTCGACGGCACCCAGATGAACTGTTCGCCGCGAGCTCGGCGCCGAGGCATGGAGCTGCCGGCAAGGAAGGTACGGGCTGGCGGCTGGAAGAGGGACCTCGACGACGGCCGTCGTCACGTCGAGGTCGCTTCGCCGATTCAGCTCGTCAACGAGCGCGGTCTTGGAGTACCACCAGGCCCGCGCTGAGTCCGGGAGCCCGAGGACGAGCTGGAGCAAAAGGCGGTCGTCGCGGCGGCCACGCGTCGGGCCCTGCTCTGGAGGCCGCGCCGTCGTCAGCGGGAAACACGTGAGCGCGGAGTACGGGAAGCTCCTTCGTGCGTATGAGCCACACCACGGCGCGCGCGAAATCGACAGCCGACGTGCACTGTCGCGAGCTGTCGACGCAAGCCAAGAGAGACTGCAGCTTCGGAAGCACGTCGGTGGACATATCTTCGTCGAAGCGTGGCATCTGACGCATCTCGTCGGCGACGAAAATCTCGAGAACCTAGTCCCAGTTTTCGACGAGGAGCTCATCGACGCAGTGCTGGTCGCGCGGCGGGAAGCCCCAGTCCTTGTTCGGAAGCCCGACGAAGTTCATCGTCTTGGTGTCGTACGCGCCGCCCACAGGGCGGTGATGCTTGAGGTTGAAGATCTCGTGGCGAGAGAACATCGCCGTTCTGGTATTCTTGGCGATGCGGACACTGTACCACCAATTGTGTGGGTTCGACCTGCGAGAGTCAAGTGAAAGCTCGCTCTTGCCTACAAGAACAACGAGACTCTATACAATTCCGCGTCTCGCGACAATTACCCCGTCCGCGGTTGGTCCGAGCACACCAGGAATTCGTTCATAGGTCCGGACAACCGTCTCTGTCCTCCGAAATAAAAAAAAAAGGTACACGGTGCCCACATCGACCATTCCAATTTTAAGAAATTTTGGAGACACGCATCGACATCGAACTCACCACTCCCGTGATCGCACGTCGCCAAACAAGTTGACGATGTAGCCTTGGACATCAAAGGACTCAACGCCCGCGTCGCCAGGTCCGGACGAGCTCTTGTTAATGCGCCAGCGGCCGCTCAACAGCGAGGGCCATACTCCAAGAAACTTCATTTCGCGATCCGTTGTTGAATAGAGAATTTCTTGCCTCGGAGAGCCTCAACGACCGTAGGGTTAGTTTCCTCTCCAGAGGTGATTGAACTTCCCGTTTAAGCGATCCGAACGTGTGGGTGGCTGAGGCATCTGAGGCGTCTAGGAAGCCAACGCTAATAAGCACTCGAAGCATACTGGGCAGGGCTGGTACTCTAAACGCCGCAGCCAGAATGCAGTACTGACCCCGACTAGGTCCCGCATACCTATCTACGCCCGTCAGGCACATCCCTCCTACCCCACAAAACCACGCGCATCCTTCATGCACCGCACACCCCCCCCCTCTTAGCAGTCGACATTTAAAGACAGACAGACAAACTTGTTTTTTTTTTTGGAAGAAGTAAGGATCTTCCATCTTCTTCTACTTCTTCCTCTTCTTTTTCTTTTTCTTAGCATTTTTACCCAGAAAAACGAATTACAGAAACGCCAACGGCCCCTACGTCTCTCGGCCGCCGGGTCCCTGGCGGCGCCCGGACGGTTAGGCTAGCGCTTTGCCGCCCCCCCTTACACCCACTCACCCCACGCTCCTTTCAGCTCGACGCTCTCACCCCCGCCAATCTAAGCTGCTTTGATCACCGCACGTTCGCTAACCTTTGCTAAACCAGAAAAACGAGAATAGATGGACTGGATGGACCTGATTTCAAAAAACACCGAGATATGTCCTGATATTGGGTCACTGACGTTCCTCCTTGGCTAGGCCACGTGAACTCGAGATTCGGCGAAAGAAATGAGTCACACTACCACGCGTGTCATCACCTGTTCTTACGTTTGCTTGTTGAGGCGTCATGAAGTGGGTATGAACTTTTTGTACTCATTCAATCCTATGTTCGCCATGTGCTAAAATCCTATCCTACTCTAGGAAGATCGCGGGGACTCGAGGGCACCTGTCAACGTCACACAGACATGAAGGCCTTCGCCGTAATCGTCCTGCTCCTGGGCGATGCCTTTGGCTTCCGCTTGCGCCGCCTCGATGAGGGTTGCCAGTATGGTGTGTTGCGCGCATCGCACCTACCGGGGTGAGAGACCGGCGCTCAGGTTACGAGGAAGGCTTCGATCCGCTCGGCCAGCCGTGCGATGAATGCCTTGCGCCGGCCGATTGGGGCTCGTGTGCGTCCGGCGAGTGGGACGACTGCAACGGCATGTACCAGTCGCCCATCGACCTCGTGACCGCCGATGCCTACACGCCGGCTGCCGGCAAGACGCAAATTGCCTACTCGTACGCTCCGGACTCTGGTCTCGAAATCATCAACACGGGTCACAACCTCGAGGTCGTGCTTACGAGCGCCGCCGGCAAGGTTGTGCACAACGGCCGCGACTATATTGCGCTCCAGTTTCACTTCCACCTTCTGTCCGAGCATACTGTTGATGGCGAATACCATGTGAGTCTTTGACAGGATCGCTTGTCATCGGTTCTCAGGATGGCGAGATGCACATCGTGCACGCCGCTTACGACGACGAAGGCAGTATCGACAGCCTCTTGGTCGTCGGCATCTTCTTCAACGTGACCGGCATTGAGGACAATGCATTCCTGGAGACCATCAAGTGGGAGGAGGCGCCGACAACCGAGACCGATGGCGCCGGCGTGGCGATCGACGAGGACGTCGACCTCAACTTTTTCGCCGACATCTTGTCGGGCGAGTTCTGGCGGTACAAGGGCTCGTTGACCACGCCGGCGTGCTCGGAGATCGTCGAGTGGCATGTGATGAAGACAGTCTCGCCTATGTCTCAGTCCCAGTACGATTACTTCCAGAGCATTTTCCCCAACCCCTCGAACGTGAGTCTCGTGCTTTGCACCCCGTTTAACCCGTGTGTTTGTCGTGCGCAGTACCGCCCCGTGCAACCGATGAACGGCCGCAACCTGCTCGACTCAGCTGTTGTACTAGGATTAGACGAGGCGTGCGTCGTTGGCGCCGACTTGTGCGGCGACGACAACAATACCCTTGAATGTACCGACAACGTCTGTGCGACGGTCGAATGTCACTATGGCTACGAGGAGGGCCTCGACCCGCTCGGCGAGACGTGCGACGACTGCCTCGCGCCTGCGGACTGGGGCTCGTGCCCAACCGGCGAGTGGGACGACTGCAACGGCATGTACCAGTCGCCCATCGACCTCGTTACCGCCGATGCCTACACGCCGGCTGCCGGCAAGACCCAGATCGCACACTCATACGCGCCGGACTCTGGTCTCGAAATCATCAACACGGGTCACAACCTCGAGGTCGTGCTTACGAGCGCCGCCGGCAAGGTTGTGCACAAGGGCCGCGACTATGTTGCGCTCCAGTTTCACTTCCACCTTCTGTCCGAGCATACTGTTGATGGCGAATACCATGTGAGTCTTTGACAGGATCGCTTGTCATCGGTTCTCAGGATGGCGAGATGCACATCGTGCATGCCGCTTACGACGACGAAGGCAGTATCGACAGCCTCTTGGTCGTCGGCATCTTCTTCAACGTGACCGGGGATGAGGACAATGCGTTCCTGGAGACCATCAAGTGGGAGGAGGCGCCGACAACCGAGACCGATGGCGCCGGCGTGGCGATCGACGAAGACGTCGACCTCAACTTTTTCGCCGACATCTTGTCGGGCGAGTTCTGGCGGTACAAGGGCTCGTTGACCACGCCGGCGTGCTCGGAGATCGTCGAGTGGCATGTGATGAAGACAGTCTCGCCTATGTCGCAGTCCCAGTACGATTACTTCCAGAGCATTTTCCCCAACCCCTCGAACGTGAGTCTCGTGCTTTGCACCCCGTTTATCTCGCTGTTTGTCGTGCGCAGTACCGCCCCGTGCAACCGATGAACGGCCGCAACCTGCTCGACTCGGCTGTTGTACTAGGATTAGACGAGGCGTGCGTCGTTGGCGCCGACTTGTGCGGCGACGGCAACAATACCCTTGAATGTACCGACAACGTCTGTGCGACGGTCGAATGTCACTATGGCTACGAGGAGGGCCTCGACCCGCTCGGCGAGACGTGCGACGACTGCCTCGCGCCTGCGGACTGGGGCTCGTGCCCAACCGGCGAGTGGGACGACTGCAACGGCATGTACCAGTCGCCCATCGACCTCGTTACCGCCGATGCCTACACGCCGGCTGCCGGCAAGACCCAGATCGCACACTCATACGCGCCGGACTCTGGTCTCGAAATCATCAACACGGGTCACAACCTCGAGGTCGTGCTTACGAGCGCCGCCGGCAAGGTTGTGCACAAGGGCCGCGACTATGTTGCGCTCCAGTTTCACTTCCATCTTCTGTCCGAGCATACTGTTGATGGCGAATACCATGTGAGTCTTTGACAGGATCGCTTGTCATCGGTTCTCAGGATGGCGAGATGCACATCGTGCATGCCGCTTACGACGACGAAGGCAGTATCGACAGCCTCTTGGTCGTCGGCATCTTCTTCAACGTGACCGGGGATGAGGACAATGCGTTCCTGGAGACCATCAAGTGGGAGGAGGCGCCGACAACCGAGACCGATGGCGCCGGCGTGGCGATCGACGAGGACGTCGACCTCAACTTTTTCGCCGACATCTTGTCGGGCGAGTTCTGGCGGTACAAGGGCTCGTTGACCACGCCGGCGTGCTCGGAGATCGTCGAGTGGCATGTGATGAAGACAGTCTCGCCTATGTCGCAGTCCCAGTACGACTACTTCCAGAGCATTTTTCCCAACCCCTCGAACGTGAGTCTCGTGCTTTGCACCCCGTTTATCTCGCTGTTTGTCGTGCGCAGTACCGCCCCGTGCAACCGATGAACGGCCGCAACCTGCTCGACTCGGCTGTTGTACTAGGATTAGACGAGGCGTGCGTCGTTGGCGCCGACTTGTGCGGCAACGACAATAATACCCTTGAATGTACCGACAACGTCTGTGCGACGGTCGAATGTCACTATGGCTACGAGGAGGGCCTCGACCCGCTCGGCGAGACGTGCGACGACTGCCTCGCGCCTGCGGACTGGGGCTCGTGCCCAACCGGCGAGTGGGACGACTGCAACGGCATGTACCAGTCGCCCATCGACCTCGTTACCGCCGATGCCTACACGCCGGCTGCCGGCAAGACCCAGATCGCACACTCATACGCGCCGGACTCTGGTCTCGAAATCATCAACACGGGTCACAACCTCGAGGTCGTGCTTACGAGCGCCGCCGGCAAGGTTGTGCACAAGGGCCGCGACTATGTTGCGCTCCAGTTTCACTTCCACCTTCTGTCCGAGCATACTGTTGATGGCGAATACCATGTGAGTCTTTGACAGGATCGCTTGTCATCGGTTCTCAGGATGGCGAGATGCACATCGTGCATGCCGCTTACGACGACGAAGGCAGTATCGACAGCCTCTTGGTCGTCGGCATCTTCTTCAACGTGACCGGGGATGAGGACAATGCGTTCCTGGAGACCATCAAGTGGGAGGAGGCGCCGACAACCGAGACCGATGGCGCCGGCGTGGCGATCGACGAGGACGTCGACCTCAACTTTTTCGCCGACATCTTGTCGGGCGAGTTCTGGCGGTACAAGGGCTCGTTGACCACGCCGGCGTGCTCGGAGATCGTCGAGTGGCATGTGATGAAGACAGTCTCGCCTATGTCGCAGTCCCAGTACGACTACTTCCAGAGCATTTTTCCCAACCCCTCGAACGTGAGTCTCGTGCTTTGCACCCCGTTTATCTCGCTGTTTGTCGTGCGCAGTACCGCCCCGTGCAACCGATGAACGGCCGCAACCTGCTCGACTCAGCTGTTGTGCTCGGTGTCGGTGAGGCGTGTGTCGTTGGTGCCGACCTCTGCGGCGACGTCGATGATTCCCTTGACTGTGTCGACAATGTCTGCGCAACCGCGACGGTAGAGTGTCATTATGGATACGAGGAGGGCCTCGACCCTCTTGGCGAGACGTGTGATGACTGCCTCGCACCTGCGGACTGGGGCTCGTGCCCAACCGGCGAGTGGGACGATTGCGACGGGAGCTACCAGTCACCCGTCGACCTCGTCACCGCATCCGCATTCACGCCCTTGGCTGGCAAGACCCTAATCGCCTTCTCGTACTCACCTGACTCTGGCCGTGAGATTATCAACACGGGCCATAACCTCGAGGTCGTGCTGTCGAGCGCTGCGGGCAAGGTCGTCCACAACAGCCGCGACTACATAGCACTCCAGTTTCACTTCCACCTGCTTTCAGAGCACACTGTCGATGGCGAATATCACGTGAGTTTGTGCTATGATCGCTTGTCATGGCCTCCCAGGATGGCGAGATGCACATTGTGCACGCCGCTTACGACGACGAAGGCGGCATCGACAGCCTCTTGGTTCTTGGCATTTTCTTCAACGTGACCGGCGACGAAGACAACTCATTTCTGGAGACCATCAAGTGGGAGGAGGCGCCGACCACCGAGACGGAGAGTGCCGGCGTGGCGATCGACGAGGACGTCGACCTCAACTTTTTCGCCGACATTCTCTCAGGGGAGTTCTGGCGATACAAGGGCTCGTTGACCACGCCTCCCTGCTCTGAGATCGTCGAGTGGCACGTAATGAAGACGGTCTCGCCCATGTCACAGTCACAGTATGATTACTTCCAGAACATTTTCCCCAACCCGTCGAACGTGAGTCTCGTGCTTTGTAGCCCATTAACCCACCAGCCTCTTGCGCGCAGTACCGCCCCGTGCAACCGATGAATGACCGCAACCTGCTAGACTCGGCGGTTGTGCTAAGCGCTAGCGAGACGTGCGTGGAAGGCGCCGACCTGTGCGGCGATGGGCTCGAATGCTCGGAGTCTGTTTGTGTGGAAGTCGAGTTGGTCAGGGAGTCAACTCGTGGCTCTTCCAAGAACAACAAAACTGTCAGCAAGAGTAAATATAGGACTGCAATTATCGTTTCCGTCCTCGTTGTCTTCTTTGGGACGATGTGCATTATGCTCGCGTTGTTCACTTGCTACCGGAAAAGACTCTCCACCAAGCGCCCAGAGTCAGCAAGCTCCTTTCAAGTTGTTAAGCAGAAGGGTCAGGACGACGACCAAGAAAATACCGATGGGGATCTTTTGCGCTTAAGCGCCTAGAGAGACTCGCGGATACCCACATGATGCTCGAAAATGTTTTTAATACGCCGACTGCAACTTGGACGCTGCTTCTCCGAATTTCATTCTGCAGATGTTGTTTCTTCTGTGCCTTAACGTTGTTATGTCTCAGTCGTACCATCCAAGTCTTGCAAAATTTTTGTTCGTCTAGTTCTCCTTCTTGATCGTGTACTACGCTACAATATGTATGATTTGCCGCACCTTTTTTTGGTCCCAGCTTGTCGGCGTGCTCAAGATAGAAGCTTCGCCGTCGTCGCCATTGGTACTTGCTATTTGCGCGTGGCTTCGCTTCGCCGTCCTTTTGACTCTCAATCCGTTTTTCTTTAAGCAGGACTTCCCTTTCCGACAAGCAGTCTGAGAATATAGAACTCTCAATAAGTACATCCGGCACATTGGAGAGTTCAGTACGTACTTCCGGCCACTAGACATGAGGCGCAGTGTTGTTGCTGGCCGTTGCTACCTGGCAACGCCGGGGAACTTAGTCACGACGGAATTCCCAGCACATGCTGGTGCCAGGGGACCGATACTTATTATTATTATAGTGGTTAGCAACTCCAAGGCTCACCGAGACAGAATGGATGATCGCTCAAAGGAAGAGAAATAGGAGAGAAGACCAAAGACGACCGCAGAGGACGGCGATGGAGAAAGCAAGAAGAAAAATGCCAAAGCAGACGGAAAAAGGCTGGAAGAGGCGGCAACAACGCAGCGAGAAGTATGGTGAGATCAACAAAAAGTGCGCATGATGGGATGATGCGCAAGAGAGGCGAAGAATGGAGGGGACAGCAAAAGGAGCGCATGGTGGTGTGGGAGAGGCACAAGGGAGGCGCAGAACGCTAAGCCAGGGGGAGGGGTGTGGACTTGGTGGTCGAGACTTACACCTTTTGATTGCGCGAGAGTCTTACTCTCGACATAGAACGATACGACAAGAATTTCTCTTAACGGCGTTTTTTCTTTGCTCCCACTACAGCGAAAAATGCGTGATGCGTACTGTGAATTGTAGAGTCTTAAGAGAATACCATGCCCCTCCGTGAAGGCGGTCTTTCGCTTGCGGAATGATGTCTCTAAGAGGATATTTCTGGGAGCATGCGCGGCGGATTGCTTTTGCTCCACCGCCCATCCTCACAAACCGCGTATGTGTTCCTATGGAGCTTGCAAGTCGCCGGGCGTGTTGTGCTCCCATTCTCTCGAGGCTATGAAAGGCCGACACCAATCGGCCACCGACTCTCAAAGTGCATCTCTACCCGCCGTCGATACGATAAGATGGCTCTCTTTTTTTAGCGCGAGCTCTAGAGCGTTTTGAGGGAAAGAAGAATGAATTTCCCGTCTTAAAAGGCCGACAGATCGAGCCCGGATCTCGATCACCAGCGCCCTCACAGATCGTAATCGACGGACGACTTAGGCTTCGGGTTAAATGGCTCATATTGAGATGGGCTCACTCGACAGTAGGCGACCGAAATTCTTAAGACGCATTTTCCATATGCTTGCCAGCGGCGATCAGGTCGCTCTGTGGTTTAAAGCGACCACAACGGCGATAACGAGGATCCTTCTTGGTGGTGGCGCTTGCCTGGTCGAGACGTTGGGGCGGCGGTCGCGCATCCTGCCTGAGCCGGCAAGTGTCGACAGGGGCCGCGCGGATAAGCTGGAGGTCGGGCGCGCGGCGCGAGTGCTGGGACAGCGACCCTAGAGAAACAGGCGTGGGTGAAGGAACTACGCTCGCGTCGGCGGGGTCGACGTTGAGCGCCAGATTGAGTACTTCGTCATTGATAAAAGCTTCAGGCGCTTGTTGCTCAACAACTTGGTTTCGGACGAGCGGCAGAGACGAGCTAACTCGCGGAAAGCAGAGCTGTCTTCGCGATCTCGAAGGTGGGCTCGGAGCGACGCCCGTAGGACAAGTGATAATTCCCAGACGCGGCGAGCAGCGTTGCCTCCGACACGCGCGATCGTCCCTCCGCGCGAGAACTCGCCCGGGACGACACCTTCACGATCGAGTCCCCTCGTTAAGAAACGCGATGTCCGAGTATTTACGCGTGTTGAATGAGCCAAGGTCGCGTACGTCGCTCACACCCCCGCGCCGCTCGATGTCAGTCCAGAAGCACACCAGGAGCAGGCCCGGAGGGCTCTGCGTCCGGCATCTTCTCGTCGTCGAGAATATCACGCTCTCGATCATCGCCGCCGAGACGGCGCCGCGACGACGAGAGTCCGTCGAGTGCGCTTTGGGGTCGTTTCTTCGGATCTAATAACGGTAACTGTCACTTTCGGCGGCATCCGCCACTTCTTCGGCCGGCCGTTTCTCCTCAGCACGCTTGTCGCTTTCAATCTGTGTATTCGTAGGACGCCTTCGCGGCGCCAAATCCTGGCCGCTAGTCGCGGTCACCGTGTTACTGCTACGCGCTGAAACACGCTTATTGGTTGCACTTACGTGGTATACGTGGTTGCTGACGTCATCAGAGTCATCGAATGGAGCGCACTCGGAGTCGAATGACTCTCAATCACCGTCGAGGCGGGGCGTCGAGGCGTGAAAGCACCCGCATACCCGACCGAGGATTCAACGGCCTTTAATAATTGAGAGTCGTGCGTCAAAGACTCACGCGGTCGGACTTGCGCTTATCTTGAGCCTCCGTAATGTAAGGAGACCCGCTAAAATTTGAGCAATTCCGTCTTGAGCGCTGTTCACTACAAGCGCCAAATCATCAAAGTTGCAGTATTTGCTTTACTTCGATTTGGTCAACTTTGATTTTCAGGCCCTTATTATAAGTTAACAAGTGCAGGCCAGTAAGTTCACCTACTCCCAATCTCTAACCCTAGTAAGTTCAGGTCTGGTCCCAGTAAGTTTCATATAAGTTCACCTGGTCAGTAAGTTCACCTAGCTCACACCAACTCCTTTGAGCTCGTCGCTCTCGCCTCCGCCAATCTAAGCTGCTTTGATCCGCACGCGCTGCCAACCTTTGAGTTTACTCTAAAAACCCTTTACTCTAAAAACCCCAGTATGTTCACCTGGTCCCAGTGAGTTCACCTGGTCACTCAGTTCACCTAGTCCCAATCTCAAACCCCAGCAAGTTCAACTGGTCCCAGTAAGTTCACCTACAGTGCGCGTGTAGACGCCGGGAGGGGGCTTATCGGTATTGCGCAGCACGTGTGGGGTAGGGTGGAGTCGTCGACTCAGAAGAGCATATCCTCGGGGTTGCCGATCGACAGAGAGCCACGTAGAGCTGGACGTGGCAGAAGACGGGCTTGGGCAAGAGGACGCCGACCTCGCGGGGCGTCTGCCTCTGGCTCTTGTTGATCATTTGGCGTCGGTGGGCTTGAGGGATACAGGTTGGAGGAGCCTCGGTGACACGACACTATCGATGATGTATCGGGTGCCGTTGCAGTGGCCGTACGACGGGTCGAGGTTGCGAAGACTTTAAGCTCGAGATCAAAGTCAGCATGCCGTTGGTTGTCAGGGACTTGAAAACTCGACTGTGAAGAGCGAGGCGTCGTATTCCGACCCAACCTAGTCGGCCGAAAAGAACTCCGACGCCTCGTCTCCGGGAAAAAAAGGCCGCGGTCATGCGCGCGTTGTCAGCATCGACAACATCGTTTCGACGGGGCGTGAGAATGGCGCGCTGAAAGAGCCGCCGCGGGTCGTGGAAATAGTCTGCGAGGTCGCCGTAGACGGCTTGGAGGATCAATGCCTGGTTCGCGGGCCTACCTGATCCTTACCCTAAATCGTGGGACAAATAGACAATGCCCAACAAACCCACCCACATGCTCCCCACACACACCCCCCTCTTAGCAGTCGACATTCAAAGACAAACAGACAAACAGACAAACAGACAGACAAACATCTGTCGATTAGTAGTGAGGATTCGTCGGGGGCTTACATAATACAGCCCGTGCCAGGGTTGGGTTCGTCACATGCCAAAGAGGGGAGATTGGCTTAAGAGAATCGGTTTGCACATCCCGGGCCCATGGCAGTCGATGCGGCGTCGCTTGAGTCGACTTTCGACTGGCGAGGCACGTTCGCGGGACGTCCGGGGGAGTCGTCTCGTCGTCATCCATCGCATAAAATTTGCGAGTTCGGTACCGTCGTCCGTCTCGCAAGGCCGTCGTCTTCCTCTTCGTCTTCACAGCGGGCCGGTGGGTTCAAGGCGTGCACGCGGCGTTGAAGCACAAGCGCTCGGGTTCGCAGTGGTCCGTTCAAACGACAAGCAAAAGCAATAGTGGGTGGTTTTAATTCAACTTGGACCCGTACGCCATCACCTCAACAGACGACGAATCTTGGCATGCGTTGAGGTCGCGATCTCCGCCACCGCTTTATTCGCAGTCGAAGCCCCTTTTCGCGACCTCGCCGAGCGTCATGTCGATGAGCGCGTCCATGTCGCCCGAGTTGTCGATCGTGCGGGCGACGGTGCAACTCGAGTACCCGACAGCGTAGTTGTTGATCAAAGTCTTTTCGGACACCGACGGGTCGTTTGGGCTCGACCAGACTACCGCGCGTTTTCGTCGGCGCCGTAAGTGAACCGCGCCAGGCGGCGACATCGACGTGCAATACAGGACGACGAATAGCTCGCCGTCGCAAAAAGTTCAACTTCGGCTTGTTGAAGTTTTCTGACATACTCCCAACTGAACCTTGCAGATCGGGCGGTCGACTTCAAAAAATCCGAACAAACACGTGTAATTATGTATGTAAGACATCTTGTGACGTGGTACATGCGACGAAGGGAAGTCTCAATACACCTGCCCGTTTCTGGAGCGCCAGATGCAACCTGTATACAGACAGACACACAAAACCACCCACATCCTTCATGCACCACACTCTTAGCAGTCGACCTTTAAAGACACACATTTTGCACGAGTTTTGGGAGGGCGGATGATGATAACCATTCGTTGAACGAGAAAGAGATAAAGATAATATGATAGTTTAGTCGCATATCCAAAGCCCTGGTCGCACGTCGCACCCCCCCCCCCCCACCGCTCTTTGCAGTTGACCTTGACATAACCCAACGACTCGTCACTTTCGCACCTTATTAGCTGTCAAAAGACGCACCAAGGCGGAATTCTCATGATGCTGTGGTGGTGCTGGCTTTGGATCGCGATGGTCAGGGGCGCGCAGCCCGATGTGATCATGGAGGCCGCTTCGGTGTTGCTGGAGGAGTACGATTGCTCGGGATCGTGCTGGGTTGGCGTGAGCACGACAGTGCTAATGAACTCCTCGCTGTATATTCCCGCCGATGTATTCGTTCGGCTGACGTCGTGGCCTCTGGATCGCCGCGCGTCCGTGGTATCGGGTGGCACTCAGCTTCTCGTGGTTGACGGCGCGCTCAGCGTGGAACACATCGACCTCGTCGGCTCCAGTCCCCTCGCCGTGTTTGGCGACGGCGGGTGCGTCGCGGCCAACGCCGGGTCGACGTTGAATATGACGAACGTCAGCGTTTGGAATTGCACGACGAATGGCAACGGCGCTATCTGGGTGGACGGAACGGCGCACCTCCGCGACGTGACCGCGTTTTCCTGCATCTCGCTAAACGGCGGCATTCTCGCAGGTGCCGGGTCGGTCGTCGTCGAGGATAGTCTACTGGAAACTTCCATCTCATATTTCGACGGGGGTTCGATATACGTGCAGGGGACGACAACTCTGAGCGGGACCACGACGCTGAGGTCGAGCGTATCTTATTATGGAAACGGCGGCGCCGTCGCCGTCGACGACGGGCGCCTGATAGTGCGCGACGAGGCGCTCATCACGGAGACGCTGTCGCTAGGCGACGGAGGCGCGGTGTTTGTCGGCAAGAACGCGTCCGTCGCTCTCGAGGGGGAGGCCGTCATCTTAGATGCCGGCGCCTATGGGAGTGGCGGCTGCATCTACGCTGACGAGGGCGCGATCGTGTCGGCGCGGGACGGCGCTCGATTGGAGGACTGCATTTCGCTAAGTACTGGTGGCGCCGTCGACGGCGCCAAGAGTTCCTTCGTGGTCTTTTCCAACGGCACTGTGAACGGGAGTTTCGCGTTGGCGGGCGGTTGCATCGCGAGTCTCGGGGTCGTTCTGCTGACTGGCAACGCCACGCTTTTTGGGTGCGACGCTACTCTCTACGGCGGCGGTATATACGCGGCACCGGGCGCGACCATGGTCGAGCTTCGCGACACGGCGCGCATCGTCGAGGCTACCAGTGGGACGTACGCGGGTGGGGTCTACTTGGGTTCAGGACGACTCGTGATGCATGACGATTCCGAAATCGTGGACTGTTCGGCCGACGATAGCGACGGCGTCGGCGGCGCCGCGTATGGTGGGAATAGTACATCTGTTGAGCTGCGCGATCGCGCGCGTGTTGCGCGCTCGACGGCTGGCTTGAATAGCGGGTGTATCTCAGCCGGGACGGTCGTCTTGCGCGACAGCGCGTGCGTTGATTCGTGCGCGACACTCGTCGGGTCGGGTGGCTGCGTTTGGACGCGCGAAAATTTGACGATGCGCGACGACGCTCTCATCAGCAACTGCATCTCCCCGCTATTTGGTGGCTGTGTCTCTACCTATGGTGGCGACGTTCTTCTCTGGGGGAATGCAACGCTCGCTGACTGCGAGGCCCCCGTAGGAGCGGCAATCTCGTCGAGTAGCGACGGCGCTATCGACCTCCGCGACCAGGCGAGGGTCATTCGAGCTTCTTCGACTTTCGGGGCTGTCTACGTTGGGATCAACGGGACTCTTACCATGACGGACTTCGCCGTCATCGAAAGCTGCACCGCCTCGACGGCGGGTGCAGGCATCTACGCTTTCGTGGGAGCTTGGATCCGTCTCCGAGAACAAGCGTCGGTCCACAACTGCAGCACTCAAAGCCAGGGAGGCGGGTCTCACGCCAGCAGCGTCTCTTTATCCTAGTGTTTCCATCATCATCATCATCATCATCATCGGTTGTGCACAACTCGTCGTTACGCACAGGATCTACCTCGAGGGGGATGCGGGGCTCGTCACGCGCGGCAGCCGGATATCGCATTGCTCGGCCACGTATGGCGGCGGGTACGAAAAAAAATTATTTTTATATTCGTGATTTCACCGCTCCTGCTGCTGCTCTAGGATCCGCGCGGGGCCTAACAGCACTGTCGCGTTGACAGGGACTCGGATCGAGGCATGCTCGGCCACATACGGCGGTGGCGTCTACGCCCCGGGTAGTCGCACGACGATTAGCAACAGTACGTTTGCCGACTGCGACGCGTCGGTCGCCGGCGGGTCGTTATTCACGGGCGACAATGCCTCCGTGTTCGTCAGCGATTCGGAGATGCTTCGAAGTCACGCGGGTCTGAGGGGTGGGTGCGTGCGCGCTGGCAGCGCGTACTTCGAGGCCGTCAATTCGACCTTCCACACGTGCTCATCGTCTCAAGGCGGCGGTATCCACGGTGAAGGCCTTGCATTATATAACCCGACGCTGTCTTTGACTGACGTTCGAGTCACCGACTGCTGGGCCGAGAACGACGCGGGCGGGGTCTACTCGGACGGGACGACGATGCTGCTTCGGGGTCGCACGGTGATCGCGAACTGCAGCGCCGCATTCTCCGGCGGAGGTGTGTCCCTCCCTCCCTCCCTCCCTCCCTCCCTCCGAGCTTTTGTCTTTTAGGTGTCTACGGCATATCGGGGGCCCTGATCGAGCTGTCTGGAGAGACGCGCGTCGCCGATTCGAGTGCCGGCGAGACCGGAGGGGGGGTGTTCGCGCAGTCGTCGTCTCGCGTCGTGCTCCGCGGGCGCGCGAGTATCGCTACGTGCCGCGCTGGGCGCGGCGGGGCCGCACACGTCCAAGGGGGGTCGACATTGACGCTGCTGGACTGGGCCTCGCTGGTTGCGTGCGTGGCAGAGTCTGACGGCGGAGCGGTCCTCGCGACGACGAGTTCGACCGTGCGGCTCTTGGACGCGACGTCGCTGCTGAAATCCAGCGCTGGCGGGCGTGGCGGTGGCGTGCACGCGCAGGAGAGTAACGTGGTGGTTCGCGGGGGGGTGCGCGTGGCGTGGAATTCGGCGGTTGGCGACGGCGGCGGCGTCTCGCTCCGAGGCGCGTCGAGTGCTCTGTACGCGAGCTCGGCGTGCCATTTTTATCAGCTCGCGCTCGACTTGACGGCGGAAGAAAGTACAAAAATCTCGGTGCTCGTGTCGACGGGCGAGCTCCGCGAGAACGAGCCCGACGTCCGCGGGCGCTCGATGCTTTTCGCGCTGACCAACGAGGACGTCGGCAGCGAGACGGTTTATCACGCGTGCCTCGAGGTCGGCGCCGCGTACGTTCTCGAAGGCTATTCTGACACTGCGTTGGGGTGGGGGGGCGCAACTGCCGCACTCAACGACCCCGACGACGACGACGCGAACGTCTTTTTGAGTCTCGCGGAGGGCGAACACGAGGCGAGGCGCGCCTTTACCGTCCCGATCGAAAACACGTTGTCGTGGAGTCCGATATGGGAGCACAACAGCGCGTACCGCGGCGGCGCCGTCGCGCTCTCGGAGTCTACGGTCGCGCAAGTCGACGACGTCACGTATGAGTCTAACTTCGCGACGAGCGCGTCCGCGAAGGACGGCGGCGGCGGTGCTATTTACGTTGCCGAGCTCGCGACTCTCGGCGTCACGAACGCGACGTTCGAGATGGACACGGCGGCAGACGGCGGCGCGGTAGACGCGGCTACCTTGAGCGCCGTCGAAATTTCCGGCTCTGTCGCGCGGGGATGCGAGGCGAGCGGATCGGGCGGTTTCGCGAGACTGAGGGGCGTTTCGCGCGCGACCATCGACGACTGCGTGTTCCGAGGCAACGCGGCCGGCGACGAGGGTGGCGCGCTCGCCGTCGCCGACGTGCGCGGCGACGTCACCGCGACGCTCTCGAACGTGTCGTTCTTCCAGAATGACGTCGGGGGGTCCGGCGGGGGGCTCGCGCTTCGTTCGTCGAACGCCGATCTCCGAGGCGTCGCTTTCGTGGCAAACCGTGCCAAGAATGGCGGCGCGCTCGCGATGCTCGACACCGCGGAATCGTCGGTTTCGTTCGTGTCTGGCGACGGTTGCGCCAACGCGACGATCGAAATCGATTTTCGCTTCACGACGGCCAAGTGTTTGCCGTTCGATTTTTTCGGCGACGGCATCAACTCGACGTGCGACGTGATTACTGCAGGCTGTGCGGCGTACCAAGCCTTAGCGGGTTTTGGCTTCCCCAACACGTCGACGACGGTCGCGTCCCTGGTTGATTTGGTCGTGAGTTTGGGCATCGAGTCCTTTCTCGAAGACGAAATCGAGGCGGCAGTTTATAACGATGCCGAGCTCGTCCGAGTCCTACGAGAGTTGGCGGCCGCTGCGGACGCGTGCGCGGGGTGCGCGTGCTACATCCAGCAGGAGCGCTACGTGTCGCTGCGCAACGTCTCCTCGGGAAGCGAAGTCGCGAGAGTCACGCCGCGAGCCGGCGCTCTCGTCCAGTACGACTACTGCTTGACGCGAGGCGCGTACGCGCTGCGGGCACACGACGCGCTCGCGGAGAGCTGGTGGAACGGCACCTACCGCCTGATTCTCCACTCGCGCGACGGCGCGAATATGCGCGCGTACGAGGGTGCTGCTGTGCGAGGCCACGAGTCAGCGCGGCTGCTCGTCGTCGTCGGGGCTTCGGACGTCGCCGCGCCGTCGTCGGTCGTGGAAAACAACACGGCCAACCAAGGCGGTGGCGGGGCGATCTTCATCGACGACGGCGTCAACGACACTTCCTTCAAGGGCACCGTCATCGGATTGGACAAGAACTCCGCGCTCTACGGCCCGAAGATGGCCTCGCCCGCTCGCCGCCTGCGCGCCGTGGACGGCAAAACCGTAGTCCGCGCGCGGAGCGGATATGCGATAGGCAACAACAGCACACTCGCGGTCGAGCTAGTTGACGCATTCGACCAACGGGCCACGGCGGTGAACGAGGAAGCTACCGCTATCGCCGAAGTCCACAACCCGCCCAACGCCACGATATCAAACAACGTCAAACTCTTCGCCGCTGGCGTCGCGACCTTCGAGGATGCGACCGTCACCTTGGCCCCTGGAAGTCGCGTGACCGTCGATGTCAGCTCGCCACTTGCTACGCTCTACGACATTGAAGAGCGATTTTCCGTCTATCTCGACGAATGTCGTTCGGGGACCGTCCAAGAACCCGTCTCGACGACAACCTCGTGGTGCGCTCCGTGTGACGTCAGCGAAGCCGTGTCGAAGAACAAGAAACCAAACTCCTCCTCCTCATACAGACAGTACCACAGGTCGGCGAATATTGGTGGAAAGGCAGCTGTCACGCGTGCAACCAAGGTAATCGATCCTCTCAACCGTCTTTGTCTGTCTGTCTGTCTGTCTGTCTGTCTGATGACGTCGCCCTTTTTTTTTTTCAGGAATGGACTGTTCCGAGCTGGGCCTTGCCCTCAAGTTCGTGCCCGTGAACAAGCGCCGCTTCCGCACGACCGCAACCTCCGAGAAGACCTACAAGTGTCCGTCAAAGGGGAGCGGGTGCCCTGGCGGGAACGTAACCGGCGACGCGTCGTGCGCCAAAGGGTGCGACAAACGTCCTCTCGGCACTTCCCTTAGTCGCGTGGCGCAGTTATACCGGGATTGTGTGCGGGGCCTGCGATGTGCGCTACTACCCACGAGCCGGAAGCGATGGCCGACTCCGCTGCAACCGTTGCGACAAATCGCTACGGCGCACTACTCGCGTCTTGCTCGCCACGATTGGAGGGCTCGTGGTGCTGTGCGTATGCTGCGCCATAGCTACACGCCATGGCCACGACATCGTACGCTGGTGTGAGTTTATGCGTGCCTTGCTGTGATCATCAATAATTGCGGTTCTTCTTCTTCTTTCGTGACGAAAGTGTGCCTAAATTTCGTTCGCAGTCGTTGACGATGCCAAACTTTATTCGAGAAATCCTGAAGGATTTCAAGCGGGTATCCAGAGCCCAGCGGTGAACGCCCCCCAAGTCGCTGGCAACGCTCCCGTCAAATACGATTTGGGGTCCTGGGATAGGCGCGTGCCGCCGTATAATAATAACACTATAACTCGCGAAAGAGATGGCAAAGGTGGCACGCTGGCACGGCGCTGGTCACGTTGAAGCAACTTGTGGCGCTCTATCAGGTGTGCATTGGACGACGCTCTTTCTTTAACCTCTCTCTTTCCTTAATAGATGCTCGCGGCGATGCCGGACGTCTTTGGAGACGATTTCGAGGTGCCGTCAATCTACGCCGTACTTACGAGGTTCATGGGTCTTTGTGGCTTGAATTTGGACAAATTGATGCCAATTCGCTGTCTCTTTCGCAACTCGAATCATAACTATTTCTTTCTGCGCCTTGTTGTTTTCGGACTGTTCCCGTTTGAGGCGATCGCCCTCTTATGGTGCCTCGGGCTGGGTTTACCTTACCTGCGGCGCCGTCTGTGCGGAGACAGTGGCCTAGACGACAGTTTCGACCACGACAGCCGTCGATTCGCGTTCCAACTGGCCATATTCTTTTCGTACCTTGCCTTTCCAACGTGCGCATTCTCGGCTGTTTCGTCGCTCGTCTGCGACGGCTACGACCGCGGCTACGAAAACACGGAGAAATTCTTGCGTGTCGCGCGCGACATCAACTGTGACAGTGCGAAATATACCAACAAAATTTTCCCTTTCGCCTGCTTTTCTGTCGTACTCCAAGGCTTGTTGTTTGTTGCATTTTGTGGTTTGTTGTTCAAGTACAGAGACGACCTGCGAGACGCGGGCAAAGAGTATTGGGAAAAAACCGTCCTCGACCAACGCACTGCCCTCCAGAACGAACTTTGGCATGTAGAGCTCGAATGCCTCGAAGCATCCAAAGTACACCAAGCGCTTGCCGCCGAGTCTCGCGCGAGCCGGTTTTGTACCCAGCACGGAGCATCGACCCAGACACACGGAGCGTTGACCTTCCAATTCTTGTGGTCAGGATATCGCGCGAACTGCTACTGGTGGGAGTGTCTCGAGCTTGTAAGGCGACTGTTTCTGACGGCGATCATCAGCGTGTGCTGGCCCGGCTCGAGGCTCCAAATTGCGCTTGCTCTAACCGTCTCGATCTTGTACATTCCATTGTGCAGCTGGTTCCGTCCGTTCATCTACCTGGGAGACGAGATTGTCTCTACTGTCACCAACTGGGCTCTCGTAATATCCTACTTCGTTAGCCTCATGCTTAACGCCCGAATTGGGTTTTCGAGGAAGAGCTCCTCAGCCAAAGTTCTACTCGTCGGCGCCGCGTTCATGCCGATTTTAGCAGTATTGTGCTGTTTGCCGTGGAAGCCAATGCGCAGGTGGCTTGGGCCTTTTTGTGTAAGGTGTTTCAAAACGTGCAAACATGTTTTTCGTGCGCTGTACCGCAAGATGCAGAGTATGGTTGGGCGTATATTGTTACATTTTCCCAATTGAGGAAAGTCACATTCTTCTTCTGAGATAATAATGGTCTTTGGCTCGACTTCACTTCTTCAGAGAGTTGACCCAAACCGCACACGACTCTCTCTGGTACTACTTCTTGTACACCACACTCCTTTTCAACTTTCTTATGAGGGTCTTCTCTCCGAGATAATCACGGCTTTCCCTCATCCTTGCCCTTCCTTCCTGCTTTCAATTCACCATGACAACAAGATCGTCTGGTTCATCCATCCGACCTATTTATTAGGGGAAATCCGCCCTTGCGTGCTATCCGCCCTTGCGTGCTGTACGGTACAGAGTCTATTGTTTACATAGCACAGTAGCTTTGTCCCTCGTTGTCAGAGCAGTGTGAAAACTTCTCGGAGCTTAATCCCTGCCTTGTGTAGTAGTAGCACGTCACATGCGGGATGGTCTAGTCACACCTAAGACCGCACGCGGCCTCTACCGTACACCCGGAGGGGCTCAAATCTCTCCGACTACACGGTGCGGAACGCCTAGTTGATGTTGTGGCTTGTCCAATGCCCTTCAAGACAAGAAGCTCAGATTATTTTGGCCATCCTGCGACAGTGTGACGTTGCGGGCTGCTTAACATCTCCCGGTAGAGTTCTGTAGTAGGTGGTCGGTCACCTTTTATTCCGGACCTTCATCGTACTCTCTTTTCTCACTCAGCAGCCTGCGAGCTATTCAGGGCCTTTGCCTGCTTCCGGATTCACCTCCCTTACTAGTCGGCTCTTTAGCAGTCCCTTGCTCCGCAGTCGGCTTATATCTAGGACCCTCGTCCAATAATCATGGGCGCCAGGTTCGTGATGCTTTAGTCGTGCGCCGCTGTCTAGGATTTTTACTTTACGCCTGCGCGGCGGTATTGGGGAGATTATTTTTTCGCGTTCACGTTTTTGTCGTCGTCGTTGTTGCTTGTTGTTTTGTAGTTGTTGTTGCTGCGCGCGTCTCCCATTCCCCTGTTCTGCTAGCTGCTGTCCCGCTAGACCCTCGACATCTTGGACCAAGAGGAAGGGTCACGAGATCTACCGAGGAAAAGGATTCAAACAAAGCGCCGAAACAAATCTTCTTCTTCTTCGCCCTCTTGTCCACGTCCCTCCCTTTTTATTTGGCTTCTTTTTCGCAGTCCCCTCAGGTCTTTGCTTTTTATTTTCTCTACCCCTGCGCAACCACAATGATAATAATGAGGGATCGGTCAATTTGAATCAACGAGTCTGATTTATGTTTCGTTGCTTTTTAAGCAGGATGATGATTTGACGATGTTTGTGGAAAACCAAATTACTACAAGTAGGGGAAAATGTTGATTATTAAGGAAGTTTGATCATACATATTGGCAGAGGTCGGTCTCAACGCGTTCATGTGGCTGAACCGGATCTATGTGGCGAGTGATGAGAGTTCCGAAATTGGTAGCGCTAGTGTCGCGTAGTTTGATAGGCTGAAGCGATGGATGTCTGCCGGACCGATGGCACTCTCTTCATATCGCATTGATGTCGGTCGATCGTCGGCGTGCATTTCGGCCTCTTGGGTTGCTGTCACCGACGCGATCTCGCGGGCGCCTTTCATTCCCGTCGCGGATACTAACAAGTTGGCGGTCACCACAAACGGTGGCGTGAACTTGCTCTCGTTTCGCGTTTTATAAGAAGCTCTTTTCATGCGCAGCGCATCGGAACCATCTCGAGGCGTCGAACCCGCGCGTGCAATTCACCTTCCCGGCGTGCCCGCAACATTTGAGTGATGGTATTCCGAGACAGCTGGGTGTCTTCGCGCTTTGCCGAAATTGGTGGCACGCGGTAGACGGATTTTCGATATAGCTGGACGCGCTGCGTCCCGGAGGTCGACACTTCGTAATATGACTATAAGCTTTTCGGCGATCTTTCTTCCGGGACAGTGCGCGTTCGAGCAACGCGCGTCGCGTGTGTGGTGGAACAGCTGGCGACAAAATACCCTGCGCTCCCCCTGAACCTGGACCTGTTGGGCGCGATAGTCGATTTTTGGCAATCACGGCGCCGACCGGAGCCGCACGGCCTCAGTGCTAGCCGAGTCCAGACAGTACGTTCTGCGAAATGCCTCTGCGACGAGAAGCGCTGCGCCCGACTGAAAGCCGGTGGCAAACAAACACATCCTCGGCATCTTTGGTTCCGAACACTACGCCGAATTTTATTGCCCACGACGCCACATAGCGACCGCACCCGGGCGCCACTCCGCCGACACATCGCCGCATCCCGCCTCACCCGCCGCCTTATGGCCGCGCATCATACTGCCAAGGACACATCGTTCGGCGCATTCTGCACGGAGACTCCCTGGTCCGCGTTTCAAGACGGGATGTACAGACGAAGTTTTCGCTGTCGTTATTATTAGTCTCAGGAGACCGCGAAAATGGCCGAAGCCACAAAAACACGAATTCCACATCGCAAATTCCTTTTTTAAAAAATCCACCCGCGTTTGAACAAGGCGAATTATTATTAGGGGAAAAAGTCATTTGGTCACGAAAAAAAGTGTCATTTGGTCACGACCCTCTTTTGATTTCGGTTATTATTATTATTATTATTATTATTATTATTATTATTATTATTATTATTATTATTATTATTATTATTATTATTATTATTATGGTTTTCAACTCCCGGGCTCAAAGAGCCAGAATGGATGAGCGCAAGGAAAAAAGGAAGCAGCAAGAATGCAAAGGATATGCGCGCAGAGGGAAACAAGGATGAAACAAGAACGGAGGCAAAGGCAGGATGAACGAGTGACGCAGGGATAAGAAGAAGAGAGAGTAGCGGCTGGCGTGGTGATGAAGAAAGACACGAGGAGACGACGCTAATAAACGTCGGTTGCAGCATGATGCCAGAAATCCCAAACAGGCCTCTAAAATTTGGTCCGGGTGAGGCGGCCAAATGTCGCGAGAACATAAGGTAACCACACGTCATCAGCATCGACTTCACAAGCAACAAGGATGTCGATAAGCGCCGCCGGCAAACGACCGCGTACTACGAAGTCATAAGCAGCGTCGGTGCCGTATGCGAAGGGTAGGGCAAACGAACGTCGTGGTCGTAGATCAAGTACAAGGGCAGTGTGGGAAGCGGGAAGTCAACCCGTCCTGTAAATGTGTCAAGCTGGCGGCTACAAGCGGAAGGAACAGAAGAGTAGTCACACTACTCTGTTTCGCCGTCTTCAAAGTGGGATGTGGGCAAGTAGCCAGAGGATGGTGAAGCGACTCGGAAGAACCGGGGCGGGTGGCTAATTGCGCCATGAGGAACTTAACCTGCACGGCACGCGTCATGAATGATTTGCACGGGCCGATAAAAGATGCCCGGAAGAGCAAAGTGAGAGGATGGACATCGGCAGGCTCATAAGCACGAAGGCACGCAATGCCAAGCTGCGTCCGCAAAGTGGAGCAAACCCCATCAAACAGACGGCGCCGCTGGGAGGTGACAAACCAACGTCGGCCTTGGCAGAAATGCGTGCAAGAAGGGTCATCCGTACCCGCTCCACACCGGCCACGCGCCGCAAGGCCATCAGCAAAATATTGGAGAGACTCGACAAAGGTGAACTGGGAAGAAGATTTGCGACGTTCCGGGTGGCCTTGCACCCACTCGAGGTCAAATGAACCAAACTGTGTTGTTAAGTGTGGAGTGAAGTGCGCAATCTCATCCCAAATATCGACTGGCATGCGCTGCGAGAGGCCAGAATGTGCGAGCACAGCGCCTTTTTTGTCAAGGACAGCTTTCACGGGTAACCGAGGAAGTACATCACGAAGGGACCAATTTGTAGCTTGCGCGGCATAGATGCCCATGATGCGCAGATAGAGTTCCAGGACCGGTAGCGACCCGCAAAGCGAAAGTGTAGAGGCGGGGGGCCGCAGGATCGAAAATGACTACGGCAGCTCCGCCCCCACCTTTGGACACGGATCCGTCGCAGGCCACGTATAGATGATCGATGGGCGGTCTAGGACCACAGCCATCAAGCGCAGAACGAGGCGTGCCCACGTAGGAAACCGGGCGGCAACAGTCGCAGCGTACGTGCCCGAACCAAGGTCAGGGGGTGAGTGGAGGACGTGGGAGGCAGGGTTGGATGCGCGGCGGCAGTTATGGAAACAAGTATTTTCGTTACGCATATCAGCACGACTTACGGCAAGGAGAAAGGTTCACGATGAAACTCACCAGCGGGCGGCGGCGTTTCACAGGAGGGCGACGCATATCGACGCAAGCGACCGCAACGGCCGTGGCTTTCGGGACAAACCATGCTGCAGGATCCCAGTCAAGTGACAAATCATGGGGAAGCACGCGAACGGTCGCTCAGCCTTCGGGGTCAAAGGGTACTGGTCACCGCCAGCGCGAAAAATGATGCTGGTGTGTCTGCCACGGCCCGTGACGCCGTGGTTACGACCCTCGTACCAACCCCCTGCGAGTTTACCGTCAGCTGTACCTGGCTGCAGCTCGCGGTGATATGTCCGAAATTACAATTCACAGTCAAGCGCGTTGTCACCATCCGTGTCTTGCACCTCCTAAGCGCAGGTGGCCGTCAAACATGCACAAGGCAACGTCACCACGGATGATACCTGCCATGGCGCGATTGGCCCGAAATTCGGGCCCAATAAGGCCGGCAGCATCCACATGGAGTAATCTCTTCAAGCGCGAGACGAACCAAGCACGGTCCACCGCTGAAGGAGGAATACATGCGTCATGGAAGGTATATCCGTCCGCCGCGAGGAAGGATGTGGACCACCAGACCTCGTTCTCGCGGCACACCCGCTGCAGCTTGATAATATCAGGGACCGGCCAACCAACAGCGAGCGCAAGATTGAAAACAACAGTGCGATCAAGGGAGCGGACCACCCAAAGTAAGTTGCACGTCATTTGCAGTGGCCCATACGATGGTGCCGTCGACCTGTGCGGTCCGTGGCAATAGAGGTGATCCGTTTGGCATTTTGCAGCATGGCTGGATTCGAAGACGGGGGAACTGGCGCCAAAACGCATTTGAGCCTGACGAATGAGCGCCTCAATCAGCCGTGTCGCGAGGCCACCCCGATACAACAAACGCGCCATCCACTCCAGACGATCCGCATGAATTTTGTCAACCCAGGATGGTAAGCCGGCACCTCTGAGGTTTGCGGGTGTTTGTAAAACTAACCGATTAGTTCGTTCGCCCAAACGTGCTCGCTTCAACAACAGAGACTCCACTTCGCGTTGAAGTGAATCCACAAAGCGCTGTTCGAAACGTTCAAGACGAAAGCGATAGGCAAGCTTGCTCCAGAGCACTTGGTCAAGAAGGCAGCGTGTGCTATCCGGGGATACCGGAACGGCGTGGAGCTTAGCCACGAAATCGTCGACAATATGACGAATTGAATCTGCAACGTCAAGATACTCGCGAGCGGGAGACCACTGAATCCCCAAGTACCGCCGCACACCGTGGTCAAAGGGAATAACAGAAATTTCACCCTGTTTGGCTGATAAAGGCCCAATGTGACCCGGGTCATCAACACCGAGCTGTAAGCGTCCATGGCGAAATAACACGGCGGTATCGTCGTAGACCCAAGGCCGCCGTTTCTGTGCCGCGAGATCGAGGGGGCCCTTGAACCACTCGAGACCCAGCGCTTTGGTTTTCGTGATGTTGAATTGGATTGCGAAGAACTCAAAGAGAAGGTTGTAAACATTGACCCGTAGCTCTAAGCCGCGGCGCGTAATCGAATACCACAAAGCATCATAGCAACAAAGCATAAGCCGGCCGTGGTGCGAGCGAGGTCATGGGTGGCAAGAGTGGGAATACCAAACTCGGGTGGGCGCCGCAATCCTGACCCCGTGACTTCGAGATGGCCCTCGGGAACAAGAGGAGGGCCCGTTTGCATATCTGACAGTATAGAACAAAATGCCAACCAGATGCTAGGTGACTCGGACGCACCTTAGGCAGTACCGCGGGCAAGGGGGAAGGATCCCTCATCGTCCCCCAAGAGGGATGTTGACGTGCCGTACGCTGTGACCACCTGTGCCCGATTACCAACATCCTGTTGTAGGTTAAAACGTCGGGAAATCCAACGCGACGTAAGGCCGCCGTCTCCTTGCCTAACCAAAACAGGAGCACTATTGTAGGCCTTCGAAGTGTCTAGGGCAACTGCAAGCAAGGGCACATGTTCCGCATAGGCCGATAGGTAGATAAAGACACAAACCATTGCGAGTGGCGTCTGAATTATTCTGATTACTACTGATGGTAAGGCCAGATCGCCTACTCGAGCGAATGCACCCGACCATCAACTCGGGAACAACAACAACAACAACAACAACAACAACCGTGAGGTCGCCCTGTGGTGCGGCTCCGGCGTGGTGGTCCACGAGGGTCGCGACGATATCGCCCTCAAGTTGCACTTCCATCTTCTCTCCGAGCACGCCGTCGAATACCAGCACATTACCATACGCGACGTGGAACTTACGCGTCGGACTCGACAGTAACCGCCCCGCAGGATGGTGAGACGCACGTCGTCACGAAAGAAGGCTGCATCGGCAGCCATATTCTTCAGGACACGTGCAACGAATGCCTCGAGGCGCACAACATCGAGCCCACGAGAACGGCGCGCCAGACGACCTCAACTCCTCTCGGCGAAAAAAATTCTGGCATTTCGAGAGCTCGCTCGAGGTCGTCGAGTGGCAGCGGTGAAGATAGTCCGTGTCGCCGTAAGTTCTGTCCCCCAATCCCAGAGCGCGAGTCCCTTTGCGCGCGCCCTTCGCTCGCGAGATGCTTATTTGTCGCGCGGTACGGTCGCGCGCGACAACCGACGAATGGCCGCGACTCGCTCGATGCCAGAGCGACTGTCGCGTTGACGAACGTGTCTGCCGTGTTCCGAGCAGCAGCACTCAAAGTAGGTGGCATACAAGCTCGAGTTTTGTGATGTATGGCACGCGATGTATCAATTCGCCAACTGTGGGTCTCGAGATGACTCTAGTCGCGAGCGTCATTTCGTCGAATGTAGTGCTGTTCGATTCCCACGAGCCACCTGCAATCAGCTCGCTCGCAAATCGGCGGGCAACGCACCACCAAACCCAGACGGCGTAAGCAAAAAGAACAACGAGACTCGTTCCTAGACATCGCCTAGAGACGACTATCATTGGTCCGTTTTTGTGCGGGTTTCATTGTTGTTCATCACACACCTACTGACGCGATTTTTTCCGCAACTGCGACCGACAGTGGTGAAAAAAAAAAGACCCGGCAAGCGTTGATTTTGACACCTTACTAGTGGCTCATGAGGATGTATGGGGTCCTATGGTCTGCGGTGAGGACAATCGTAGTGCCAACAATAGATTACCTCTTGCGATCCGGGTCGGCTCTAATCGCTTCTCGGGCGGTCACAACTTTTCCAAGTCAAATAAATTGTTGGGGTTTCGTATAAAATTTGGGTCGGGAGAAACGAGGATTAAAGTGCGCGATGTCACTCACGGCTCTGGCTCTACGACCGACAGCGGTCGACGAGGGGCTACACCTGATGGTTTGTGCGCGCACTGGGCGCAAGACGCCCACAATGTGCTGCCATCGCCCCCCTTAGGTTCAATATATATCCGTTTAAGGAAACACGCGGCTGGATCGAAAGTACAACAATGCTGTCCTCTCGGGCGCATCAAGTATCTGCGCGGACGGACCGCCGCCGTAGGTACCCACTCTGTAGTTCAAAGCGGACGGACCGCCGCCGTAGGTACCCACTCTGTAGTTCAAAACGTGGGCCAAAGTGGGGGGTTTTAAAACCAACTGCTAAATAAGGGGGTGTTTTTGTCTGTCGACTGGGGGGGGTCCGTACGTTTCGTGTGTGTTAGATTAATAAGGTGTCCAAACTAAAAAATGTAGATTTCCGGTATACCGTATAGGGTTTTGCCCAAACAACCGAACTTTTTTCGAGACGAAAGCTGTTGTAACTTGTAATAAGTCTATGGTTGTGGTTGAGGTCGAGAGGCTTCGAGCGTTGGCCGGGATTCCGGCGGAGCGCTTGTACGTGCGAGCCTCGCTTCGTGGTCCGTCGTCAATCGCAGCACCCAGGGCCGCGAGGACGTCGGCTGTGGCGCTCGTAGGGCGGATAGCGCGATGGGGCGAGGTCTTGACTTTCGACGCGAGCGAGGTCGTAGTGGGCTGGAGGGTGCAGTTCGCGCTCGTCGCCGAAGCTGCACGGGCGGTCGCCGTAGCGGCCGTCGCGCTCGACGCTCTCCTCACGACGCGCGGCGGCGTGCGGCGATCGCTCGGCATGCTGTCCGGTACGCGCGCCGTCGCCGAGCTCGACGTCGTCGTTAGCGTGTTCGAGGACTTCTCCTCATCAAAAAACAAGCTTCTCAGTGCTTCGCCGGGCCGCGTCTACCTCAGACTCGATGATCACCCGAACGCCGTCGTTCGCGCGAGTCTGTTGGGTACCGGGCGTTGCACGGACGTTCGCGGCGGCGGCGGCAGTTTCGTGGCGAGCTCGAGCGTGGATGTTGACGTCCTGCAGTTCACGGTCCTCCCGGACGGCCCCTCGACGTCGCTAAACTTGGCGGCCATTCTTCTGCGCGGAGATTCGTCGTTCGTCCACCTTCTCGGCGTCGACCTCGCGGTTCGCGTCGCGGTGGTGCTCCGGGAGGAAGAGGCGCGGCTGCCGAGCAGCAAGAAGACACGCGCCGTGCGCGCGTCGGTCATCGGTGACGGTCGAGTCTCGCTCGCGAGAGACTGCGACGACCACCCGGTGGTGCTAGACTCGGAAATCGAGGTCGAACCAAACGTGCCCTTGCGCGTCGAGTACGGCGAGGAGACCTTTGTGGTGCCCCTGGACGCCCTCGCCCAGCTGGGCGGAACGGCGACCTTGGAGCTCGCGCGCGCGGTCCACCTTTGCCTGAGTGCCGCGGGACAAGACGAGCTCAAAGAGACGACGTTTTCTTCTGGAGGTTGGCTTCACGTGTGCGCGTGGCGAGCGCGACTCGCTCGTCGCCAGTCGAAAAAATCACGCGGTTGTCGGCTGAGCGCGCGAATCATGAGCGGCGTCTTCGTCGATGCAGCGCCTCTCGGACCCGTGGTCGTGGAGGGCGGTGTCGTCGAGGGCAACGACGTTCGATCAAATATTCCGTCCACTCTCGTCGTGCCTTTGGGCGGCGAGATAGACGAGCGGACGACGCCGCTCTTGCGTCTCGAGCTCCTCGCGCACAACGACAAGGACGACGTGATGGTGGTGGGAAAGACGTGGATACCTCTTGTTCCATCTCTCCTCTGCGGCGACGTGGTCAATCTCCGCCTCGGGCTTTACGACGACGACGACGACGACGACCGAGGCACTGGTACGACAAAAAAATGTGCGGATCTTCTTCTCCGAGCTCACGCCATTCCCGCGAGCACCGTACTCGCCGACATGTTGCTTCCAGCTGCATTTAGACCTTTCAAGCCCGTGCTCGCTGTGGGCGTTTCGGCGGCACGATATCTGCAGCATCCTGATCAACCGCGAGGCCGGCTCGAGCCCTTCGTCGAAGCCTCGCTTTCGTCTTCGGACGGCGGCGGCGTCGTCGTCGTCGTCCAAGGCGCGATCGCGCCTGCGGGCACCGACACGCACCCGATGTGGCCTGGCCATATTATTCGCGTCCCACTTGGTTCGACCCAGCTCTTTGACGAGGAGATGGTGCTGTCGCTCGCGGTGCGGGCGTCTACGATGGCGCCAGCCGAGAGCGTCGTCGGCGCGGCGACCGTTACGCTCTCGTCGGTGTTAAATTTGAGCGACACCTGGCTCGCACTGGTAGATGCCCGCGGGTGCAATCGCGGCGAGGTGTGCGTCTCGTGCTCGCGAGAGAGGATCGTCGACCACCGCACCAAGGGTCTCGCGGTCGTATCGGTTTCTTTGCCGAGAAACCGGGCCGACGATGCTCGCCGCGGGAAGATCAAGCGCTACGTGAGGGTCACGCCGTCGTGCCTTGCCCAAAACTTGGAGCTGCCGCAACAAATCGTCGTCGCCGTGCCCAAGTATCGCCCGCCTCAAGATGTGACGCTGCGGCTGACGAACGAGGCTGCTGCAGTAATCGCGGAGCTCGACGCGCGAGAAGTTGTCGAGAGCGCCGTCGCGCGGCCTGGCAAAGTGTCCTCTCGCGCGCACGAGGCGCTCTGCGACCTCGAGGCTGTGTTCGTGCCGCATACACAGGGATACCTGAGCGTGACTCTCGTCGATGCAGCGCTCGAGGAGGCGGCGGCGGCGCTCGCCGAGAAAGGAGCTCGCGTCTTCGCGCGCGTCGCCGTGAAGGGCGCCGGCGGTGGCGCGCACGTGCGCACGCCGACGTCGTTTTGTGGTGCTACGGCGTGGTGCAGGTCTTCTCAAGAGGACGCGCGACGTACGCCAGTGACGCTCTTCGTGAGCACCGCGCACGATGCGCTTCGCACCGATGACGAGATTGGTCTCGCCCCCACCTTGCGCGCGTCCATCCTCGACGAGCGCGTCACGTGGCGAAATCGGATCGCCGTTGGAGAGGTCGCGCTCCTCCCACTCTTGTTGGAGCAGGACGATGACGGCTCAAAGACGAAGAAAAATTCAGTAGTAGTCACGCTGGTGGACCCACTCACCGGCGCTCGTCGAGGGACCGCAACGTTCGAGACGACGTACTCGTCGTGGAGCGTTCGAGAGCCGTCGCCTTCCAAGGCGGCGGCTCTCGCCTCGCTCAAGGATGCCTCCTCCAGGAAACAGCAGCCATGGGAGCAGGTGTTCGAGGATCCAGCTTTGCGCGAGCTCTGCCCCGACGCTGACGCCGTGGCCCTGGCGCGTCTCGTCAACGCGCTCGACGCGGAAGCGGGGCGCGAGCCTTCGTTGGAAGCCTCGGGCCGCAAAGACAAGCTCCGAGTGCTGCGCGACGCGACGTTGTGGCGCACGTGGCACACTGTCCTCGTGACCGCCACCCTCTGCGCGACTACGATGAAGCTCGCGAAGATCGCAGAGCTTCCTTCGAGCCAAAGAAAACAGACTACTAAGCACCGCCGCCGCTGCTGCTCGGAGCTCGTCACTTTCTCGATCAAGTTTGAGGAAACACGCACCATCGAAGCGTTACGCGACCAGCGGGAGGCGCGGGCGCAGTTGGCACGGGTGATCGAGCCGGCACTGCTCGAGAAGAATATCGCTGGCGAGGGTGTCGTCAAGTGCCGCACGACGCCTACGTCGGCTGCCGAGGCGCGGGCCGTTGCCCGCGACCTCGGAGAAGACCATCGCCTCCGGGCCGCGCTCGCAGCCTCATTCGGCCCGTGCCGGCTGCTCGGCGTGCGCCGCGTCGCCGCCAACAAAAGAAGAAGGAAACCTACCTCTGCTTCTTTGTTGGTTCAAGCGGCTGATGCCGTCGCGAGACCCCGAGGGGAAAAAAGCAGGGTCTCGCGAGTGGAAAAAAAAGGCAGCCCGAGTCGCCTCCTCGACTCGCACGTCCGCATCGCCGCGAACCCCCGAGAAGGGCTTGTCGCGGCAACGAGGATTTTGGCGGCAGACAAGGATCCCGTGGCGGCACTCGAGGAGGCCGTATTGAAGTCGTCGCGGCGGGAGGTTCGGCACCTCGCGACTCGCCTCGAGGGTTCGCGCGATGCCGCTGCGTGCGAAGCGCGCGCCGCCCGAGTCGAGCTCGAGGCAAGTCGCGAGGCGCCACCAAGCTGGATTGTTGCAGTCCGAGAGAGCGCGGCGCTCGAGGAGGCGCGGCATCGGCAGATCGAGGCGACGGCGGCGAGCGACGCCGTCGAGATGCGCGCGCGCGCGGACGCGGCGTCGCTACGTGCGCGCGTAGCGGAGCGCGAGCTTCAAGCAGCAGCGGCCGAGGTCGAGAAGCAGGCCACTGCACGGCGGGACGCCGACGCGCTTCGGAGCAACACGACGGCGGAGCTGTTTCGCCGCGCCGCCGGTGACGCCGTGGCCTCGGCGCGGCGAACAGCTCTCGAAGAGACGCGTCGCCGTCGCGCCGAGCTCTCGGAGCGCGCGCGCCACGAGCGCAGCGAGATCGCCCACCAACGCGAGCGCGCTGCTGAAAGGATCCAGTGGGTAACGAGGGCGTGGCTCGGTAGGAGGGTCGCGCAACGCGAGCGTGCCGCTCTCGACGCGCTTCGGCGGGCGTTCCGCGCTTTCTTCCGCCGCTCGCGCGACGCCGACGACCACGCGCGCGCCGCTGCGGCCGTCGGTAAGATCCAGGCCGCGGCGCGCGGGCTTCGGACGAGGCGGCACACCTCCGCGACGCGGCGAGGTGCGCAGCGGTTGGGTGCACTCTGGCGCGGCGCGATGGCGAAGAAGAAACGGCGCCCCGAGCTCGCGGACGTCGTGGAACGCCGCGTGCAGCAGCAGACAGCGGTGCAGCGAACATTAGAAGAGCGGCGCAGGGTACGGCGCGAGCATCAGGTCGCCGCACTTGACGCGCACGCGGCTGCGCTGTCGAGCGAGTGGGGCGAGCAAGCGAGGCGAGACGCTGCAAAGCGCGTCGTCGCGCGCCGGCGCCGGGGGCTCGTGCTTATTGCCCACGGCCTCGTGCGCCTCGCGCGCCGGCGCCTCGGGTTGGCTTTGGTCCATTGGCGTCGGACGCTGCCGCTCGAGGAAGAGTCGAGCGTTAGAGAAGAAGAAGAAGTTCTGAGGCGTCGCGATCGCGCCGAGCGAGCGGGCCTCGCCGCGGGGGTTGTGGCCGAGCTGTGGTGCGACCGCATCCTGGAGGACGTGATCGACGACGCCATCGCCATCGGCGATCGGGAAGTCCACGCAGTCTACAGCAGGCTCGCGAGCGAGATCGTGTCCAACGCCGTCAACACCGTGTTGCTGGAGGACGTGGACGAGTCGGTTGAGGACTCGCCGCTGCGCGCTACGGAACGGTGCGGTTCCGACTGGTCGAGTCCGACGGTCTACTACGAAGGCCCCGGGTTCTACTTCTTTGAAGACGACGACCACCCCGCCTCTCCGCGATAAAAAAAAACCCGGGCTTGTTTTTGTTTGTGGCAGTTCTTCCGCGCATAATAATATCTTGTTGTTGGAAGGCCAATCATTTCTGAACATGGGAGAGCCGAATTTTAATAAACGAAGACGTCGTATGTGCTAATAAAAGTCTTGTTATTATTATTATTACCAATACGACGACGACGACGATTGAGATGGCAGGCAGCCCGTTTTCCGAGTACCATGCTGTGGTGTTGTCATGTTATTACATGTACCACGGGGCAGTAAGTAATAAGGAAGTAGTGCCCTCCGTGCATGCACACGACACGTATTATTGCGCGTGTGTGTGCCCCCTGAATGAAATGAAGAATACTCTCTCTCTCTCTCTCTCTCTCTTTGCGTTATTGTGCCTAAACCCTAAGCTAGCGATATTATTATTATTATGCGTCGTCGTCGTGCCGTGGGTTGACGAGAGGGATGAGCAGCGAGGGTACAAATCAGCGCATGGAGGCGATCTTGAGCGCGCTGCTGCACCCCGACACGCGGCAGATCAAGCAGGCCGAGGAGGCGTTGAAGCCGGTGTTGAAGAAGGCGGGGTGCGTGCCGGCGCTGATGTATCAGCTGGAGATGTCGGGGAACCCGGCAGTCCGGCAGATCGCGGCCGTGGTGCTGCGGAAGAAGATCGTGAAGATGTGGCGTAAGCTGAAGAAGACGACGCAGCAGCACGTGAAGGAGGTGTTGTTGGCGCGGCTCGCGAACGAGCCGGAACGGGCGGTGCGCAAGTCGATCGCGGCGCTGTCGTCGAGTCTGGCGCGCGTACTGTTGCCCGGGGGTAGGTGGAACGAGCTGTTGCAGTTCATATCGCAGTGCGCGTCGCACGCGTCCCCCGCGCACCGCGAGCTGGCGCATCTGCTGCTGCTGCAGTTGTCGGAGACGGTCGCGCGAAACCTGACGTCGCAAGTGGGCGAGCTAGCTCGGCTGTTCGCGAGCGCGCTCGGGGATCAGGATCGGTCGGTGTCGGTGATGGCGCTGCGGGCGTGCTGCGCGTTCGTTGCGACCCTGTCGACGGACGACGAGGCGTTGTTGTTCCGGGACCTGGTGCCGCCGATGGTGACCGTCGCTCGGCAGGCGGCCGAGGCGCGAGACGACGTCGTGCTTCAGGCGTTCTTCGACGCGTTCGCCGAGCTCGCGCAGACGCCCGTGCCCGTGATCGCGCCGCACGCGACGAGCGTGGTGCAGTTGTTGCTGGACGTGATGCGTGCCCCCGAAGATCTGCTCGACCGGCAGACGAGGGACGGCGCGGCTCACGTCCTCGGTACGCTGGCCGAGTGGAAACCAAAGCTGGTCGGGAAGCAGGGTTTGGTGCCGGGGATCGTGGAGGCGTGCGTGATGATCATGGCGCGGACCGACTCTTCGAAGAGCGGCGCGGCCGGCGCGCTGTTCATGAGCACGCCACTCCAGCGGCTCAAGGCCGAGGAGGAGGCGCTGCTGAGCCAGCAGCAGCAGCAGCAGCAGCAGGTCGAGAAGGACGGCGAGTACGAGGGCCCGAGCCCGCAGGAAATGGCCCAGACGACCCTCGACCAGATCGCGCTCCACGTGCCGCTCAAGTGGTCGCTCGAGCCGACGTTGGGGCTCGCCGCGCGGTGCCTGGGGGACCCCGAGCAGGCGACGCGTCGCGCGGGCGCGGCGGCGATCGGCGTCGTCGCCGAAGGATTCCAGGACGCGCTGCGCGAAAAGCACCTCGGCCAGGTCCTGCGGCTGTTGGAGGAGGCAGCCGCGCGGTCGGACGCGGCGACCCGCGAGTGCCTGTGCTTCGCGTACGGCCAGCTCGCCGAGCACTGCCAGCCCGAGATCGTCGCGTACGCGGCCTCGGTGCTGCCGGTGGTGTTCGCTTTTCTGGACGACTCGCGGGCGGCGGTCGTCGGGACGTCGTGCTACGTCCTCGAGATGTTCTGCGAGTCGATGGACGCGGGCCAGATCATGCCTTTGCTGGATCCCCTGATGCAACGGCTCCTCGCCTTGCTAGGACACCAACTTCTCGGGATCCGGGAGATGGCGGCCGCGGCCGTCGGCTCGGCCGCGGTCGCGGCGGGCGAAAAGTTCGGTCCGTACCTCGACGGCGCCGCGGGCGCCCTCGGCCCGAACATCACGCTCACCGACGAGCGCGCCTGGGAGCTGCGGGGGCGGTCCCTCGAGGCCCTCGGCCACATCGCGCTCGCGGTCGGGCCCGAGCGGTTTCAGCCTATTTGGGAACCCGCCCTCGCGTCGGCGACCTCGAATTTGAGCTCGTTCGACTCGACCGAACTCGCCGAGTATTCGTACGGATTTTTCGCCAACGTCGCCAAGGTCATGCGGACGCGCTTCTCGCCGCTCCTCCCGCAGCTCGTCCCTCATTTGATCGAGGTGATCGCGCGTCGCGACGGCGCCTCGTTCAAGTTCGAGGAGGAGGACGACGACGGACCCGCGACGGGAGAAGGCGGCGACGGTCCGCGGATGGCCTTCCTCGACGACGACGACGACGGCGGAATCATCGAGCGCGAGGAGGGTGGCGCCGACGACGAGTGGGAGGACGACCCGCCAAAACCCGCGTCGTCGTCTCCGGCCCGAGCTACGAACGACGACGACGACGACGACGACGACGACCTCGCCGGGCAGGCGGTGCTGCAGGTGAGAACGGCGCTGATGAACGTGAAAAAGGCGGCGATCGTCGCGCTCGGGAACGCGGCCGAATACACCGAGGGGGCCTTCGCGGGGTACCTCGACCAGGCCTACCAGGTGCTCAAGGAGATGACGATCTACTTCCATCACGAAATTCGCGAGCGATGCGCGATCGCGCTCCAGCAACTCGTGCACGCGGCGTGCGTCGCGCGCGCCGGCCCCGCGCTCGCCGACGCCTACAGGGAAGGCCTCGCCGCGCAGCTCGCCTTCCGCAAGCGCAAGGAGCCCCGCGCCATCAAATGGACCAAGGGCGACGCGACGGCGCGCCTGCCCGACGCCGGCCTCGCTACTTTTGCCGACGAATGTGTCGGCCTCCTTATCAAACTCGTCGACGAGGACGAGAGCAAGGAGGTGGTTGCGATCGCCTGCGAGGCCCTCGTCGAGCTCGCCCAGGACGTCGGCCCCGCCGCCCTCATACCTTCGAACCATCACCTCGCCGTCGCCGACCAGGTGGTTCGCCTCGCCAAAGGCGAGGCCACGTGCCAGACCCTCCTAAACGCCGACGACGACGATTACGACCGCGCCATCCTCGGCGTCCCCAAAGGCGAGGACGACCACCAGGACCACGACAACGTATTGATGGACAACGTCGCCGACCTCTGCGGGACCCTCGGGAAGGTCGCGGGCGGCGCGATGGGCCCGGCCAAGTCGGCCGAGCTCTTCCAGGCCTTCGCCAAGTACGTCGCCCCGCACAGATCCTCCTCGGACCGCGCGATGGCCATCGGCTGCTACGCCGAACTCTGCTCCGAGCTTCCCCCCGAATATGCGGCCCTCCAACACTTCGCAACCCTCCATCCCCTCCTGGTCCAGGCCTGCGCCGATACCCACGCGAACGTCGCTCGAAACGCCGCGTTCGGCCTCGGCTCTCTCTTCGCCAACGCGCCCGCCCTCGCGCGCCCCCACGCCCCCGCCGCGCTCCAGACGCTCTGGCCCCTCATCGAGCGCGCCAAAACCGCCCCCCCCGAGCGAAAGGACGCCGACCAGGCCGCCTCCGACAACGCGGTCGCCTCCATGTGCCGCATCATCTCCATCGACTTTGACTCCGCCCCCGTCGACCAGGTCCTCGCCCTCATCCTCCCCCTCCTCCCCCTCCAGGAGGACGCCTCGGAAAACAAGACCGTCTACACCTGCCTCCTTCGCCTCATCGACCAGAACCACGCGGCCCTCGCCAATCACGCGCCTCTCCTCCAGCGCGCCATCGCCCAGGCCGTCGACCAAGCTAAAATCGACGACGACCACATCGCTTCCCTCGTCGCCCAGGCCTGCGCGCGCTTTCCGCCTCCATCCTAGTAGTCTCTTTTCCATCTTCTAAGTCTGTTGTCTTTTCGGGCGGGCGGGCGGGCGGGCGGGCGGGCGGGTTTTCGGTCGGGCGGTTGGCTGTCCTCACTCCCCCCCCCCCTTGCGAGTGCCACAGCGGGGGCGGGCGGTCGCCGACAGCGGCGCGACGATCGTGACCGATCTCGCGCTCGAATTCGGTGTTGCTGTCCTCCTCCTCCTCCTCATAATCTTCAGCATCAGCATCATCCGGCACGGCAAATGCAAGATCATCCAGCGCCTTTTTGCACGCCTTCTTACTGCACCGCTTCCGTTTTTGAGGTCCCCGCACATCTCGCAGTACTTGAGTTTGCTGGCATCGCGCGCTGCGCCGTTGACGTCAAGGCCGCAGACGCAGCCGTCCTTGCAGCGCTGCCACGCCTCGAAACATGCCGAGAAAAAAAAGCCGCGTCCATCGCGGCCCGCACAGGCCCCAGCACATCATGGCAGTGTTGCACTCGCGGCAGTCATAGGCCTTAGCCCAGCAGACGTCACCCTAGCCGGCCCCAAACTTGGTTTTGGCGTTCCCTTTGTTGTCGGCGTAGTCCACGAACTGGGGCGCCTCGTCGAGGTTCAGGACAAGGCGGGGGTCCGATATGGCGCCGTGCTCGTCCATAATCCCCGCGGTCTTGAGCTCGGCGCGAAGTTCGTGGATGCCCGCAAAGTACTCCTCGACCATCTCGTCGCAGTTCACGGCGGCACGCTTCGCCTCGATTATTTTGCTCGAGATCACTTCGTGCTGATCCGGTGCGAGTTGCGGGCGATGAAACCTACGAAAAATTCTTCCGAGGAGGGCGAATGGCCGCACACAAGTTTGTAGTTGGCGTTGTTGAACGGGACTTTCTCGCGTCCGCCGCGCCGGTTCTCAAGTCGACGATTGAGGAGTAAATTATGGCGCACTTTGACTCCAATCTCTCCGCAGCTTGGAGCGGCGCGGGCCTTGTTGCTCTCAACAATCCATTTCACAGGCGCCTGCTCCTCCTTCGGCGTGAGCGACATCCGGTCCGAGCGAGCGTGCGTCGCGGCTGTTTCATCAAACAAAACACGCTCCTTCAGTCAATCGTCGAGCTGTTTCCAGGTGATGAGCTCAATCCACTCGGGGTGGTGGTCCGTCATACACTTCTTGGCCCCTACTCCTTCCTTCTCGCAATACGCTAAGGCCTCCACGATTCTGCTGCTGGCGTTTCTTTTCCGCGTCCAACGCAGCCGTTATCTTGTTGAAAACTCGCTTCGGAGCCGTTTTTTCTCGCTGCCGCTTCTCCCGGGCTGTCATAGGGGCCCGCCCAGGCTCCTTCCGTGCCTTGGGGCGCTTCGCCACCTTCGGCTTGGCTCTGGTGGCCTTCCTAGCTGCGGAAGCTGAGTTTCGAAAGAGCGGATGTGGCGGGTGTTTTTTTTTTGTCTCGGGTGATTTTTAGTGTCGAACCGCCTTTCGAACGCCTGTACTAGTATAATAAAAATCGAGTTATTATTAAATGGATAGAAGAACCCACACAAAAACGCACCACGCCCGGTTCGGTTGGAGAATAATCATTCCTCGCAAAACGCAGGACCTCCGGTCCTCAGATGATCTGACGCAGCTAGAGAAAAGAGCTACATTGTGAAGGAAGCGCAGCCTCAATCTTCAACCCATTCTTTCAAGAGTTCTTCGCGGAGCGCGTCCGCCTTCTTCCCGAAACTCGCCAAACGGCCCTTGGCGAGCTGTCGCAGCTTCTTCATGTTCGCTTTCTCCACCGTCTCCTTCTTCAGCATGGCCTTCTCCTTCTTGTCGCTCTTCGCTTTCGCCATGATTCCTGATGTACTGCTTGCTTCAACCCCTGTGAGCGAGAGCAGGTGGACAAGACGAGGACGGGAGCGGCCTCCTTTCCCCAAGGAAAACAGGACACAGCGACACACTTCGAAGACACACACGCCGGCGGCACCACACCAGGACGCACGAAACTCTGGTCAGTCGACGACTCACTCGATGATGATGATGGACCAGCGGCAGTTAGGGTTCAATTATTTGAACCTCGCGCTAATACCCTAACGGTCCCTACCTTCTTCTTCAACCACGGGGCAGTCAGTGTACTGCCTGCCCCGTATGTGCTTAAACAATTAGATTATTCCAAGTACGTTGGTTTGTGGAGGAACTGCTTGAAGGAGGGGTTTCGTTGGAGATGGGCACGGACGAGAGGGACCGCTTCCCCCTCCTCGGCGGGGGCAGGGGGATCGTCGCGCAAGAGGAAGCGGCCCAAGGCCCGGAGGGTGTGGTAGGAGAGGTCGCGGCCGCCGGGGGCCGTGTGGACGCGGATGTCGCGGAGGCCGGCGGCCCGGAGCGAGGCTAGGGCCGCCGTGGCTACGAGGGGGGGGACAATCGCGTCATCCTGGGCGTGGGCGAGGAAAACGGGGGTGTCGGAAGGGAGCCGGCCGGGGGAAAAGAGGGATGTCGGGGAGAGGAGGAAGAGGCCCGCGGGAGGGGTCTCGAGGACGCGGAATACGTCAAAGGCGAGAGTCGCACCCTGATCGAAGCCGCCGAACCACATTTGAGCGGGGCCCAACGTCACCAAATCGGAGGCCGCGCGGAGGGCGTCGACGAAAAGATTGACGGCGCGGGCGACGGCCTTCCGGTCGGCGCGCGGCTCGAGGTCGGGAGCAAGGGGTCGCGCGGGGAAGAGCGCGCGTACGCTCGCGGCAGTCCTGACGGCGCCGAGGTCGTCGGTCTTCGGGTCCCACCAGGCGCGCAGACCCTGGACCCCAAAGGGGCCCTCGGGCAAAAAAATCGCCGCCTCCCGCAGGCCGTGGTCGAGGATGAGTGCTTTGGCTGGTGCGAGCAGGTCGTCCGTCGATGAGGCCGCGCCGTGAGCAAAGACAACGCCCATCGTCGGGCGTCGCGAAATGGCCACCACCTTGCAGTCGAGGTGTCCCAGACGGCCCTCGCGCACCCGGACCTCGTGGGTTCGTTCCTCGGCGAGGACGATCGCCGTCGCGCTCAGGAGTGCAATCTCACGGTCAGAAGTAAGCACCTTGCGAGACACCCACCCGCCTTCGCCAAGCCGGCAACGCCCGTCGCGCTCCTCGACGACCCGCACGATCGTGCCCTGGGGCAGAATGCGGACCATTCGCGACTCGAGGCCGATGCGCTCGCGCACGCAGGCCCCGCGCTTACCATCGACGCGAAATTCCATATCCGAAAAATGAATGGATTATAGGTAACAAACCACCATGGAATTACGGTTAGCAACTAACTCCCAATGTGAGGAAGCTATGACACTTACCCCTGCACCACGTCCCCATTATAGTTCTCACATCTCCATTTCAGTTCTCACATGGCACAAGTTCTCACATGGCACCAGGTGCTCGTTCACGATCGAGCCTCTGCTTGACTTCGTGGCGACACCTCCTCGGCTTCAGTTCATTGCTACGTGTTCGGTTCGTTTCGTCTACCATGTCCTCGATCGAAATTAAAGATAGCAAGCTTTCGCAAAACCTTGATGCCTTCAGCGGTGAGCGACATTTTTTTTCCACCAATGGACACGTCGTCGCGAACATGATCATCTCTACCGGCGATCACATTATCTCGACCAACGATCCTTGGACTAGCATCTCAGCATCTCGCTCTGCAGAAGCATCTCGCTGCTCTGAAGAAGAATTTCGCGTCAAGCAACAACGTTGATATCCATGAAAACCGCGACATGAACTTCACGCGAACAACATGACAACCGCGACATGAACTTCACGCGACTTTACAAGCGCATTACCGATGTCTACATGGGCCGTGGGGATCGCGTAGCGAACTTCCTCAACAAGTTCATCATCGGAGTATACAAGTTGCTCGGCATTGTACCTATCAAAGGAGTTCAAGTTGCTCGGCATTGTACCTGATCCGACGTACCCTCGAGTGTGTCCTCGCATTTGACTACGTGCATCGTGCTTCAAGCCTTACTGGCTTTGTTTTATCGTCTCGCGTTTCGTACCGATGAATGTGGTTCTACCCTTGAGAAGTTCAACAACAACGATGAATGTGGTTCTACCCTTGAGTAGTTCAACAACAATCAATTTCGATGGCATGCACAACCACTTCCGCCGCGCTATCCGCCGCGTCGTCAACCACGACTTCAGACTCTTCCAACTGACCTACCCTAGACACTCCCCTTTCCCAACAACCTGGCTCTACTCGATTCCGACGCACTACCCGATGTCCTTTTGGCGGCTGCAAGGATCACTTTAAGGGGGACTGCCGCAAGTTTCAAAGTTCCTAGCTATTCCACGACAACGCCCTACCCACCATCGCCGTTCTTCTCAGCAGCGCAACACTACCAATGACTCCAAAAACACCCAACAACACCAACCCAAACCCACCACCACTAACACTGCCTTTTCTGCTCCTATGCCTACTCCCACCTTGACTGATTCTAGTTCCACTCCGCCGCTTTTCTTAATACCACCATCTATTCCACCCCCTTCACCGCCTTAAACGGCCACACCCACCGTCTCACATACCCCTCCCGATACTCTGTCTCATGCCAACCAAGTTAATTCCAAGTCAGCGTGTGTACCGCCGCATGTCTGATGCAAGCACATCAACAACCCCATCCCACGGAAGCCCCTCGTTTTTGGTTTTAGCTCCCATTGCACAGGCGCCTCGTTCTGTATTTTCCGCTATTCGTTGCTCAGCCCCTCGTTCTGTATTTTCCCCTCGTCGTTGCTCCTCTCCTCGTTCTGTCTTTTCACCTCGTCGTTGCTCCCCTCCTCGTTCTGTATTTCGCCTATTCGTTGCTCCACTCCCCGTTGTGCATTTTCAGCTATTCGTTGATCCACTCCTCGTTGTGCTTGTCGGTTTTGGTAAAACCATTTTCGTGCTTCCTATGTGGTTGGATCGCTCATCTTCGGGATCCTGGACAGACGCTTCTTTGCTGTGTGATTTGTGGTTCTCCTTCACGCACTTTTTCGCCGTTTTTCTGACCTTTAAAATTCGGTTTTGCTATCGACGTGAATTCCGTGTTCAGCACCCGCGACGCTATCTGCAAGCTATCTGCAACGTTCTTACGTGCCACAACTGTTTTGCCACTGTCTCCAACTTCTACCGCAGCCTATTCGAGTATGACGAGCGAAGCTCGCCGCTTGCTCCTCCAACGTTGGCCCATATGGCAATTTCGTTCTTGCGAATGCGAAAACGGGCCACTTTCTTATCTGTCACAGCAGGCTGGCATACAGCAGCCTGGTCTACCTGTGTTCGTTCCTTACACCGCTGGCGCGTCCGAAGTCTTCCATCTTCGCGTACAGGACGCGGTCGTGCCCATGGCAACTTGCTCGCGCCACAAAAACCAAACACACACGTTCATCAAACCTGTTTACGCCTGTTTTGGATTCTGTCGACTCCGACCATCGTCATACCCTGGTCACCATGCAACATATCTGCCCAAAGGCCATGTTCTCATCAGACGTCTGGTACACCGCCATCATATGTACCAGCTTGTGTTTCCGCTATCTTTGCCCCGCTGCGATCCTCAGTGGCAACAATCGTCTAACGCACGTCATCCCAGGCACTTTTGTCGCTATCGTTCTTCAGACCTCGATTTTGCTGACAGTTTCACTTACCCGATTTCCTGCAATGTCAACCACCGAAGGAACTTCAACGTTGTTCTGACTTTCTCGAATCACGCTTCCAAGCTCTCGTCTACTGTTGCCCCATTGTCACCTGTTCTTCCGCTGTTGCCCCCTTGTTCGCTGTTGCCCCCTTGCCCCTTGTTTGATGAGAATGCGCCGGTTTCACTGGGACTGATCACCCCATCACGTGAACCGACCATTCTACGAGCTCGAGAGAAAACAACTGAAAGTGCAAAAGAGAGAAAACAACAGAAACTGCAAAACAAAGTCGTGCCAAACGGGGCCGACCGCGCAAAGTCGACCAACGCGCGTTGCAACAACCAACAAACTTTTTTTTTACGGGCCATTCTGTTTCATCCTGTCACAATGTTGATACGGGCCATTCTAATGTTGATACGGGCCATTCTGATGTTGATACGGGCCATTCTGATGTTGATACGGGGCCATTCTGATGTTGATACGGGCCATTCTGATGTTGATACGGGCCATTCTGATGTCGATACGGGCCATTCTGTTTCCCCCTGTAACTCTTTGTATGTCTCTTCTGTTAGCTTTCGTTTGTTAGTTCATTGTGTCTTCCTTCCCCTTTGTTTAGCTAACACCCTTGTTGATCCCCATGCACACGTTTATTACTCTGCTTCTGAAGAAATCTCTCAGTATTACCTTGACGAAACTACTATTACTTCCATTTACGTGAAGCTTTAGCTCCGACCAATCCTGAGCGTCCTGGCTGGTTGCAAGCCATCGCTAACGAATACAGCTCTCTTGGTCAGCTTGGTTGCTGGGATGTTGTGCGCCTTCCTTCGACGTTTTCTGGCAACATTTGTACTCTCAAGTGGATCCTCCGCAAGAAGTATGACTCTGGCCGCTTCAAATCGTACAAGGCTCGCCTCGTTGTCCGCGGTTACACGCAGGTTCACGGCATTGATTATCATGACACCTACTCACCGGTTGCCAACATCGTCACCGGTTGCCAACATCGTCACGATCCGTTTCTTTCTAACCTTTGTCGCTGTTCATGACTGGGATTTGCACAAGTTGGATGTCAGCTCCGCCTTTATTCAAGCTCCCACAACCCACCGATGGTTCCAAAATCGTTTACAAGCTCCGTCGCTCTTGGTATGGTTGCAAACAAGCTTGTCGTAATTAGTGGCTTTTTTTGGCACGCTTTCTCGTCAATGACTGTGGCTTCGTCCGCGGATCTGGTGACACTTGCCATTACAAGCTCGTGCTCAATTCTACCGTCCTTCTACGTCTCGTTCTGGTCGTTGATGATCTTCTTGTGGCGCACCCTCGTCATTGCATTGGCCATTACCAAGCCTTTTTCCTCCGTTTCCGCGCTTTCACTGACGTCAATGATCTTGATCTCACCTCTTACGTTGGTCTTTGCATCACGCGTGCTCGCCCTCGGAGAACCCTCACTCTTGACCAATCCCATGCTATCCGTGAAATCCTTACCGAACATCGCTTCATCAACAGTAAACCCGAACTCACTCCCGCTCCCAAAGGTCTTCATCTTTCTGCGGCTGATTGTCCGGCTCCTGGTTCTCCAGATCACATCTTCATGGCACGCATCCCTTTTCGCCGTATTGTTGGCTGTGTCCTCTTCATCTCCATCATGACTCGTCCTGATATCACTTGGTCCGTCAATCAGTGTGCGCGTTTTTCACACAATCCTGGTAAACCCCACTGGCACGCTTGGCACGCTTTATCTCCCACTCTACGTTGTCTCAATGGCTCTCACGATCTTGCCCTTGTTCTTGGTCGCGATTCTACCCTTCGTCTCTGTGGTTATTCCGACTCCAGCTGGGCCGACGACCCTGATGACCGCCACTCCACAGCTGTTTCTTTGTTTTCTCTGCTGGCTCTATGATCGCCTACTGCTCCCGCTCGCAGTACTTACTTGCTCGCTCTTCTTTTGAAGCTGAATTGCCCGCTCTTTACGCCGCTACTGCTGAGCTCTCTTGGTTTCTCAAACTTTTGTGATGACTTTGATCTCCCTCGTCACACCGTCCCAATGTATGATGATAATAGCACCACCGTCACCCAAGTCCGTCTCCAATGTCTCACACGGCGCACCCGCCATATTGACATTCGCTTTTACAGTACCGCCGAATATCATCGCAACCACATCATTGATCTCAAACACATACCCCGCCTTCACAATCTTAGCGACATTTTCACCCGCAGTACGGAAGCTCCTTCCTTCCTCCGGCTTCGCGCTCTTTACCTCACTTCGCGATCTTCGCCTGATCTCTGGTGTTTTCTTGCCACAATGCCTCTGTGACGTCTTCCTTCAAGCTTCTCCTCTGTGAGGATCTCACTTACCCCTTTTTCCTTTTCTTTCTTTTTCCAGCACCTGTGTGAGGGCCTCACTTACCCCTTTTTCCTTTTCTTTCTTTTCCAGCACCTGTGTGAGGAAGCTATGACACTTACCCCTGCACCACGTCCCCATTATAGTTCTCACATCTCCATTTCAGTTCTCACACCCAAAGCTAGCAGGGAATTATACAGCGTTGGGAATTCACTTCAGCAAGTGAACGTGAACCACTTCACCAGCCACGCAATATTGGTGAAGTGATTTGAAGTGAACACGTCACGCTACATGGCCATCGTGAACCTTTGTGAAGTGAACGCCACGTTCCTTTTTTATAACGCCAGCGCCGGTCCCTGCCGCACCCCGTCATTTCCGTGTCCTCCGCGCCCTATTGCCTCCTAGGTCTGGTGCTCTTAGATTCATTCGCGTTTCGGGACGAAGGAGGAGTTACCGTGGATCGGGTTCAGTGTTTCTTACTTTAGGCAATGTGAACGACCTCGGTATCTTCGTCTGGTTCTTCCTCATCAACCTCCATCTCCAAAGAGTCTCGGGGATGGTGCTCTCCGCGTTTTTGAAAAAAAAACTCGGTCTCGTGTCCGAGGTCCCTGTAATTAATCCGGGCCGCCGCAATGAAATGCTTGTTCATGCGCAGTAGGGCAGCTTTGTCCGTCTCGTCCGCGCCGAGCAACGTGTTTCCCTCGGTCAGGACAAGATTTCCAATGCTCAGGCAGCGCTCACAGTAGCTCTGCGCGCCATGCGTACCAATTGAACCCTTAGAGGATCTCGCCATGTCCGGAAGGAACACATACTGCTCCTTGGTGAGCGGCCGATACAGCTTTCCAACGTCGAGCACGCCGGCAGTTGATAGTCCGAAAGTCAAGAAGGAAGGCAATCAGCTCGCGATCGTTGAATTCGTAGTCGAAGTGGCGCACGTAGTTTTCATTATTCCCGCAAAACCGACGCTCACATTCGAGTATAGCCCGCTGAAGACAGATTTTGCCGGTCTTGCTGAGGTCGTCAACATCGACAGTCTTACGTGGCATGGATTACGCAGTTATGTTCGGGAGATCAATGACTTCTAGCGTCCCAGCTCGCAGAGACTCGATCATGTTGTGCTTGATCAATGCGGCGCACGCCCCCAGGTATAAGTGTTCATGTTGCACGAAAACAACGGCCGCATCCGTTATAGCAAAAATCGCCTCGAATTCAGCCAACGCCACCCATTGCTCATCACTGATTGTCCAGGGGAGTCTAATGTTGGTAGCCGCGTACAGTTTGAGCACGTGGTGCATACGCAGCAAGGAACGAATAAGTTGGTATCGCGCCCAGAACCTCGTCTTATTGAGGTCGAGCTTGAGCTTCGGCAATTTATTTCCCCGGCTATAATGGCAAAAGCGCATGCAGGTCCTTCAGACGTGTGCCGTAAGAAAAGTACTTGGCTCCATCGTGGCCACCACTGTTCAGCAGCTCCTGGCGAGCTGGGAATAAATAGACTAGTCAACTGCTTGCCTCTGGATCGTGTCAAGTCGCCACATGCCGCTGCCGAGATTTTTGAGATATCATGCATGTCACACACGCTTCGACCTCAACAAAAATTTCTTCGGCGACGCCAATTGCAGCCCGGTCTTGAGCAATGGTTGCGGCCGCCAAATCGATATCGATTCTCGCACGCTCCGCGACCACAGAACGGAGCAGAGAAGCCGTGCCGGAATCGGTTTCGTCGTCAGCTGGAACAAGGCCCACGCACACCGTCTCAACGCCACTCCAATCGGGCCAGATGAAGGATAGGCCAATGGCCTGTCGCTTGAACTTATCCTTGAGTGTCCCGCCGTCACGCAGCACCTGGACGAATGGATTGCCGAAAGCCGCCGCTTCATAACACTCCGTCACGACGTGCTTCAAGATTCGAACAAAAAAACAACGATATTCCGCGTCCACCCATTCAAACAGCGCCTTTCGAATCATGAACGAGGGCGCTTGCCTTACGCGCCACCGTCGCGGTAATACTACGCCTCGATTAGGTTGCGATGATCTTCGTCGTCAAAGGTGCGCTTGGAAATCCGCTGCGATGTGTACACGTAGTGCCGAGCCGAGAACGCCATCAGGGAAGAGTGCTTTGCCTGGCTGGGCATGGCCATGAATGAAGTATCTCGCAATATCCGATTTACCCTTCTTCGAGGCTGCCACAACGCCCACGGCCGTCATAACTCCCTCCTTATCTTGGCTGTCTTCTGTTTCTTGGTGAGCTGTTGACGTCCCAGCTCGTCGAATCCTCCTCCGGATGCGCAGCTTTGAAGTGGGCCGGCCCCAAGAGGGCTTGGTCGTCTGCCACGTGCCTTTCTTGAAGTCTCTCGTCACCTTCAGGGGTTCCCAGCACCGGATACACACATATGCGTCGTCGCCTTCCCACTGGTCAACGCGGTCGGGATGATTTTCCTTCAGTCGACGCACGCAGTCCCACACCTTGGAAAAACCTGGTTGATCGTCCACTTTTGCCGGGTGTGTTCCACGTCACAACATGGACGTCGCAATCGGCTTGTTCTCGTGAACTAACTTCCTCCTTCTGTTCCGCGTTAAAATTCCTGCTCATCATCAACATTATCCTCCACCTCCAGGTAGCGCGGCTCGACTTCGGTCATCAGACTTGGCCGTCAGCCAAAGTGAATGAACGTGAAGTGAACATTGGACTACCTACTTCGGGCGAAAATTTTCGGTGAAGTGAAGTGAAGTGAAGTGAAGTGAAGTGAACCAAATTCAGCGAACCTAGTGAAGTGAGCCCAGTGAATTAATTCATTCCCAACACGCTGGAATTTAAAACCGGCATCTACAATACTCGCCTTTCTTGCGCCAAGAGCGCGCGACAGACGCCACGGCTCTTGGAGATTGTCGCGGTTTTTCTCTTCTCGAAAATCAGTTGTTCGTGACGATGAATGTACGATTTTTCAGACGACATGCTTGTTCCTCGTTGGAGAAGAAGACTGTTGGTCATGACACGATGTCGGAGATGTCGCGCCCGCAGAAGCTCTGCGCGGCATGGGTTCCGATGGAGCCTCCTTTCGATCGGAAGTGATGTAGTTCTTTCCGCGCGCAGCACATCCCTGAGCCATCGTCACAACAACAGATGCACCAACGGGCTTTCCGGATGGTCGGTCGGTCGGTCGGTCCCTTTTGAGACGCTCGACGAACACAGAGCTTCGTAGACGGAGAATGGTTGCGTTGTTACCATTCCCGGGGGCGAGCGGACGGACGGACTCCCCGACCTCCTCAAGCTGATGACGGTGGTGCACATCCAGGTCCAGGTCCACGTCCACGTCCACATCACCGGTGGGTTGAGAGGCCACCGCGCATCGTATCGCATCGCATCGCAGTGCGCGTACGTATCGATATCCACAAAAACACTCAAACCGAGCCGCGGCGGCACGCGGCCAGGGCGCGATCTGTGCTCATCGTTTCGAGAGGTCACGCTTGGACGAAGGGGGTGGGGGTGAGGGCGAGGATGCTAGCCAGGGCGCAGACCCGGAGGAGCCAGGGGAGATGGTGGAAATTGGCGTAGGTAATGTTGGCCCGCTGGACGAGGGGCGCCGTCACCCAGCCGGAGACCGAGGCGCCAGCGTCGACGAGCGCGAGGAAGGCGCCGTAGATGGTGGCGTGAGGGGTGCCGTCGGCGAGGACGAGCGCCGAGCGCAAGACGAGCGTCGTCTGCGCGAGGAGCGCGAGTTCAGAAAAAAACGCGGTGAAAACCCGGGCCGTCGCGTCGTAGGCGAAGCGGCCGAGGCACGAGCCCCGGAGGCAGACGGAGTCGGAGTGGCCCAGAGGGTGTGCGCGGGATAACGGCCCGAAAAGGAGCGAGACGGCCGCGGCCACCGCGACGAAGACGGCGAGTTCGAAACGCACGCGGCCGCCCAGGGCCGCCGCCGCGTAGGCCCCGCAGGCCGCGAGCGAACTCGCGGCGACTACGAGTTCGACGTACGGGACGTAGCATGGTTTCGCCGAAAAGAAGAGGTAGTACTCGAGATTTGAGATCTGGACCGAGGCCGAGGGGGCCGCGTTGAGCGCGAGGGCCAGAGCGCCGGGGGCCAGGGCGCGCCGCGAAAAGGCGACGTTCTTTAGTTTCGAAGACGGTCGCGGGAGGAGGGGTTCGTCCGCGACCGGCGGCGAGCGGGCGAAAAAAACCGCCGTCGCTAGGGCCGCCCCTCCGACAACCGCGCCCAGCGCGTACATAGTCCCGCGCCACATGGCGCGATGGTGCACGACCAAGACATCCTTGAGGGCGACCCACGCGCAAGAGATCTGCGAGAGGATTAGGAGCGGCGCGCCGCCCGCGCCCCCAGAAGTCGTTTCTTTTTTGATTCGCGGGGGCAAGAGGCACCCGACGAGGGCGGCGGGGCCGAGGATGGCGGCCGTGCACGAGATGACGAGGCGCGCGGGGGCGGTCTTGTTGCCGCAGCTGTACATCCAGAGCGAGACGCCGTAGCCGGCGACGGTGCCGCACCATCGCGCGCCCGCCGCCTCGGCCTGCGCTCGCGTCGCCGCGGCGCGGCCCTCGCTCACGCAGTCGGCGAGCGTCGCCGACAGCATCATCTCGGCGCATGCGGAGCAGATCTCGCGGAAGAGGACGGCGCCGAAGGCCCCGGCGGTCGACTCGACGAGCGTCCCGCACAAGACGTAGAACGCCGCCTCGAGCGCCGTCGCCCCCACGAACAACATCCGCCGCCCGGCGATCTCGCTCAAGGCCGCGTACACGGGCTTGAACGAGTAGGGGACGAACGTCGCCGCGTAGAACATGGACTGCGTCGCCTGCGACATTTTCAGGTACGAGTTGAGCCACTCGGTCGTGGCTGTGAGGGGAAACGAGTCGGCCAACGCGTTGAGAGCGTACAGCACGAGCAGCCCCTCCGGCAGTCGCGGTCGCCACCACGCTCTTCTTTTTGCAGACTCGGGAATCTCGTCCTCGCCGCTTTCCATCTCAGGAGAAGGAGAAAAAGGATCCGCGAGGGTTAATCTTAACTACTAATGAAAAATGCCACGGTTCGATGTGTCCGAGGAGATTCGGGCCAAGGTGCGCAAACTGCGGGCCGAGGCCTCGGAGGTCGCGGCGGTCGAGGCGCTCAAAAGGGCCGCGGCGAGGGGCCAGTTCGCGCGCGAGACCCGCGGGAACGAGAGCCTCTACTCTGCGGGGCTGCTCGAGTCGATGGCCTTGCGAATGCACCTTGATGGCCTAGACCTCGCACGGCTGCGCGAAGCGCTGGTGGCGCGCGACCCGAAACGGCCGCGCCAGGAGCGCCGCGCAGAGCTGCGGTGGATCCGTGCGCTCGCGAGCACCGTCGAGGCGCGGCCGCTCGCGTCGAGGGCCGAGGTCGAGGCTTGCTTCGCGTACGTCGAGGATTCCGACGCGCGACTCGCGCTCGAAGAAGCCCTCGACGATATGCCGTCGCAGCACCACCAGCAGCTTCTTACGGGACGACGACGAGGCCTGCACGAGCGCGTGACGCGCCGCCTGAACGCGCCGGCCCTCGAGCGCGCGGTCGCCGCCGCGCGGCGTCTTCCAGCGCCGCCGACGCGCGAGACAAGAAGCCTCGCGGAGATCGCGGAGCGCGTCGCGAGGCTCGCGAGAGCATGGGAGCGCCGGGACTGGGCGACTGTTGTTGCCGTCGAAGGACCGTGGGCCAACCACCTCGAGGACGAGGTTCGTAGAGCCAAGGCGAGAGCGCGTCGCGAAATACTGGTCGGTCGCTTTACTCTCGCGCTTCTTCCGAGTCAAAGCGACGACGACGACGACGACAAAACTACGAGCGACGAGTGCGAGGTGCAGGTCGCGGAAGAGGAAGACGCCGGGTGCGGGGATCCCGAGGACGTCGAGGCGCGCGTGCGGCTCCGCGCGAGAGCGCAAGTAACGAAATGGGTTTTCGCGCTCCGCCGCGCCGTTTGTGCCGGCGACTGGACGGACGGCCCAGACGACGGGCCGACGGTCGCCGCCGCAGTCCAACGGCTCTCCCAACTCGAAGAGGACGTCGGGGACGCCGCGAGAGACGCGCCGAACTTGATTTCGGAGCTCTACGCGGCGACCCAGCATCTCGAGTTTCTGAGAGTAATGTCGTTGCTCGCGACGACGACGAGGCCCGTCGAGGGGTATTGCGGCGACTTGAGAATCCAGGGCCGCAAGTGGGGGGAGGGCGATGTCACTTCGCTCATGGAGGATGACCTCGTGCCCGTGTCGTCGTGCGACCCGCGTCTCGCGTACGTCCGCTCGCGCATCCGTGCGATAGCGGCGATGCGGCTCGCGTACGGTCGCGGCGACCGCGAAGCCCTCGCGGCCGCCGTAGAACGCTTTTCGGCCGCCGCCGCCGTCGGAGAAGCGGATGATGACGTGCGACGCTCAGAGTTCGGGATTGCGCAGAGGCGCGAGGTCGATTTGTACGAGCGCGAACTCGCTTTTTTGCACGCGCGTCGCGAGTGGGTCGCAATCACGACGGACGCTCGACCGATTATTCTCGGCTTGGACTACTTCCAGACCGTCGAGACCGACAGGCTCGAGCGTCTGCGCGATCTGGTCGACTCGCCCACATTCGACACTACGAGAGACGAACCTTTGGAGGCACCGTTTCCGCAGCTCCAGCTCGCCGTGCGCGTTTTAGGGGACCTCCGCAAAGCGCAGGCAGCGGTCGCGCGCGCGGACGTCGACGAGATCGCGAGCGACCGAGGAAACGACGACGACGACGAAGTTGACTTGGGTGTCGTCTCGACGGACGAATCGGCGGGGGACGCGTTGATAGCAGCAACACGCCGCGCCGTCGCGCAAATATGTTGTGCAGACGGCCCCGTGCGCGGTGACGTCACCGCCGAGATCGTGCTAGGGGCTCAGGCGTGCAAGGAGCGCGCGATACGCCGACGCCTCGGCTCGGCGCTCTCCAAGCTCCCTGCTGCCAACGACGACGACCTCGCCGGGTTTGCAGCGCGGTTGAGGTCAGCTACCACCGATGCCATGACTTTCCTCTCCGATCTCGACGCGGGCTTTGGCACACAATTCGCGAACCGCCTGATCCTGGCGGCGCTTCGGCTCGCGCGCGCGGCCCGAGCCGTCCACTCCGCGGAGACGCGAGCCCGCGATCTCATGAAACTTGGCCATCTTTTGAGCGATTCCGAGGTGGATCCGCCGGACAACGATGACGTTTTTGAACCACGTCCTAGGACCTACGCCGATTGGACAGCGGGCCGAACGGCAGCCTTCGAAGAAGAAGAAGAAGAAGAAGAAGAAGAAGAAGAAAAACCGGTATCATTGTTTCGGCGCGAAGACGACACGGTCGACGCGACGGAAATGATAAGCGCAACCGTGTCGGTCTCGCTCGGCAACTGTTACGTGCTCTTGGACAAACTCAGGGCACGATTGTCCTTGGCGCGTGCGTTGTCATCCGTGTTTGAGGCATGCGACTGTCACCGCGGAATTAGGGGACGCGCCGAAGCTGCCGTCGACGTTTCTGGCGCGGAAGTCGAGACGATCGACCAAGCGATCGGGGATGTGGCCGCCGCAGTCGACCGCGTCGACTTTATTATGTCTCCTGAGAATTATGAACGAATTGCGCGCCTCGTCGGAGTTGCCTACGCTGTGCGGTCCGCCCGGTTTGTGTGTCGCGAGGCAGAAAGGCACCGACCGCGCAATCCGCAGCATCGTCTGGAGGCGCTGTGCGCCGCAATCGCGGCGAGCGAGGGTCGAGGGCTTTCCGCCGGATGCATTGCCATCAATGAGCCGACGCACGGCGTGGTTGATGTTACAATCCGCGACCGGAGCTTCACGTTTTTGATGGCCGCGCTCGAGGCCGAGACGCGAGAGGCTCGTTTCGCGCGGCGGCGCGGCGAGTTCGTTCGGGCCATGAGAGATCTGCAGATCGGCCTCGAAAGTGGTGGCTTTCAATCTGTGCAAAGCCCGCCTTGGGACGCCGTCAGCGTCGTCCAGGTGGAGCAACTCGAAGCGGCGCTCGGTCGCCTGCGTCGATTCGGCTCGACGATGCCGGCCTCCAAGTCGGCCGCGCGCTTCGCCGCGTTCGTGCTGGCACTGCGGCGCGCGCAAATCCAAGGACGATGGGAGGTGCACGACAGCTGCGTGCGCGACATCTTGGAACAACGCACTCTCGAGGAGGAGGACAGGTTTGCCGCAGCCGGGTTGTGTGGCGACGCGAACAACGATTCTAAACTCGTGCCGCGAGACGTCGCTCCAAACGCGTGCGCGGAGATCGAGTGGGCGCGCGTTGTTCTCGAGGAACGTCGCGTCCGCGAGATGGTCGAAGCAGCGCTTGCAAACGACACGGGCAGCATCGACCGGGGCGTCGTCTGCGATCTTAAGGACACCGTGTCGACGTCGCTCCTCTCTCGCGTCGTCCGCGCTTGCTTCGAGGCGCCAACAGCAGACGCGGCGCGCCGCGCGTGCCACTCGAATCCTGCTGATCCTATCGACCTCGAAGCAGCAGCAGCAGTCCGCGGCGACGCCGAAAAAGAAGGTAGGTGGTGCTGGCCAGTGCTACCGCGCGGGTCGTCTTCAACAATGATGAGGATGGAGGACGCGCGCGAGGCTGTGGTGCTCGGCGGCCGTTGGTTCTGGGCGCCGTCCCTCGTGCCAAAACCGCGGGACGCTGCTGTCTTGGCGCATCGAAAGGGGGACGTTTTCTTTTCGAGGCTCTCCGACGCAACACGCAACCTCGTCCACCAAGCGCAGTGGCTCTTGCGCCTCCGCATGGCCTTCGGGCGTTGCGACGCGCTATTCGCGGCGCTACGGACCACAGCCGAGGCGAACGAGTTTGACGCGTGCTTGGATCCCGCTGTTCGCGCTACCTCGACCGCCGAGATAGCCGTCGACGCCGACCGGGTGCCATCCCCCACTCCTCCTCTGAGCGAGACGCCGGGTTCGGCAGCGCTTTTTGATGATGATGATGATGATGATGTCCTCCAGGCGACGACGCATCCTCGCGCTGCCGAGGAAGTATCGTGGGCAGCGGCGTTTCTCGCTCACGAGACGTTTGTCGCGGCCGCCTCGTCCAGCCTCCCCGCTCCGTGGCCGGTGGGCGAGTACAACAACAACGCCGACGACGACGCGAGCTTGGCCTCGCGCCTGCTTAGTGCGATCGCAAGATGTGAGGCGAGCGAAGATGCGGTGGTCTTATTCGGCGAAAACGTCGTCACTACGCGGTATTTTACGCTCCGCGACGACGACGACGACGATCGCGCAACGCAGCCGTCGTGGCGGCCTCGCCTCGAAAAAACCCGGAGAGTCGCCAGCGTATTGAGGGTGACGGTCGCCGTGCGCAGGGCGATGCAGGCCGACGACTGGGAGGAGGTGCAGCGACTGGCGGCTCTCGCGAGCCGAGCGTGCGAAGCGCCTTTTCAAGATGCGGACTTCTACGGCGAGGCCCTCGCTTTCTCAAACCTTGCTCGCGCCGAGGCGCTCCACGTCGTAGTGTTGCGCGCGCTGCGCTCAGCCATCGCCGACACCGCCTTCTGGCGAACCGACGAGGGCGCCGCGTCGTCGTTGGACCCCGTCGTCGTCGCGTCTTCAGACCCGCGCGTGCCGAGTAAGAGCGCGCGCGAACGAATAGACGCGAGGCTGGCATGTCGCACGGGCCAAGAGCCGTGGTCCGACGCGCAAGGGTGCGCCTGGCGGCGCCAGCGCGCGGCCCTTCGCGGTGCGCTCGAGCGAGCCGCCGCGCAAACCCACGAGCTCCCCGAGTCGATGGTCGAGGCGACGAGGGCCGCGAGCGCGGCGTTGGCGCTGCACCGCGCGCTGTGGGTCCAAGATCCGGAGATTCTGGCGATCGCGCTCGAGGGTTGTCCCTCCTCCGTCGAGAGCGCACAAACGCGGTACGCGACGGCCACGCTCGCGCAGCGTAGCGCGGTCGAGAGGGTGCGCTTCGCGCTGGGCGCGGGAGGATTCAAGCCGTGGGCTTCCTCGATGCCGCGCGACCCCGATGATTTTTTCGCCAACGCGACCGAGATTGTCTGGCGATCGAGCCTGGCTAAAACGCGCGGCGTCGACGCGACGGCCCTCGCCGCCGCCGTCGCCGCGGCCGAGGACGCTTTCGAAATTGACCGCGAGGCCGCACGTCCCCGAGATCTGATACTCGCGCGCGCGGCGAGCAATGTTGTCGCGTGGCGCTTTGCTCTTGCTGACGAGGCGGAAAACGAAGAGGCTCGGTGGAACAGGGTGGCCAAAATCCTCCAGGACCTAAAGACGAGCGACCGCGCCGCGATTCGACGCGTTTCCGCGGCGCGCGACGAGTTGCGACTCCTTCGGGACTCGGTGCGCTACAGGGCGGCGATCGCGACTGCTATGTCCCAGGCGGCACCCCCGCCAGACGAGCTGACCCCCTGCGTGCCCAGGCTCCTCGACGAAGACGAGAGATTTTCGGCGTCGTTTTTCTTCTTTGACGACGAAAACGACGTCGTAGCGGAAGAAGACCCGTGGGGGTCGTTCGACGACCCCTGCCCGGCGGCGGAGTTAGAAGTGCGTTACGTCGTCATGATTGCGGACCTCTCGCGGCGGCTGCGGATTCGATCGACGGTCGCCGCGACCTTGCAGAGGGCGCGAAGGGACCGCGTTCTAGATGCGCTCGCGCACTTGTACTTGCGCGAACAAAAGAGCGATCTCTATCGCGCGTTCGCGGCTGCGGTGTACCATCGCGCACGGCGTGCGGCGGATCTCGTCGCCCACATCGCCGCCTTCCGGGTATTGCGCGAGGCCCTCACTACTTGTGAGGAAGAAGAAGAAGAAGACAAAGTCGTGAATAGGGCCATCCAACGGGCTTCGGTTGTCCCCCGGAAAAGCTTAACGCTCGTTGCCACACTCGAGGAACTCGGGTGGCGTTGCCGCAACGGAAGTGACTGACGTAGGCGTCAAAAAGTCCGACCGAAAATGGTTTCTCCAAGAGAAGAAGCAGCAGCAGCAGAGTGATGGCGGAAGAGGCGAAGGTCGCCGCCGTGTACGCCGAGGCCGGCGTCGACACCTCGAGCTGGGCGCATGCCTTTCGCGAGACGGTGCGTTTGGTGTGTCTTTTCCTGGCCATGATGATTCTCACTTGTAGGTTGCGTACCACTGGCGGTACCCGGCGTCGGTAGTGACGAAGAGCCTGTACCTGGTGTGCGTCGTCGGCATCCTCGGGCCCTTTTTCGGGAAGACGCACCGCATGTCGCGGTCGTACCTCGCGTCCGACGCCACGGGCGCCGTCGCGAAGTTCCAGAACCCGGGCTATTCTTTCCAGTTCTACGTCGCTCTCCTGCCTTTGCTGGGCGTGCCGGCGATCTCGGCGCAGAACACGCGGTTCGTCGTGACGCTCGCGAGCGAGACCCTCGCGAACTGCCTCCTCGCGTTTTGCGGAGGCCTCGCGTGGCAACAGCTGGTCGCGTTGCGGCCTCTCGAGAACATTTTTTTCGCCGCGTTCGCGGCTCTCGGGACCGCTGTCATTTCTGCGTTTGTGGTCCTGACGATGAAATGGTGTGGCTCTGAGTACCTCGATTGGGCGATTCTCGCGATCGTTGCGTTTTTGACGACGAGCGTCTTCTGTTCGGGTTGGCTCGTGAGTCTCGAGCACGCCAACTTCGAACGGATCAGTTATTTCGCGCCGCACAGATACACCTACGACGCGTTTATAAGGGTGTACGGCGGAAACTACTACGCCGAGGCCACCGGCAACCCCCGCGGCCTCCCTTTTTTGTGCCTCGTCTCGTTTGACATTGCGATCCTCGTTTTTTACTACGTAGTTCTCGCGATTTTTGGAATCCTGGCGGTTGAAAAAAATCGAAGCTTCTTCTGCTTCTTCTTCTTCAAAAAAGAAGAAGAAGAACAACAACAACAACAGAGGTCGCTTTCGTGGGTGGCCACGCACGACCAGATCTACGCGTTTCTCGTCGGAAAAAACGACAACGCGCTGCTCCCGAGCTTGTTGAACGCCAAAAACTATTCCTCTCTCGGAGGTTCTCCCGTCGATATTCTTCGTTTCGTCGGAAAACAACAAAAAAGAACGCGGCGCCTCTTTCAGGACCAGTGGGCGGTGTACGCGGCCCACCCCGACACGATCTACACGAGGCTCTTGCACCTGGCCTACTTCCTCTTGGTGTGCCGCGCCTTTTTCGGTTCGCTCCCCGAGCCGACGGAAGCGCTGATCGACGCGGGAGACGTCGAGAAGTGGCAAAATCCCGTCCTCGCCTGGCTCCGCGTCTTGTACTACCTGCCCTTCCTCAGCGCGGCGACCGTCGTCTGTCACATCGAGCGCGCGCGACAGGCCCTCAAGGCCTCGTTCGCGTCGGGTTACGTGATCGTAGCGAACGAGCTCTGCGTCAATATTTTGGTCTCGGTCCCTTTTACCGCCGTCTACGCGTTGGTCTCGCACACGCGACACCCCGCCTACCTGTGCTTGGTGGGCGCCGTCGTGGTGTCGATATCGACGGCGCTCGCGACGTTGTGCTGCGCCCTCCTCGGCCGCCTCGGCTTCGAGTGGCTCTTCCTAGCCCTCGGCGCGTACAGCGCCTACGCCGACGGCACCGCCGGCTACATCACGACCTTCAAGGCCGCCAACACCCATCTCCGCTGGTACCAGGTCGCGAGCGCCTTCCGCTACTTTTATGACATCCTCGTCCGCGGCTGGATTGGCGACGACTACGCCGCCGCCGAGATAGGCGCGTGGCGCGGCGTCGGCGGCGTCCTCACCGGCCAGGCCTACGACTTCGTCGTGCTCCTCTTTATTTTCCTCCTCGCCACCCTTTTCACCGCCCTTGCCGTCGCGCACCCGCCCTTTCCCGCCAATCAGCCCGCCTTGACCGAGCTCGCCCCGTCCCTCCCGATGCGCGCGCTCGCGCGTCTCCCCGAGGACCAGTGGTGGGTATATCATGAAGAAGGTGATTACCACCACCATCGTGACGCGGACACCTCGGACTCCGAAGACGACGAAGTGGACAAAAACAGCCTAAAAGAGCGCCTCGTGCAGCTCTCCAATCAACAATTCCAACAACAACAACAACAACCACCGAGATTTGCGCGAATGAACGAATGAATGAATGGATAATAAGACGCCGAGCGCGCCGCTCCATTAAAAATTATGATTGCTGGCGCCGCCGGCGGCGCCAAATGACGTCGACGGAGTCGGTCCGAAAGCGCTGGCTGCAGTCGGCTTGATGAACCGGGGTGGTGTAACCGTGCTGGAAAGCAAAGATGCCCGCCTGGGCGATCATGGCGCCGTTGTCGACGCAGTACCGGTGATCCATCGCGCACACCACGCCGCCGCGCTCCCTAGCCATGATCATCATCATGTGCTGGAGGCGCTCGTTGCATCCGACGCCCCCCACGAGCAAGACGTCCGACCTCCCGCAATGGGCCATCGCGCGCTCGGTGACCTCGACGAGCATGGCAAAAATGGTCTCTTGGAGCGACATGCACAAGTCGGCCGCCGTGTAATCGTCGGCGGCCGTCTTGGCGCGCTGTTCCACGAAACTGAGAAGTCCCGAGAAGGAAACGTCCATGCCCTTGACGACGTACGGGAGCTCCAAAAATTTTTTTCCTCCCTTTGCGAGCTGCTCGATGTTGTAGCCCGGCGAGGGGTCGTTCGAGAGCCCGATAACCCTCGCGAAACGGTCGAGACAATTCCCGACGGCAATGTCGATAGTCTCCCCGAATATTCTGTACCTCCCTTCGGCGTACGCGATGACCTGCGTGTTCCCCCCCGACACGTACAACACCACTGGGTCCGACACCTTGGTCACGACGCGGCCCATCTCGATATGACCGACGCAATGGTTCACGGCGACCAGCGGCACCTCCCATAGTTGCGCTAACGTTCTCGCGACCACCGCGCACGTCCGCAGCGGCGCTCCCATCCCGGGTCCGCGCGTGTAGCAGATGCACGAAATCTCGGAGGGACCCAAATTCGCCTCCGCCAGCGCCGCGCGCACCAGGGGCACCACTTCGCGCCGGTGATGGTCCGCAGTCTCGCGCGGACGAAACCCTTCGCCAGGCGGCGTCACGAACGTCTTCCTCGGATTCGCGAGGATATCGTACTCCCCCTTGTCGTACCGCACGATACCCACGCCTACCTTGTTGGCAGACCCCTCGATCCCCAGCGCGATCACGCGTGCTTCGCTCGGGACTGCCAAATTGTCGGCGAGGCCATTCTTCTTCCTCGACATTGCAAGCCTTGCTAGTAATGTATGTCGACTTAATAATCAAAGAGGGGTTTGTTTAGGAGTAACTTCAGACCTCTCCCGAGCATGGGAGCCAGGCCGGACCGACAGGAGCCAGTCCGGAATCACAGAGGAAAATCACGCAGTTGGGGCTGAGGCGAGGGACGAGGACTCGTTGTGACGGACCGCCACTGCGCGCGGTCTTGTGCGAAGTCGTGCAAAAGCGTCGCAGGCCGCAAACGTGTTGGTCCACGAACAATCGACCTGTCCGTCGCGTTCTGCCCAACCGAGCGAACCCCATCCCAGCGCGGACTTTCCGGGTGCTAACCGGCCAGCCCGGGAGGCGAGCAGGCACCGCCTCACTCCGGGACGGCCGGGGCCGCCGCAGGGAGCAAGCGTGTTAGGCCCCGTCCTCCATCGCAACCAACGGTTATCGATCGCAGGGTTAGGGTGAACTCATCAAAGGGGGCGCCGATAAAAAAGCAGCTCAGATATTGGCAGGAGAGCTGGAGTGCGTGGATTTGGAGGGGCAATAAGACGCGCCAAGCCGAACCGTGACTGAGCAATCCGCCGCCTGTCTAAACGAACTTCGCCGAAGTTTTCGGTCGTGGTGAGAAAGTAGTGACTCGGGCGGAGCCGCCGCCTATTTATTATTTCCCATGCTCATACAGGCAGCTTAATAGCCCGAGCTCGGGCTTTCATATTCGTTGCGAACTGAAATAATAAAGGAAGAGATCTCTCCTATGAAGTCATCGCCACTCCCGACAAAACTTCGAAAACTTTTCGGCCTGCCTGCTGGCCTCATGACCCTCGTGCACACCTCCTTCGATGTCTGCGTCATGCCTGGCGCCTCCTCTTACCGGCACTAGGAAGCCGAAACACTCTATCTGTCGCCAGGTTCCAAGGACACTGGGCTCCTCTTCATTCTCCTCACGTCAGCTGCTCGCGCCTCAGGGCCTGACGACGTCACGAACGTCGTTCGTCCAAATTGGGGGGTTGAGCCCCCCTATGAAGAAAGCAGCAGCACGGAAACGAAAATCAGGCAGATCTGGCGAAGCCAACTCTCTATGTTTTACCGCAACAATAACGAAGAATAAGCTCACACCTTCAATTTTTTGAAACTCAACACGGTTACTTACTAAAAAAATATTTGAATTAGAACACAAACTCAACAGCTGACAGAAACTGTTGGTAGAAAAGTTCGGTGTGACCGTGGACGTTGCAGCCACGAAAAACCAGCGGATGATGGTCAATAATGGCATCGAGGGCAGGGAGGGCAACCTCATCTCATCTCATCTCGCAGAAGAAGAAGAAGAAGAAGAAGGAAAGTGGGTTTCTTTCTTCTTCCGACTTCTCTCGAGAAATACCAGAATCCGGAAGGTAGTATTCTACGAAGATAAAAGAAGGCAAGAAGGGGTGCAAGATTAGGCCTCGACACGCCTTGCTATTGTAAACAGACAAAGCAAATCGACTCCGGCAAAGACCACGAGGGAATTTTCCCTAATCTCGACGAGAGGACGACAGCGGCGGCGGCGGCGGCGACAACCTCCACAACAACAGGCATGTCCTGTATGACGTGATTGCGCATGACAAAAAAGTCAAAGAAGATTGCAACACGAAGCTCGTTCCTCTTCCCTCTTCGATGGAAACCGGCTCGTTAAGGCCATCCATCCACCAGGCTCTTGCTTACTGCTCCACCTCTTTAACGTGCCAGCCAGGGCCCCCGGCTCGGGAATAATGTGCGTCAGCCCGCGCTATTTCTTCAAATCCCCTGATTTCCGGGTGTTTCGGTCGGTCAATAGTCCCTAGTTTCGTAACGGAGTCTGGTCCAGGCGGCCAACGCAGGCCTCGGGTGCTTTTCGACGACGACATCACATCATGCAAGAGATCTGCTCGGGACGGCGCCTCTTTATGCTCCTCGGTGCTCGCTGCTGGTCCGTTCGCCTCGGCGCCTATACATCGTCGTGCCCGGCGGCGCGCGTGCCCTCCTCGCCCTTCCTGTAGTAGATCGGCAAGCGCGACAGGCGGCTGCCGGTTCAGTCCGCGTCTGGCAAGAGCAAAGGCACTGTGTCCGTCCGTCCCAGGTTGTCTGTCTGTCTCTCGGGGGGACTCGTTCACACACCGACATGACATTCTGGCCGAACCTCCGTAGCGATACGAAAATGCAGCAGAGTAGATAGAGATGGATTCGCGCAGAGTTGTTGGAAAAGGGCCATAAAAAAAAGGTGTGATCCCAAAAAAGAGGATGCGAACGCGAATTGAGATTGACGTGGCGGCCGTTAGTTGTACTGGAAGCATATATTCGTGACGTCGGCGAAGGAATGGCGAGGCGCTAGAAGGAGGAGGAGGAGGATGTGCTACCAGAGTGTGTGTGTCGAGGAGGGCGGGAGTTCGCCGGCGTCGCCTCGTAAGGCGCGGAGCGGGACGGCCGTGTTCGTGGGGATGGCGTTTGGCGTGGGGCTGCTCTTGGGGACCATAACTTGGGGTCGTCACTTGGCCTACGCGCACGGGGCGCGTGTCCCTCCGCCGCAAGACCTCAAGGGTGACACGGCGGCCTGGGTGCCGTTCGAGGCGGCCGAGCATCCGCTGCGGCCGACGTCGATCTGGGGGAACGTGCGGCGGCCGTATCCGACGGGAGCCTGGTGGACGAATCTGGTGGTGGGCGGACCGTCGAGCGACGGCGACGGGCTCGGGCCGGCGATGCAGACCCCGTACGCTGTCGCGGTGACCCCCTCGCAGGGGGTCGCGCTGTCGTACGGCGCCCTCTCGGCCGACAACAAGTCTCTCACCATAAGCGCGTCGCGCGACGTCGGCATATCGCTGGTCGAGGGCGTGGCTCGAAGGTACGTGATGACGTACGACGACCTGACCATGACGATGCGGCTCGAGGGGAACGGCGGGGGTACGATGGACGCGTTGTTTGCGCGGGGGTCGCCCTACGTGACTGTGATGGTCGAGGAAGCGGCCTTCGAACTCGCGTCCGACTTCGAGATCTCGGCCGTCCGAGTCGTCGGCGATTCGGAGGAGGACGACGATTCGAGACCTCGCGAGTGCAAGGCGTACCCGAGCTGCGTTTCGGCGAAGATGTCGGGAGAGTGCTGCCCGATGGACCGCGAGCACGGGTTCGTGGTGCATCCGTGCTGCGCGGGCCCCGTGGGCGCGCAGGGGCCCGCCGAACGCTTTTCTCTCGAGCTCCGAAACGGTCAGTTCTGGCGCGTCTACACGTCGCGGCCCGTCAGCTTGAAGTGGACCGAAAAAAAGGTCGTGAGCGCGGCTCCTTTCACGGGGATCTTGCGGGTCGCGCTGGTCCCGGACTTGTCTGGCCTCTCGGGAAGTGCGTCTTTCGAAAAAATCGAGTCGGACGACGAGCGAAACGCGACCCTAAAGGTGCCCGACGGCGAGCTGCTCGACGCGCACGCCGAGAGCTACCCGACGAGCGGGGCTGCGCGGGTCACGGCCGACAGGTCCCGGACGACCACGGTCGGTTACGTCGAGTTCTCGTGGCGGGTCGCCTACATGGGCTCGACGTTGTCGCTCGACTCGGAGACCAAGACGCCCAAGCTCCTGATGCTGGCTCTCGCGCACCATCGCGAGTCGATGGTCGCCGACGACTCGGTGGGTTTCATGTTGCCGGGGACCCTCGACTTCCGCGGAGGGCTCAAAGGTGCGGCGACCCCCGTTTTGGGGGCGAGGTGGACGATGCGCGAAGATCTGACGTCGATTTCGTGGCGTCCCGACCGCGAGCTCCGGGATCGCGAGGTCCGCGAACGCCTCGTCGAGCAGCTCGAAATCGACGTCGCGAGACCCCCGGGCGAGACCGACGAGAAGGCGGCCTGGATCGCCTACAACGACTGGTTCGGGAACGCGTACTGGAACGGCAAGGAATGCGCTCGCCTCGCGGGTCTCGCGCTCGTCGCCGAGGACCTCCAGCACTCTAAAGCGTTAGAGTCGGCCAGCAATCAGATGCGCGCGATCCTCGACACGTGGCTCGAAGCGAAAAACGTCGACCCCCTCATGTACGACGCGACCTACGGCGGCCTCTGCACCAAGGTCGGCCTCTACGACCACGACGCCGACTTTGGCAACGGCTATTACAACGACCATCACTTCCACTACGGCTACATGCTCTACGCGGCCGCCGTCGCCGTCAAGCTCGACGCCGGCTTCGCCGCCAAGTACCGCCGCGCCCTCTTCGCCTTACTCTACGACGTCGCGAACCCGGGTTCGGGAGCTTCCTTTTTCGAACCCGGCATCGACCGCGAGGCCTTTCCGAGGGCGCGCCACAAGGACTTTTACGACGGTCACTCGTGGGCCTCGGGCATTTTCTACATGGGACAGGGCAAGGCCCAGGAGTCGTCGACCGAGGCGATCAACGCCTACTACGGCGCCTACCTCCTCGCCCTCGCCTTTGGCGACGTCGAGCTCGCCGATTGGAACCGCGTCCTCCTCGCGATGGAAATACGCGCCTCGAAACTCTACTATCACATGCCTCGACGCACGCCCATCTACCCCAAGGCCTTCGCCTCCAACAAGGTCGTCGGAGTCCTCGGGGCCCTCTCCACGGGCTCTACCACGTGGTTCGGTCCCTCCCCCGCCTTCTCCCACGGCATCCAAACGCTCCCGGTCACTCCCATTACCGAACTCGTCCTCCAACCCGCGACCTTTATCCGCGAAGACCTTAAATATCTCGACGCCCACCTCGACCGCGACTCCTGCGAAGACAGTTGGCTCGCCTTTGTCGAGTGCATCCGAGCTACCGTCGACGCCAAGACTGCCTTCGACAACATCAATGCCCTCGCCGAGGTCGACCCCGGCACCACCAAGACGGCCCTCCTCTACTGGGCCGCCACCAGACCCCCTCCCGACGCTCCGGCCGACCCCGACTTCTTCCACTAGACGATTGCCTCTCCTTTCGACCTTGACCGAGATCGATGATTACTCTCCTTCTTTTCGTCGTCCTCCCGCGATGTTTTCTTTTCGAGATTTCTCGACCTCCTTTATCTCACAGTGCTGCCATCTCCTTCCATCTCTCAAACCTGCGAATTTTTGAGATTGGACCGGTGGCAACTTAACTTCCTTCTCCTCCTCGCTTTCTTTTCCTTCTTCGAAAACGTGATGAGTGTGTGTGTTTGTGTCTTTCCTCTCAACAGTCTCGCCTCGCCTCCTCCTCCTCCTCCTTCTTCTTCCTTCTTCTTCCTTCTTCTTCTTCTTCTTCGACGTAGAAGTCTACCATACCTCGGACTGATGATCATGATGATGATGATGAACTATGTAAATTTTGGTGCCCGTGATTCTCGACGACCCCCTATGGTGCCATGCCGCGGGTCGTCTCACATGATTTATTCTGAACTTTGCGATAAGACTTATTATAGCGCTAGTGGCGAAATTGTGGCGCGCGCGCGCGCTCCGAAGCATCGTCGACCAAGTGCGATGCGATGCAGCGTATAATAAGGTCATATCGAATTTGGCTGCGGAGCTGCGCGCCCCCCTGGGGACAAACAACAAGGTCGATCGACGCGCTCGAACTGCCCATGGTTTCTGTGTGGAACCGAGCGTCGTCTTCGCACTTCTCGTAGTCGGCCTCTTTCCGACGTTGAATGGTGTCCGCACTCATCTCATCGCCAGGTCGTCATCGATGCCGCCGGCTGCGCCCTCCTCGTTTTTGTTCGTCTGGATCCCCACGTGATATCAACGACGGCATCACGGTCTTCTTCCTTTTACTCCACCTCATTTTTATGACCTTAATTGTATTATTGCGACCAATACCATCAATGACCACGACTCCCTATCCACCTTCTAGGGGCTCGTCGAAGAAAGAAAGGTCTCCTCTTTGAGATTCTCCACCACGCTGTTAACTTTAGTAGCTTTGGCGGCCTCACGCACGCCGCCATGGACACCATGAAGACAACAATCTCGAGATGTCGCTTCTCTTGGAAGAAGCCTGATGAGGTCCAAAAATTGATCCTCGTGCTGCCCAGGCAGGCAAAAGAATTCTAAGCCTGCGTCACGCGCACAAACCGACGTCCTCGACATTGAAACTCCCCCGTTGCTTGAACCTCCCCCGCTGCACAGGAAACCTACGTTCCCCCTGCGCGAATGTTGCCATCCCGCTGTTTCTTTTTGCTCAATCATTTTGTTGGTTCCGCGGTCTCTCCAAGCCTATAGCCTTGAAGCATCGGCACAACTACCACGGGGCTCATCCTTTAGATCCTCACGTCGGTATATCCCTCATCGCGGGACACCGATGTCAAACTCATACTCGTCGTGTAACAAGCAAGCTGTCGGAGTAGAACAAAAAACTCGTCTATTGTGTTGGTACGAGATTCCATCGTGTTAGCACCTGGGGGCTGTTCAAGGCTCGAGACGACCTGCAACCTGCAACGAAGAAACCCTCGATGTCCAGTGATCACGATTATGAGTTTTATAATCGTAATTGCTCTACTACTCTATTTTGTACGTTAGTTAGGACCTTGTCTCGTCCTAGTCATGCAACGTGCTTTCTGCGTGGTGGGTCACATTTACTCCAGACTCCCTTTTCCCACAACATATGTCATGCATAGGGGATCTTATCTGTGAACAAAACTCAATGTTTCTCCATAGTATTCGTTCCTTCGGTGGCGCCTCCGCCCAAGAGACCTCTCGGGGTGTTTGGATTGATACCCTCTGGGTGCCCGCCTCTGATGCCCTCTCCACAAACAAAATTCTCCGCGTTCCCGTACTCCCCTGCCACATGAAATTTAAACGAACGGACCCCCCCACTATCCCCGTGGTGGTGTATATATACCTCGGTTAGTTTCGCGAAAACCGACCGAGCGTACTTTTCCCTGCGCGCTTTGTGATTCTGCGAACAATGGCTATAATGACCAGTTTCGCGATCATCGTGTCTACGTGGCCAGTACCGGATCCGTGACGACGACGTGCGAGGGTACATTATTATTTTGCCGTCTAAAAAAAAAAAGAAAGAAATATCCTGTAAGAAGTGGTTACGTGGTTGGCTCTCTGCTCGGCAACTTCCTCCCCGGCGGGTCACGGGCATTGTCCCCGCTTAGGCGCCGGTGGTGCCTGCCCCGCCCGCGAAGAGTGGTCTTTTCCATATATCAGTCAGAAGAAAGCCCGTGGTTTTGCGAGGAGGGTGGGGAAGTGATGGATGATTTGGTTGTCTGGCCAGTCCCACCATTTTTGGTCGAGGAGTGACCGTCTTGTGGCGTTGTCGAATCTAAACTTGACGACGCGCGCGGGGTTACCGACGACGACGGCGTATGGCGGGACATCCTTCGCGACGACGGCCCTCGCCCCCACGACGGCGCCGTGGCCGATGGTGACGCCGGAGAGGAGGGTCGCGCCGTAGCCAACCCAGACGTCGGACCCGACGAGGACGTCGCCTTTGGTCGCGGCGTGCGGGCCGTCGGTGAGATTTTTGTCGACGAGGTCGAGGGCGGCCGGGTGGAAGGCGGGGAAGGGGAAGGTTGTGGTCCAGTCGAGGCGATGGTCGCCGCCAAGGAAGACGACAACGTTCGGGGCGAAGCTGGAAAAGTTTCCGACTTTTAGTCTCGTCGGAGTTCCCCAGCCCCAAACCTCGACGCGATCGAGGCCGTAGGTGCCCCTGCCCGCCTCTACGACTACGGGGAAACCCCCGGTCGGCGAGGAGCGCACGGTGATGGTCGGGGGTCCCCACGAGGCGTCGGGGGCGAAGCGGATGGTGTGCGCCGTCGCGGAAGCGGCGATCGCCCGACATTCCGGCGATGCTCCGGGCAGGTCGAGCCTCGCTCGCACGGGTCCGGTTCCCTGGATGTGGATGGTGTCGCGCACGGCGACGCGGACGTCGGCGTCGCCCGTCACGACGACCTCAGCTCGAAGAGCTTTGAGTCCTTCGACGAACCGCACTTTGAGGAGGCCATCATTGTCGAACTTGAGGGCTGTCTCCGGCGCGCGCTCGAATTCCTCGATCTCGAGAAGCGCGGCGGCCTCCTCCTCGTGGGTCCCCACCAAAATATCCAAGACGCCTTGGTCGGCCGCTTTCGTCGTCGTCGTACAAGGCGACGCGAGGACGACGGGCGTTGTTAGGATGATGACGAGTCCGAGCATACTATCTATAATAATAATAAGTACATAGTACTACATACACGACGATGTCTGAAGCGCTGCTCGCCCTGCGTGCGCACCTCAAGGCGACGACGGGCCAGGCCCCGATAATCACGGAGACGGAGGTGATAATGGGCGATGTGCGGTACCCCGTGAGCGCCGACACGGGGTACATGTCGACGCGGGAGAACGAGGGGAATTATCCGCTGGGTACGGTCGCGCTGCTGGTACGCGAGAAGAAGGCGTCCGGTTACATCAACGAGTGCGCGGACCGCGGGTGGACGACGGTGGTCCAGGGTGATCGGAAAGACCTCCTGAACTATGTGAACGGCGAGAGCACGACGTCGGAGCGGCTGTCGATTCCTCTTCATCCTCTAGTCGAGGCGACGCGAGCGCCGGCGCCCGCTCCCCGAGAAGAAGAGGAGCTGCCGGTGTTCGAGGAAGGTTGGAGCCTGAACGATCGCAACACGACCCTACTGGTCCCGGGGGCGGACTTTAGCTTTGCGATCGAAATGTTCGACCGAGCGATTCAAAAGGAGAAAGAATCGAAGCGTCGAGCCGCCGAGTCGTTGCGGCCAAAACGCCCCAAAATCGAAGACGACAGGCCCCGCGAGCCGGATATCATCGTGGTTCCGAACGCGATGACATCGATCATCACGATGCTCAACGCGAAGGACTTCCTCGAGTCGGGAAAGTACGTTTCGAACGCCGACAAACGTCGCGAGGGGAGCCGGAAGGAGTCGCAGGTCGTCGTCGAGCGCGCGCGGCCCGACGGCCGCACCCTCAAGTACCGCGTCCTCGACAATCCGACGCGCCTCGACGACAAGGAATGGTCGAGAGTCGTCGCCGTCTTTGCCCACGGTCCCGACTGGCAGTTCAAGGGCTGGAAGTATGCCAAGCCCGTCGATCTTTTCCAGAGGACGCTGGGGGTTCACCTCAAGTTCGACGACGAGCAGACGGCGCCCACGATCAAGTCCTGGAACGTCCACGTCCTCACCCTCTCCAAGACAAAGCGCCACCTCGACCACCCCGTCGCCTTTGACTTTTGGCGGCTCCTCGACGACTTCCTCTCCAAGCGAAAGGCCGCCGCGCCTTTTTTTTCTTCTTCTTCTTCTTCGGCACGTGCGGGACCACCTGCCGCCAAGGGCTCGGCCTCCTCCTCCTCCTCCTCCAAGCACCACCACCACCACCACCACCACCGTCGCCGCGAGGGGGGGTCCTCCTCCACTTCGTCGTCCAAGCACCGCGAGGGGGTGTCCTCCTCCACTTCGTCGTCAAAGCACCCCCACCACCACCACCGGCGCCGCGAGGGAGCCCCGACCTCCTCAAAGCAACACCGCGAAGGGACCAGGTCTTCTGGCCGCCCCCCCCCTCCGAAAAAAAAGCCCACCCCCCGTGAAGTACCCTAAAAAGACTACTTACTACTAGACAGAGAAAGGAGTTGCCTTGCCACATCGGTGTTGTACTCTGACACACTCACTCAAGGGGCGAAGTCGCCCTTTGACGGTCGGTCGACTCGGTCGACGTTCTGGTGGATGTCTCGGTCGAATAGCAAGGATCCCCAGGCGAGCTGGGCGTCCCTGACGCGGCAGCTGCCCGCGGGGCGGGAGGGCCGCCTCGCTCTGAACGAATCGTTCATGACGGCGTTCGAGAACGTGTTCGAGATCGACCTCGACGAGATCGGCAAGGCGGGGCGGCAGGCCCTCGCTCGAAAGTTGGACCGGAACCGGGACGGCCAGATCTCGCAGCTCGAGTGGAACAACTTCCACATGAAATGGCGCAAATCAAAGGGGACCATGGACGAGTTCGTGAGGAGCCTGACGGTCGGCGGCTCCGAGCAGCAGCGGCGGCCGCCGCCGCCGGCGACTACTTTGGTGTCGCCTCCATCTCCCGCGGGACAAGGAGGACGACCCGCCCCCAGAACAAGGGCGCCCTCGCCGAGGCACGGCTCGTTGTCGTCGGAGGTATCGCCGCTCGCGCGGTGCGTGAGCGTCGCCGCGAGGCTGCTCGCCTTCGAGTCCTCGTCTCCCGAGGAAGACGACGACCACCACCACCACATCCATGGGGGCGGCGGCGGCGGCGGCGTCGCGCGCATCAGGAAGGACATCGAGAAGATCAGGGGCACGCTCGAAGCCGCATCGCGCGCGTCTCCGGTAGTGAGGGGCGCGACGGCCGCGTTGAGCGACGCGTTCACGACGGCGAGCGGCGTCGTCTCGCTCCCTCCCCAGCGAGCCGAGAGTCGGCTCGCGGCGCTCCGAGACGAAGCGAACCGCGCCCAGGAGGCCGCCGACAAGGCCTTCGGGGCCGCCAGTTTGATTCGCGATAAGGTCTTCGCCGCCAAGCTCGCGGTCTGCGGGATATTGGCGTGGGCGTCGTCCGCGTCGCCAAAGTTCATCCAGGGCAGACTCGACGCCGAGGTCGCCAAGGTTCTCGGGTTGGATCCGATCCGCGTCGCGCTCGAGGTCCAGGGAGGAGGCGGCGCGAGCCCGCGTGCCTCGTCGTCGTCGCGGCGGTTCTCGCTCCGGAAACTCCACAAAGAAGAGGACCTGCGCGCCAACAGGTCCGAGCGCGAACTGATCCTCGCGGACGTCGTTCGAATCGTCGCCGTTTCTCACGCCTTTTCGGTCGAGCACGGGCTGAAGGACCTCTACGACGACGAGCCGGCGATCGACGCCCATTCCTGCCGCGACCTCGTGCTCGCCGAGTCGCCGGGCTTCCTCCAGATTCTCGGCAAGAGCGCCCACCTCTGCCTCGCGCCGTTTGAAGTTATGTGCGTGTTTCGCGGCGACCTCGACCTCGTCGGCGAGTACTGGTGCGGCAGCACGCAGGGCGTCTGCGCGGCCGTGGCCGCGGCAATTTCGGCAAACTGCTCCGCCCTATCGCGCGTCGACCTCCGCGAACGAGCGGTCGGGACGCCGGGCTTCGCGAAGATCGCGCCGCACTTGAAATCAAACACTGTTTTGTGCGAATTAAACGTCGCCGTAAACGCGATCGGTGCCGAGGGCGCGAGGCTCCTGGGCGACGCGTTGAAGTTCAACAAATGCCTCACCAAGCTCAACTTGGCCTCGAACGCGATCGGCGACGCGGGCACCGTCGCCATCAGCGAGGGCCTCGCGCGCAACGCTACTATCCAATGCCTCGACGTCCGCGACAACAAAATCACCCACGTCGGTGCCAAAAAGCTCGCCGAATCCCTCGCGAATCTGATCGAGTTATCGATCGAGGCCAACAAAATCGGCGCGGCCGGTCTCTCGAGCTTTGGGACCGCCCTCGCTTCGAACAATAACCTCGCGAACTTCAACGTCCGCGCGAACGGCTTGGGCAAGGACGGCATTCGCCATCTCGCCGACGCCCTATCTTCAAACTCCACCCTCCGCGTCCTCAACATCCAGCACAACGACCTCGGGGCCGAGGGCGCCCGGCACCTCGCCCGCGGCCTCGGCCAGAACCGATCCGTCGTCGAGCTCGACATGGAAAAGAACCACGTCGGACCCCAGGGCGCCGCGATGATCGCCTCCGCCCTCGAGACCAATCGCACCCTCCGAATCCTCATTTTGTGGTACAACGACGTCGGCGACGAGGGGGCTGCTCGCTTCGCGCTCGCCCTCACCTCCAACCGCACGCTCACCTCCCTCGACCTCTGGTTCAACGCCGTCGGCACCAAAGGCGCCGTCATGCTCGCAAAGATGCTCGAGACCAACGACGCCCTCACTACGCTCAACCTCCGCCGCAACAACATCGACGACAACGCGGCCCTCATCCTCTCCAGTTCCTTGCTCAAAAACTCTTCCCTCACCTCCCTCGACCTCAGGCACAACAAGATGACCACCAAGGGCATCGGGGCCCTCCAGGCCATACCCCCCCTCAGGATAGCCACGCCCATCAAGATCGACTTTTAAACAATACGATTTTCACCAAGACCTCTACGACGACGACGACGACGACGACGACGACGACGACGACGCTGGCATCATCGTCATCTCCACCGGAATCACCACCACCACCACCAATCGCGCACGCGATCGTAGTTTATATACGCCCGCCCGCCCGTCCGCCCGCCCGCCCGCCCGGGGTTGGGTGGATAGACATAGACCCACGGAGTGGTTGATAGACATCTAACAACGATGTGGAAAACAAATCAAAGGCTGCCTGCCGCAAGGTTATATAGTATGCGTGGGGGCGGCGCGCACCGGAGTAGAAAGAACTAAAAAATTCAACAGTCGGCGACGTGGGGCTCGACGTGGAGGATGTCGATCTTCTGGGCATGAGGGACGTAGTCTTGCTGGTAGGTGGTGCGGGGCTTTGGCGGGCCGTTGGTGAGGAGCGCAGGGGGGTCCGCGAGGAGAACCGGGGGCGCCGCATGAAGCTGTTGATGCTGCTGCTGCTGCTTGAACTGGTGCGCGTAGTAGTTTGCTTTGTATTCGGTTGGCGCCCACCGCGCCCCCTCGGGCGGCTCGAGCGGGCGCGTCGGCTTAGCGTACTCGGGGCGACTTTGGGGGTAGGCGGTGAAATCGTTGGCATAGACCGAGCGGGGAAGGACGCGCTCCGGTACGTACGGATAGACCGGGTCTTCTTGGGGACGCTTGGGAAGCGCTTTTTGGGCTGCTAGAACGAAATCCGTTTGGTACGTCGTTTTCCCCTCGAACGGAGCTCTCGCTGGGAGTTGTTGGTTGTTGTTGTCGTCGTCGTCGCGGGTCGGTGGCTGAAATTGCGGCACCATTGGAACGTAGTCTCGCGCGTACGTGGTTTTCGGAGGATAGTCCCAGGGCCAGTCGACGACCCTCGCGGGAGGGGCGACTTCTCGAGCTCGCGGCATATCTTTCGCCACAAAATCCGTGCGGTAGGTCGTCGTATCGAGGAGCTTGCAGGGATCGAGGTCGCGACCGTTGCTCACGAAGACCACGACGGCGCCGTCGCTCAAGGTCCGGTACGCAGCCTCGTCGCGCACGTGCCAACGGCCCTCGCCGGGAGTTCGGTTTTCGGGATCAACGTACAAGTCGACGTCGCAGACCCCGTAGGCCTCCCGCACGCGACTAAGGAGTTTTCCGAGACTCAGGGGCATCGCGATCGAGATGCGCCGCCGCGGGTCGCCCACGAAGACGCGCTTTGCGCTCTCGACGTCCCTATCATCCATTTTGACTGACGGGCGTTATTCGAGCCAGCGCCTAGGAGGGAGGGAGGGAGGGAGGGAGGGAGGGTTTCTTTCTTTCATTCAATAGGGTTAGTTAGTATTACGGTAGGATGGAAGGTGTTGTTGAGGACGGCGGCCTGGTTGACGAGGTCGCCGTGGCCGTTGCGAGGGCTTTGAAGATTTCGAAAAACGTGACGCTCGGTCGGAAGTTCGTGGCGCTGAGCCTCGAGGCGGCGGAGAAGCACCAAAGCGACAAGGAGATGATGAGGGAGTGGTTCTGCACCCAGGCTAGGCAGGTCGCCGCCGTGCGAAGCGAGGTGCTCGACGATGTGCTGGAGCGCGTGGTGTCCCGGGTCGCGGCGTCGTCGTCGTCGTCGAGCGGGTTTGCGCGCGGGGGCGTCGCCCAGGTGGCTTCGGAGTCAAAGGGGGGTCTCCTGAAGCGGCGTCAAAAATCGCCCGGGAGCGGCAGCAAGTCCCGGTCGCTGGGTCTCGATGCCCTCGTCAAGTGCAAGCCCCCCGAGAGCAGTTCTTTTTCTTCTTCTTCTTCTTTGGGGGTGGTGCGGTCGGGTCTCGGGCTCGACGCCGATGCGTGGGAAAAACCGGTGCGGCTCGAGTCGGCGAAGATGACCTCGTTCCGCGAGTTCTGGAACCCCCCCGAGTTTTTGGTTGGAAAAAAGAAGGAGGAGAACTCTCAACAACAACAACAACAACAACAACAACAACAAGTCGCACACGAAAACGAGGACTCGTCGGAGGAGGAAGAAGAAGAAGAAGAAGTAGGGAAGGCGCCCGACGAGGCGTTCGACGCGGAGTTTTACGTCGACGAGAACGAACACGACGCGTCCATGTACCCGGGGGACGAGAAGCGGTGGCGCGAGCGGGAGACGAGCAGGAAGCCGCCGGTCTCGCGGGTGCACGCCGACCAGGCGGCCTGGGAGGAGAATCGCCTGGTGACGAGCGGGGCGGTCCTCCCCGCGAGAGCGAGATTGGAGGAGGAGGAAGCTGGTCGGTCGTCGGAAGAAGCGAGGCGACTCGTGGTACGTCAGGCGAGACCGCCGTTTTTGACGTCTTCTGGGGCCGAGCTGATGCAGAAACAACAAGAGGCGGTACCGACCGTGAAGGATCCGACGTCCGACATGGCGAAAAACGCGCGGGCGGGGTCGGCGCTGCTGCGGCAGCTGCGGCAAGAAAAGGAGAAGCGGGCGATGAGGCAGCGTTTCTGGGAACTCGGGAACCACAATCGCATGGGCCGAGCCGTGATGGGAGACGCAGGGAAAAAAAAAACGAGCGAGGAGCCGAAAAAGGAACGAGAAACAGTGTTCCGGTCGTCGTCGGCCGCGAAAACGAAAAAGAAAATATCGGGGGAGGCACTTCCCGTAGCCTCGGTACGCGAGGAATTCCTGACGGTGGTGCGCGAGAACCAGGTGGTCGTTTTGGTCGGAGAAACGGGGAGCGGGAAGACGACGCAGGTGACCCAGTATTTGCGCGAGGACGGGTATTCGGTGGTGGCGTGCACGCAACCGCGTCGAGTCGCGGCGATGAGCGTCGCCGTGCGCGTCGCCGAGGAGGTCGGGTGCGAGATCGGGACGGAGGTCGGGTACGCGATCCGGTTCGAGGACGTGACCTCGGCGTCGACGGTGATTAAGTACCTGACCGACGGCGTGCTGCTGCGGGAGTCGCTGCGGGACCCGGATCTCGACGCTTACGGAGCGATCGTGCTGGACGAAGCTCACGAGCGATCGCTGAATACGGACGTCCTCTTGGGTATTTTGCGCGACATCGTTACCCGGCGACGCGACCTCAAGCTCGTGGTGACGTCGGCGACCCTCGATGCCGAGGCCTTTTCGCAGTTTTTCGGGGGTCGCGCCCCCGTCTTCCGGATCCCGGGACGCACCTTTCCGGTGGAAACCTACTTCGCCAAGTCGGTGTTCGAGGATTACGTCGACGCCGCGGTCAAACAAATCTTGCAAATTCACTTGTCGCTGCCGCCCGGCGACGTCCTGGTATTCATGACGGGCCAGGAAGACGTCGAGGCGACGTGCGCGGCCGTGGCCGACCGCGTCGGTCGCGTCGGCGACGACGGCGTCCCGCCGCTCCTCCTCCTCCCGATGTACTCCCAGCTCCCGGCCGAGATGCAGGCGAAGATCTTCGAAGCGGCGAGAGAGGGCGTCCGCAAGTGCGTCGTGTCGACGAACGTCGCCGAGACTTCGCTGACGGTCGACGGCGTTAAGTACGTCGTCGACGCCGGATACTGCAAGCTCAAGGTCTACAACCCCAAGATCGGCATGGACGCGCTCCAAGTCACTCCCGTGTCCATGGCCAACGCGAAGCAGCGGGCGGGCCGAGCCGGCCGCACGGCGCCGGGCTACTGCTATCGCCTCTACACGGAACGCCAATTCAAGGACGAACTCCTGGCGACCCAGGTCCCCGAAATCCAGCGCGCCAATCTCGCGAGCGTCGTGCTCCTGCTCAAGTCTCTCAAAGTCAAGAACATCCTGGATTTTCGGTTCTTGGATCCTCCGCCGAGGGACAACATCCTCAACTCGATGTACCAGCTCTGGGTCCTCGGGGCGCTCGACGACGCCGGAAACCTCTCGGCCCTCGGCAGAAAAATGGTCGATTTTCCCTTGGATCCGGCCTTGGCGAAGATGCTGGTGGCGGCTCGCGGCTGTTCGGCCCAAGTCCTCGCGATCGTCTCGACCCTCTCGGTCCCCAACATCTTCTTCAGACCAAAGGACCGCGAGGAGGAGTCGGACGCCTCGAGGGAAAAATTCTTCGTCCCCGAGTCGGACCACCTCACCTTGTTGAACGTCTACGAACAGTGGCGCGCCAACTCTCGCTCCGACTCGTGGTGCGAAGCCCACTACCTCCAGCCCAAGGCTCTCAAAAAGGCCCGCGAAATAGAGACCCAGCTCGAGGACCTCGTGGTCTCGAAAAACAACGACGTCCCTCTCGTCTCGTGCGAAGGCGACTGGGACGTCGTGCGCCGCGCGATCTGCTCTGCCTACTTCTTCAACGCGGCGCGTCGAAGGGGCCTTTGCGACTACGTCACCTTGCTCTCCGCGGTCCCCTGCCATCTCCACCCCTCCTCGGCGCTCTTCGGTATGGGCGCTTCGCCCGACCACGTCGTCTACCACGAGCTCGTCATGACCTCGCGGGAGTACATGAAGTGCACCACGGCAGTCGAGCCCGAGTGGCTCGCCGACCTGGGTGGCATCTTCTTTTCGATTCGAAACGACAACCCGACGACGACGACGACGACGACGACGACGACGACCAAGCGCAAGCGCGACGACGCAGCGACGGTGCCCGAAGAAGCACGACGACCCCCACAAAACTCCAAAATCTGCGAACCCGGCCGCAGGACTGCTGGCTCGCGCCGAGCACCAATAGCCGGCTTCATGTAGGAAGGAAGGAATCCTTCCTTGGGAGTCCCAGGAAAATTGCCGGAAGTAGTGAAGGGTTCCAGTTCGTACGTACCTCTTATCTTTTGATCGCCGCGTCGCCCATTGAAGTTGTAACAATGCGGTTGTTTGCGCTCGTCGCCGTTGCTGCCGCCTTCGCGCCCCACACCCCTTTGGCGCGGCTTTCGAGCCACCGTTTGGCGGTGCGTCGCGAACATGCGCGATCGATCACGCCGTCCCCCAGCAGGCGGCCGTCGACGTCGAGAGCAAGCTCAAGGAAATCGTCGCAGAGCAACTCGGCGTCGAGGAATCTACAATCACGGCCGAGGCGAGCTTCGCCTCGGACCTCGGAGCCGACTCCCTCGACGTCGTCGAGATGGTGATGAAGATCGAGGAGGAGTTCGGGGTCGAACTTCCCGACGAACGCGCCGAGGAGGTGAGTCCCCGTCGTCGCCTCGTCCGCGCGAACGACGCGACGCCCTAGGTTCAAAACCTCTCCGACGCCGTGCGCGTCGTCAGCGACCTCCTCGAAGCCTAAATCTAGTGCTACCTGCTCCCCCGTCCGCTCGTCGCACTTCGTTCGACTCTCGCGTTGCTGCTCCTGTTTTTTTGCGCGCGCGGGGATCTTCTCGCTTACTATCTCGTAAAGAGCCCGACGAGCGGTCAGCTAACTCGGAGGTTTAGTATCGGCGCCGGGATCCCACTATCTCGTCGCCGCCGGTCTTTCTTTTCTTTCCTATCCTATAATATATTCCTCAAACTGTTGTCGGCGCCGCACCGTCTCATAACTAAAATTTGCAAATTGCGCGCGCCCCGACGTCGTCGGGCGACGACGACATGCCCCGCTCTCGACGAGCGAGAGAGAGAGAGAGAGAGAGAGAGAGAGCTCTCCCCATCGTCGTCTTTGTTCTTCGACATCATAGCGCGAGTGCTGCAATCGGCGGACATGGATTGCCCACGGGTGGTATTGGCGGCGTCTGCGGTTGCGGCCGCCCTGCCTCTGAACAAAGTCCAGAATCAGGTCGACGATCGCTGCAGACCTCCTAGGGTGGACGAGGATAGACTCTGATGAAGACGCAGCTTCAGTGGTCGGCGGAGCTGCCGTCGGGGCGTCGGTCATCTCGATGGCCTCTTCTACAGTTGCGTCGGCAGCCTGATTTGCGTCATCGACGGCCTCTGACGCAGGACGCGAGGACCACGCCTGCGCCACGCTCCTTGAGAGTCGATCGTGCTCACGACCTCCTACGACACGCGCGTCGCGACCAACGACGCCATCGAGCTGCGATCCCAGGCTTTAAGATTAGGGAACTACTTCGTAATGCATACACATATATTCGCTAACCGCACGGTTGCGATGGAGGACGGTGCCTTCTGAACCTGCGCCTTGCGAGGGCATCCGTCCTCCCGGCGTAGCTTGGCGCCTGTTCGCCTCCCGGGCGGGCCGGTTGGAAGCCGGGAATTTCGCAGCGGGACGGGTAATGGCCGGGGGGCGCAAAAAGGGATGAGACGGTTGTCAGTCAAATCGCGGTCTCCGCGCCGCATGGCGACAAGCATCAAACCATCCCCGACGTTCCTTTACAGCTCCGCTCTTCTCTCGACCCCGTGACTTCTGATCCCACGCTCCACGGCGCTGGGATTAGCCTACTCCCGTGCACTCGGCTGGCCTACAGTTTCTCAGTTAGTTCGTCAGTCATATATAAATAACTCCCAGGCTCAAAGCGCCAGAATGGATGATCTCGAAGAGGAGAAAGAAAGAAACTTATTGGAAATGCGACGAACAGAGCACGTAGGCAGGAAAAGAGGATATCAGGAAGGGGGGCAGAGCGAGAGAGAAGATGGGACTTTGTCCTGAGGCAGGGCCGACGCAACCGCTGTCGCCGCCATTACCACCCATGGGGCAATCCAAGTCCGCTGCTTTTACTCAGGCGGGCGAGTGATCCCGCAGAGCGCAAGTATACAACGTGGTTCGTGGGCTGAGCTCGACGGCACACAAAGATAGCAATTGACCCGGAAGGGCGGCGCGGCATACCGCATCCATAGAGGAAGCTGAACGGCTCCCGAGCGTAGAGGACCGAGATATTGTCGACGGTGGCGGGCGCGGCGCCGCGTCGGACAAACTCATCCCCGAGGTTGGAGGTAGAATACTACCAACCGCGGGCCGAATCCGGGAGGGACGGGGCCAGCTGCAGCACAAGAGGCCCGTGTCGAAGAGGGTACGTCGGCCAGCGCTCTGACTCCGTAGCCGGCTCGCCGATGACCTGGCGCCGGAAGAGCGGCAGATCGCGCGTCCGCAGGAGCTGGTGGCGGCAAAGTCAGTGGGCTTGCCGCTCCGCATCGACAGGTCGTGCGACATCAGCGATTAGAAGGGGGGAAAGACGTTAGTATGCACGTCGGCGTCGAAGCGCACGACCTGGGGCCTCTCGCCATCGACGCGGTTGGTCGTGATCATCTCAAAGACTTATTTCCAGTACGCGCAGAGGAGTTATAGGCCTCGTCGTCGACAGAGGCGGTGGGGCGCTTCGCGTAGAACATCTTCTTCTGCCCATAGACATTTGTGATTCTCTGGTGCTCTGTCACGTCCAGGTAGACGTTTCTCTTGGCAAACCAGCTACGAAGACATTGATACGCGTCCTCGAGGTACCACCAGTTGAAAGGTTCAGGCCGAGAGGCGCGAGAAAAGTCTCAGGGGTCGCAACGGTTCACGGACAACAAAGACTGCGCGTGGTTGGCCTGGACTTTTGGCCGCGGATGCTCCATCGGACAGGCCAAACACCTGGTCGACTGACTCGACTACTACCGACCGACTTGACCGCCCCCTCGCGGCCGATGGAGCCAGTGGAACACGAGGATGAAGCTTTCCACCGCCGCAGGAGACCATATGGCACCATCGTATGAGCTCAAACTCATAATAGAGGAGGTCTCGCGGACCATAGCATGGCACAAATGAATACCTTCGGCAAAAATTAGTGCCGACAAAACGACATCGTACGCATCAGACTTGCGTTTCGACGGCAGGAAAAAGCTCGGCGAGGATGGCCTGGGGTCTTGTGGAGCCGGGATCACCGGGCTCGGCCGCCATGACTGCGGGGAGGGGGGGGGCGCAAAGACTAGGCGGCGACGGCCTCTGCACCGTGCCTCCAAACTTGCAACGTAAACGTGAACGGACAGTTCTGCACGCGTGTCAACTGGAATGGAGTTTGATTTCAAGTTCAGTATGTAGAGGTAGAGGTTTCCTCGCCATGTTTTACCAGTCCGTTACAATCAAAAGCAACGGAAAAAGGGTTTTTGTTTCTTCCGGGTGTGTGTTCCGCGAGATTTCCTTCTATATCTATTCTTTCCTTTCTACAATGTGGTTTGAATTATTTTTTATAACCCTAACGTGTTCTTCACGCTAAGTCTTACCCAAGAGAAGGACGAAATACAATGATGATGATGTGGTTGTTGACGCTCGCCTTGTGCGGGGTCGGCGGGAAAGCCGACGAGTACGAGTGGTCCGGCGTCTTTGAGCTCGCCACCGATGAGATTTACGCGTGGACGGCGAGCAAGGTCGACGAGGTGTACGTGGATCCGACGATGCGGTTCGTCGCTGTCGAGGGCGATTCGGCAGAAGACGTCGTGTTGGAGGACGGCGAGTGCCAGGACGTGGTCGCCGGGGACACGATCATCGTGCCCACAAACGGCTGCTTGCGCCTCATCTTCGACCAGGACGTCTACACCTCTATCTTTCCTCTCGTGGTTAACGCAAGCGCCGTTGAAGAATCCCACGACGAGGACGAGCACGAAGAGGACGAGCACGACCACGAGGAGGACGAGCACGACGACCACGAGGAGGACGAGCACGACGAGCACGAGGAGGACGAGCACGAGGAGGACGAGCACGAGGAGGACGAGCACGAGGAGGACGAGCACGACGACCACGAGGAGGACGAGCACGACCACGATCACGAGGGCGTGCACTTCGTGATATTTGCGGAACACGACCCATTGGAGTTCGAAGCGGATTCGCACTACCTGAAGGACAGCCACGGGCACGACATAGAGCCGGAGTCGACTACATCATCGTCGGGCGGATCCGGCGGGTCAAACCGCCGCAAAGCGTATCGGCGCTCGATTTCGGCGTCCTTCCTCGTGCTGGCCTGTACGGTGATCGGCATCATCGTGCGCATCCCGGCACTGTGGGGCGACGGTGAGACGTACCTCGAATTCATCCACAGTCGCACCTTTGCGTTGGCATCGTCGGCGCTGGCGTGCGGAGCGTTGCTCGCGGTGGCCGTTTACCTGTGTTTCTTTGAGGCGACCCACCTCATTCAGGCGCGCTGGAGTGAGGAGACACAGGCGACATGGCGCTTCGGCACGATGATCCTCGCCGGCTTCGCGACCGGCTGCTTTGTGACCTTGTTCTGCGACCCATCCGGCATGCACTCTGTCATGAAGAGTCTCCGAAAGGGCGACTTGGTGGTGACGCAAGTAGTCGAGGAAGACGGTAAATCCAAAGATGTTGGGGACACCGTCAAGGCCAACAAGATCCACGTTCCTCTAGTCATGTCAATCTTCCTGGGGGACTTTCTCCATAACTTCGTCGACGGCGTAGTCATCGCCCAAGCCTTTCTTGACTGCAAGGTCTCGCGCGGCTGGACGGTCGCGAGCGCAACCGTCTACCACGAGCTCGCCCAGGAGATCTCCGACTTTGCCTTGCTCATCAACGTTGCCGGCCTCAGTGTCACCTGGGCTCTCGTCGTCAACTTCATCTCGGGTACCTCGGTCGTATTTGGCGTCATCGCCTACATGGCCACCAAGCCCGGCGATGGCGGGCAGGGCCTCTTGCTCGCTTACGCGGGCGGCACGTATGCCTACCTCGGTGCGACACAGGCCGCGCACCAGTTCATCTACGATCCCCCGACATCGCTTATGGCCAAGCTCAACGTGGCGTTCTTTTTCCTCCTTGGCGCCGTCGCCATCGGCCTGGTCCTCCTCGACCACGAGCACTGCACGGGCGACGACGGCGGCGACGGCGGGGGCCACCACGGTCACGGCCATTGATTTGATTTTCTACGAAATCCGTGTTTGACGAATCGCCGACGATTCTTCGCGCGCCCTGGTTCCCTGCTTTACTACAACTTGCATCTACAAGTCCTACTCTTCTTGTCGACGCTGCGGAGCCGTATCTGGCTTCGTTGCGACTGGCGCGATATGGCGGGGGGTGTGACGGAAACTACACACGCTCCAAAAAAGCCCCTCCGAGAGTAACTACCCGCTACTCAGACTCGGCCGACGTGAGTTTGATAGTCCTTGAGTTCAGCGCGTATGTTTCTTTATTTGTTCTCAGATCGCCTGCTACCCTTTGATGATGTGGCCCACCACGTAAAAAGCACGTTGAGTTCTCCCACCCCTTCTTCACGCCTGCGTTGATCTCATTGAGACAATGAAGCGGCGATATGCGTGACGATCGCTTCGTAGTGTCCCGTTTGAGCAGAAACCAGCGCCTCCGCCTCACTTTTGATGATAAATAAGACCGGGAGCATCCTCAATAGGTGGTTTAGGCCCCAGGCAGACAGACCGGCTGCCGCTTCGTTTTGCGACCTCGTCTTTCGCCCGAGCGGCTGGCTGACTGATGCGGCATCATGACGCAGCCGGCTCCAGCCAGGTTGAAACTTTTCTTTTTCGTTGCAAAAGTCAACACGTCGTTCGGCGGTTTCGACTCGAAGATTTTGGCGACTAATCCTTTGGTTGAACAAGTGCAGGCCAGTATGTTCACCTAGTCCCAATCTCTAACCCCAGTAAGTTCATCTAGTCCCAGTAAGTTCACCTAGTCCAAATCTCTAACCCCAGTAAGTTCCGCGTAAACCCGCTCGTGCTCACACCCACTCCTTCGAGCTCGTCGCTCTCGCCTCCGCCAATCTAAAGTGCTTTGATCCGCACACCCCGCTAACCTTTGAGTTTACTCTAAAACCCCCAGTAAGTTCACCTGGTCCCAGTAAGTTCACCTGGTCACTATATTCACCTAGTCCCAATCTCAAACCCCAGTAAGTTCACTTGGTCCCAGTAAGCTCACCTACAGTGCGCGTGTAGACGCCAAGAGGGGGCTTATCGGTATTGCGCAGCACGTGTGGGGTAGGGTGGAGTCATCGACTCAGAAGAGCATATCCTCGGGGTTGCCGATCGACAGAGAGCCACGTAGAGCTGGACGTGGCAGAAGACGGGCTTGGGCAAGAGGACGCCGACCTTGCGGGGCGTCTGCCTCTGGCTCTTGTTGATCGTTTGGCGTCGGTGGGGCTTGAGGGATACAGGTTGGAGGAGCCTCGGTGACACGACACTATCGATGATGTATCGGGTGCCGTTGCAGTGGCCGTACGACGGGTCGAGTTGCGAAGACTTTAAGCTCGAGATCAAAGTCAGCATGCCGTTGGTTGTCAGGGAGTTGAAAACTCGACTGTAAAGAGCGAGGCGTCGTCTTCCGACCCAACCTAGTCGGCCGAAAAGAACTCCGACGCCTCGTCTCCGGGAAAAAAAGGCCGCGGTCATGCGCGCGTTGTCAGCATCGACAACATCGTTTCGACGGGGCGTGCGAATGGCGCGCTGAAAGAGCCGCCGCGGGTCGTGGAAATAGTCTGCGAGGTCGCCGTAGACGGCTTGGAGGATCAACGCCTGGCTCGCGGGCTTACCTGATCCTTACCCTGATTCGGGCCCCACGACTCGGCGATGACCCCGACTAGGTCCCGCGTGCTTATCTCCGCCCGTCCGGCACATCCCTCCTACCCCACAAACCCACCCACATCCTTCATGCTCCCCACACACACCCCCCTCTTAGCAGTCGACATTTAAAGACAAACAAACAGACCTACGGGCGGGACCCGTCCTCTCTTCGCTTGCCCCACGACTCGGCGATGACCCCGACTAGGTCCCGCGTACTTATCTCCGCCCGTCAGGCACATCCCTCCTAACCCAAAAACCCACCCACATCCTTCATGCTCCCCACACACACCCCCCTCTTAGCAGCCGACATTTATAGACAAAGAAAAAACAAACACGCAAACAGACAAACATCTGTCGATTAGTAGTAAGGATTAGATTAAGAACCGGACTACATTAAGAACCGGCCTATTTTGTCGCCCGAGCGTGCCGATGCCGGTGGCGGCCGACTGGACCGCGCTGAGGGCGTCAGGTTTGGCCTCGATGGCGTCCTGCAGGGCCTTGACGTGGGCCGCTTTGTCACCCTTACGCTGCTCGGCCACGCCGAAGTAGCGGCCGAGGATGGAGGTGATCTCGCGGACCGTGATCTTTGTGACGTCGTTGCCCTTGGACTTGAGTTTGGCGACGGCCTTGGGAGCGAGGTCGAGTAGACTGGCCTGCTGCGCGTCCTTTTTCGACTTTCTCTCCCTTTGCTTGATGCGCGTGATTTCGGAGACCGAAGAGGCGAGTCTCGCGGCGCGATCGACCTGGGCGATACGGTCTGGATCGTTGGCGACGCCGCAGTGCGCCTTGATAATGCCGAGGGTGTCGAGCTTGCGCGCGGCGAGCTATTGCGTCGCCCCTTTGCCGCCGGCGTCCTTCACAATCTCGTGGCATGTCAGGTCCTGGGCCGTCGGCTCGAGCGCCTTTGCCGCTGCCGGCAGTGTGGCGATAGCATGGGATCCTCCCGGACAACTGTTCGATGGTCTTCTCGTCTCTTGAAGTCTCGATTAAGCAGTCTGTCGATTAGTAGTAAGGAAAAAAAAAAGAAAGGGTGCAGTGAAGTTCCGTTCTGTCTTTAAATGTCGACTGTTCCGTTCTGTCAGTTACGAGAGCAGAATGTTCGAGGTGATGTTCGACAACGTGTTGGCGGTGACCCTGCAGTTCGCTTGCGACGTGCCGACGTACGCGCGCGTCCGGCGCACAAGTCGACGACTTCGCGACGCGGGCGACGAAGCCGCTGCGGCGCAGGTCCTCTCGATGGTCTTGCGCTGCGGTCGTCGAGTCACTCCTGAGTTCCGAATCGACGAATGCACGGTCGAGGCAACCGGCCTGCCGCCGACGACGTTGCTCCGGCAGCTCCGGCGAAATGTCCTGCGCTGCTGCGAAGAGAAGTGGGCTGCGTCAGTTTGGAAGGCGTCGCGCGACGCGATCGCGATTGTCCGCCTGGACGATGGCGCTTGGCATCTCTATGTCTACGCGTCTCGAAGCATCCTCGAGTTTCCCGCCAGCGATATTAATCTCCTCTTCAGGATCTGTGACTTGGCCTGCGCGCTCTGCAATGCCCTTCCAGGCGACGTCTCTGGTGATGATGGCGGCAACAGTTGGCCCACGCGCGTCTGCTCCGCATGCGGCGCGAGGTACCCTGATCTCTCCGTCTTTTCGCTCTTTGCACACGCGCGCTCCGGCGTGATAAAACAGGCCGGCGTCAGTACGATCGAATACTTCATCCGCGGCAGACTTCTCTCGAACGACAGCAATCGGCTTCGCCGCCGACACAGCGACACGTCTCAAGCTCATGTCAGAGTCTTCGACCTTTGTTGGTGCTGCATGCGGACGGCTTCTGCGTTGCAACCCCTTTTTTATGGGACATCGACAGGCCTGCCTTGACGTGATTTCTTCTTGTCTCGACTTTGTATGCCTCGTTGTACTCTGTATTTCGGAGCAATAGCAAAGTCTCATTCGATAGGCGCGCTTCGCATTTACCAGGTATATTCTCAGGTTGTATCTGAAAGCGAAATGGTTTCGAGGCACAGGAGCGAGCAGACGGCGATCAGAAGCCATAGCGGCGCTCGTCCATCATGCGAGCGATGGGTCGGGGTGCGTCGCCAAAGAAATCGCCTGAGCGGGGACGCGAGAGAGGCGACTTCTCGGAGCCCGTTGCCGCGAGATTGCTGGCGTGATGCGTGGCATGGCGCGGGACGCGAACAAGCAGTTGGCGCTGCGTATTCACGTCCTACCTTGGCAGCCTCGATGCCTAGGGCGACAAACCCACGCCGCCACCATCACGACCGCTCCCGGGCTCGCAGTAGTCTGGACGACTACCAGACCTTGCAGGACCGCACAGTGCCGAAGGGCGTCGAGCTCGCTGCACGCGCCGCCTTCGCCGCCTACGAGCGCGGTGAGGACCCCGAGCTCCCTACCGCCCCTCCCGACGACTCAGACTCTTCGGACAACGACTGAGGTGTCATACTGCATCGAACGAGTAATTCGAAGAAAGCGAAGAATTCGATCTCTGTTGATACTAGCTGAATTGTCCTTACCCTTATTTCTGAGCGTATGGGTCATTTAATCTTTACCCTTGACTTCGCCAGGACACCTTAGTCTGACCCAGACGTATTTCTTGACAAGTTTCGAACAAGTCGGACGTCTACGTAAAGCTGTCATAACATGATCTTGTTGCTTTCCTTCCTTCCTCTAGCGCTCGGCGCGGTCGACGAGTACGAGTGGTCCGGCGTCTTTGAGCTCGCCACCGATGAGATTTACGCGTGGACGGCGAGCAAGGTCGACGAGGTGTACGTGGATCCGACGATGCGGTTCGTCGCTGTCGAGGGCGATTCGGCAGAAGAAGTCGTGTTGGAGGACGGCGAGTGCCAGGACGTGGTCGCCGGGGACACGATCATCGTGCCCACAAACGGCTGCTTGCGCCTCATCTTCGACCAGGACGTCTACACCTCTATCTTTCCTCTCGTGGTTAACGCAAGCGCCGTTGAAGAATCCCACGACGAGGACGACCACGAGGAGGACGAGCACGACCACGAGGAGGACGAGCACGACGACCACGAGGAGGACGAGCACGACCACGAGGAGGACGAGCACGACGACCACGAGGAGGACGAGCACGACGACCACGAGGAGGACGAGCACGACCACGATCACGAGGGCGTGCACTTCGTGATATTTGCGGAACACTACCCAGTGGAGTTCGAAGCGGATTCGCACTACCTGAAGGACAGCCACGGGCACGACATAGAGCCGGAGTCGACTACATCATCTTCCGGCGGATCCGGCGGGTCAAACCGCCGCAAAGCGTATCGGCGCTCGATTTCGGCGTCCTTCCTCGTGCTGGCCTGTACGGTGATCGGCATCATCGTGCGCATCCCGGCACTGTGGGGCGACGGTGAGACGTACCTCGAATTCATCCACAGTCGCACCTTTGCGTTGGCATCGTCGGCGCTGGCGTGCGGAGCGTTGCTCGCGGTGGCCGTGTACCTGTGTTTCTTTGAGGCGACACACCTCATTCAGGCGCGCTGGAGTGAGGAGACACAGGCGACATGGCGCTTCGGCACGATGATCCTCGCCGGCTTCGCGACCGGCTGCTTTGTGACCTTGTTCTGCGACCCATCCGGCATGCACTCTGTCATGAAGAGTCTCGGAAAGGGCGACTTGGTGGTGACGCAAGTAGTCGAGGAAGACGGTAAATCCAAAGATGTTGGGGACACCGTCAAGGCCAACAAGATCCACGTTCCTCTAGTCATGTCAATCTTCCTGGGGGACTTTCTCCATAACTTCGTCGACGGCGTAGTCATCGCCCAAGCCTTTCTTGACTGCAAGGTCTCGCGCGGCTGGACGGTCGCGAGCGCAACCGTCTACCACGAGCTCGCCCAGGAGATCTCCGACTTTGCCTTGCTCATCAACGTTGCCGGCCTCAGTGTCACCTGGGCTCTCGTCGTCAACTTCCTCTCGGGTACCTCGGTCGTTTTTGGCGTCATCGCCTACATGGCCACCAAGCCCGGCGACGGCGGGCAGGGCCTCTTGCTCGCTTACGCGGGCGGCACGTATGCCTACCTCGGTGCGACACAGGCCGCGCACCAGTTCATCTACGATCCCCCGACATCGCTTCTGGCCAAGCTCAACGTCGCGTTCTTTTTCCTCCTTGGCGCCGTCGCCATCGGCCTGGTCCTCCTCGACCACGAGCACTGCACGGGCGACGACGGCGGCGACGGCGGGGGCCACCACGGTCACGCACACCTGTGAGATGGTCACGTCGAGAACCGCCTGTTGCGACTCCGGGTGAAAAGCAAAAATCGTTTCACGCTACACGCGCGCACACACTTTTCGCACGATTTAACGCAGGCAGAGTTTTCGTCCTATCCTCCCTTCCGCGAAAGTCCCTCATAGAAAAATAAACACTCTGCAAGCCTCTTCCAACATCCCCAGCATCACGATCCATCGCGGCCGCGTTCGCGCACTCCTCGCCGTGCGTCCCCTTTCTCATCCTCACCAGCGCACTCTCGAGCTGTCCTGAATCGGTGCTTTGCGTCGCGCACGCGAAGAGTGCCGGTTCTTTATGGACCTGCGCTGTGGTCTGCGCTCTGGTAATGTTCTCTGACCACTAGGTTTCCCTCAACCCTCCAAGGCCGGCTCTTCCTCAGCCCCCTTCTTCTTTCCTCCCTCCCCTAAGCTCATCTAGGCTCCCTCGCCCTTCCAGCTCCCCTCCAACCCTGCCCTCTAATTTCTTCTCTCCCTCTCTTGATCCCATATCTTTCGTGCATGCTGCATTGTTATTCCTCTGCGTCTATGTCTTCGCAATCATCGACTTCCATGCTGGCCACATAGGCGACTCACGTTTCTTGTCCTCCTCCATTTCCCTAGGATCTAGTACTCGCCATGAAGGCTTCCTGCGACCCCACTCGTTGCGTCTGCCTTAGCACAGAAAGCGGCCGCCGTGCAGAGCATTTAGCAAGCAGTGGTAAGTCACCTGGGAAACCATCCCGTCTCATCATGAACGTCTGGAAGTATTTAATTCGTGGAATGAATAGGTATGTTCCCTATATCCTCAGAACACGACAGGCGGCATCTAGAACTACACGAGAAAAGGTAAAGTGTATAGTGCTACATACCTCGGGACGCGCTAGGCACAAATCAGAGGACTATTTGATTGTGTAGAAAGGAAGAAGAAGGGTAAGGAAGAGATCACGTTCTCAACGGACGGATAAGGGTAAGAGGCAGCACATTTCTCTGCACCCCCTCGACTCCGAGGCTCGAGATGTCTTAAGCGCAAGGTGCGACTATAGAGCATCTCTTGAGAAAGATGAAGATGAAGAAAGAAAAAAAAAGAAGGAAAGGAGCATACAGTCTTGATGGTCGCAGAGGTCACATAAGAAGCATCAAGAGCATAGCAGGGTGTCTTAGGGCTTAGGACTTGGACTTGGTGGAGCAGAGAGTCGACTTGACGCTTTTGAACAGAGCATTACGAAACACGGGTACGACAGACAGTGTGTTAAGGCTACCTGAGGTGGTGGACATCGCTACTGGTTCGAGAGTATCGGTATCGTCTTCGTCAGCTTCTGCTGTCAGGTGGTGAACACCAATAGCAGAATGGTGTGGTACCATACGAAACGTGAGTGCAAGTAAAGCATTCAGTATGGATGGCGCTAGTGAGTCAAGTTGTAGGGTGTCCAGTTGGTTTTCCAAGAAGTTGGACTCGGCGAACGGATCCGAGAAGATAGAAGAGTCTTCCGATTCACATGCGAAGGGAATGCTTTGAATACACGAGAGCAACTTATCACGCAGATGATGGAGGTGATCGTCCGGGGAGAAATGGTTGGCGGCATATTGGTCATGAGCTCTAAGAGTTAAGCGAGACAGCAGCTCTGTGATCTTGTACACTGTTATGAGCAACACGTGTGCATTGGCTGTAGGAGGAAAGAGCCGGTTCTCCAGGGAGGTAATTGAAGCAATGGCAGCCTGCAGATCTGTGCGAAGAGATAGATTCTCAGCACTGAGGGTGTTGACCTTGCGAATATGTAGGCGAAGAGTTTCCTGGATTTGCTCGACCTTTTGATGCAAGGCATCGACATCAACAGGCGAGGCAGAAGGAGCAGGGTGTGTCGATGGCGAAGACATTTCCAGAGTAGGCTCTGATGTGGAGAGTGAGTAGTTTAACGACGTTTCGGTCAACACATGCTGTGCAAGTAGGGGGTATTTCGCGTTTAGGAAGTGCAGAAAGTCTTGATGTTCTGCCGGAGTATAGGTGGGGCCGAACATTACATCCAGGAGTGATGGCGGCTTTGTATCATCTGAGGATGATACGTAGTCGTCAAGATGTTGTGCCCACGATTGGGCAACAGTATTAATCACATGGTGGTATTTGGTGGGCTTGAACATAGCCTGAGTTTTACGAGCCTGTGTTCGCACGAGAGTTACAAGAAAGTTAAGGTGCTTCAGGTGCATCTGAGTAATAAGCCGAAGATCCAGTGCGAATGGCAGTTGAGTGGTGGAGTCTGTGGCTGCATCGGTTACCGATAAGACTAAATGAGCAAGTGACGGATGTTGCGTTAGACTGCTAGTCAAGAGAGTATGTAGCTCCTTTGGCAAATGATAGGTGCGTATGATGGTTGCGCGTATATGACCAGCTGAGCACCCATCACAGGAGGATTGGAAGGAAGTAGCATTACGTGCACATACGATAGGTTGTATAGGCACCTGATCGGTGTTGTGACAAGCGCAGCAAATGTTTATGGTGATAGTTGAGATGGGGATGTGACCATTCTTCTTATGGTCGTCTGTGTTGAGGTGACTCAGCACTTCAGTGGGGAGTTCACGAGGTGCTAGTGACTTCGAATTATATGTGGTGGAGGCAAGAAATGTAGGTTGTCCCAAATCGTTGAGGCATTGCGTATAGTAGGATGACAGAATGAAACGTTCACGTTTGGGGCCTCTGTAGCAGCCAATAGAGGCAATAGCAGGAGCAGCTTCCCAATTTGTAGTAATGGGTAGGCGCATGGATATGAATGTTGTTAGTTCCACAAACAGTGAAAAGTCAGTAGACCGATAGATCGAGTTGAGTGCCGTAGAGATTTCCGCTCGCATAAAAGAAGAGAGAAAGGGAGTGGCAGGGATACGGAAGTTCTCAGAGAGAAAGATTCCTCGTTCAAACAGGGGAAAATCCATGTTGAGGCCATCCTGGAGTGTTAGGGATTGTTGTAAAATATGTTCAGCTGGTGTCGGTGAGACAGCAGCAGCCTGGGAGGTAGCAGGAGTAACAGTGGTTATGGGTTGTCGCTTTTGAGACAACTTGGGAGAAGACTCGGCCGTGGAAAGCGAGCGTGGAATTGTCCTTCGAACGACTGGAGAGATGCCACGGCCACGGCCATGGGAGTGCCAAGAAAAACACATGAGCGACACTCACACGACAGGACCAAAAAAAAAAAAAAAAAAAAAATGTGGCAAAAGAAGGTAGGGCCAGGGCTAGTTTGCTAGTTTAACGACGTTGCGGTCACTAGGGTTAGGCATCTTCAATCCTGTAAAGGATTGTCGTCAGAGGCATGATGCATACCGAGTAGAGAGCGAAAGGTGGAGAACTCAGCAGCAAGTGGCTTTGTAAAACCATCCGCCACGTTTAGCTTGCCGGGAACATGATGGACTCGTATTTTCTGAAGCGATATGTACTCACGAATTTTAAACCATCTGGTCGACAGTGCCTTGGATCGAGAGGACCCATCTGGGTTATTAGAGGTGTGAACAGCGGCAGCATTGTCAGACAAGAGAGGTAGGCTTCTGATGAAGCGCATATCTTCAGCAATTGGGTTGTCATTGTCATCGAAGTCAACAGGGTCAGCGGTGTTCTCACCATTAGCATTGTTGACGTAGAAGGTGGGGTTGACGACAAAGGAGAGTTCCAACAACAGCTCGCGTAGCCAAACAGCTTCATCAGCACAAATACTGAGGGCAATCAACTCAGCTTCGTGAGTTGAGCAGGAGACAATCGGTTGAAGTTTGCTTTTCCAACCAATAAGGCAGTTGAAAAGATAGAAGACAAACCCGGTGGTAGATTTCCTATCTTCCTGTGCTAAGGAAGGGGCGTTGTCAGCGTCAACCATGGCAACTAAGGGGTCAAACTGTCCAGTAGATACATCCTGCGGTTGGTAGTCGACCACAGTGGATAGATCAATTCGATTAGCGGTGACAGTGCGAAGGTGAGCTTCAATGGCATTACCTTTAGGATGGAACCAGAGGCGAAGTGAGCGGTTTTCCGGCTTCTTGAGGTAGCGAAGCAAATGCTCTAGCATTTGGACGTGAACATACGTGGGTGCATGCATACCACGCGAACATCTGCCCAAGGCTTGCGAGAAATCAGGTCTGCAGGCAACTTGCATGAACACCAGCCTGCCAAGGAGGGTGGCAAAGTGCGAATTGATGTACAACTCTGTTTCAGAGCTGGGAGTGCCATCTTTATACTTGAAGGACGATGACATAGGATATTTAAGCGGGGTCAGTTGTTGCAAGACTGGGTGATCAGCGAAGAGTTCATCCAGCTTGGCTTGCACATCCAGAGAAATGGAACCGTCAGATGTGCGACACACACGCATGCCTAGGAGGGTATGGACAGGTTCAAACTGCTCTACAGCATACCGTTTGTGGAGGGCATCCTGTAACTCAGTACGAAGAGGGTCATCATTGGACACAATATCAATGTCGTCTACAGACAGACTGCATACGACGAACTTAGCATGTGCGGATACTCGAGCATATAGGCAAGAATCCGAATGCAGGCGTTAGTAACCAAGGCTACGGAAGAAGCCGTCTATCTCTTTGTTCCAAAGAGGTGGTGATTGCCGAAGTCCATAAAGTGACTTCAGCAGTTTCGGTAGACGTCGGCCCTTGTACTAAGCGTCATCGGGGTCGATAAGCTTGATGCCGTCTGGTAACTGAACATATACGTTGGCATCAATGTCAGACTGAACGAAGGCGTTCGGGACGTCTGCATGGTAGACAGGCAATTGCTTGTATGCTGCAATAGCTAGCAGTACCCGGATTGCGGTCATTGTGGCCATGGGGCTGAAGGTTCCAAAGAAATCGGCGCCAAGAGATGCTAGGAAGCCACGTAGCACGAGGCGAGCCTTGTGCTTAACGTATTTGCCTGCAGAGTCGGTTTAATCTTCAGCACCATCTTGCTGTCAATAGGACGAGAGACACCGTGGGGTAAGGAAAGTTTGAAGCAGCCAAAGCGGATAATGTCGTGGAGTTCCTTGGCGATGGCCTTGAGGTAGGCGCGCCTGTTTTCAGGCGACAAACCGTGGAGGCACTTTAGTTTATATTCGTCAATGGAAACGTCAGCTTCTTGGACCTTATATTCGTTAGGACCAACAATGCTGGTGAATTATAGTTCAGCGACGTTGCGGTCGAGGCAGTGTGCGCAACTTCGGAATAAGCGGAAACAGCGTCAGTAGGAGTGGGAGAGGCAGATTCCAGTTGAATATGGATAGTAGGGTCGGTGTGTAAGACCTGGGTGATAAACTCTGTACAGACCAGAAGGTATTCCTCCAAGTCAGCCAGAGATGCAGAAGTAGCGCCAAACTCGGATGAGTTGTGATCAATAAAGCTGGTCGGCGCCAGGTACGTAAGTGCATATTGCAAGGAAGAAGTGCCAAAGGCAGCAGCGTGTTCAGTGAACGCAGATAAAAGGGGCTGAGGAATGGGGCACGTAGGTGAATCATCCGCAGTTTAAATGGTTGCAGCTGGGATGCTGGATGCGCACTTGGCGTGGGCGAAATAGCCATCGACGTGCGGGTAGCGGGCAAGTAATTCAGTGCGCAACGGGAGAAGAAGACGAGCTAACAACGCATGTTCCCCCTCTGAGCAGATAGCAGACCAGAGGAAACCACCATTGAGATGAAGGGCGGAGAGGGCGGGAGACTTGAATGTAATAAAGTGGTGGCGAAGATCCCAGCGGAAATCGGCGAGTTTGCCACCAGCAGCTTTGTAAGCACCAATAGTAGACGCTTGTAGCCGGGCTTGGATAGTTTTCATAGAAGTGGCCTTGCGGGTGTTGGGCTGTTTGGAACCTGGGACAAAAATGAGGTCATCTTGTGCAAAAAGGTCTTTGTGAGAAGGAAGCAAGGGCGGTGGTGACATAGAGCCAGAATCGTCGGCGAGCGTGTTAGTAGAGGGAGAAGAGGCAGGAGCAGGGGACGAAGAAGGAGCTGAAGGAGGTGGGGAGTGCCCACTCTGAGGATGAGGAGTCCGTGTCCCCCTCTGAATGACATGGTCTTGGATAGCGGCGTGGGGTGTGAGCGAGAAAGGCGCGGGAGGAGCGTGAGGCGGAGGAGCAAGTTCAGGATCAGGAGTAGGATGCTGAAGCATGTGGAGGAATTGAAGTTTGGACGAAACACGAATTTGTCCGTTTTCAGGGTTGAGGACGACGTCAGCGAGATGGTCGACGCGTGGGGAGACGAGCGGGTTTTGCGCGTTGGCGCAACAGAGATATAAATAATTGCGGCGGCACGGTTCCCACTTGTGGTGTTCATGGGGCTCCAATAGAAGGTAACATTCAGCGCCAAAAATCTTGAGCATGTCATGTTGGGGAGTGTTGAGTTGATAGAAGGTAACATTCAGCGCCAAAAATCTTGAGCATGTCATGTTGGGGAGTGTTGAGTTGGTTGTAGAGTAGCTGTTGCGGACTCAGGATAGCATGATGAATGCGCTCGAGCGTGGCGTTCGGGAGAAGGTTGTAGCTTTGAACGGTGTGTATCACCGCCCACGGAAACATGATGGCTGGTTCCACGATCTTGGCGCCACGATAGTGAGCATTAAGGAGAGAACGAAGGCGAGTTGAGGAGGCGGAGGCGATGAAACCGATGGCGGACTCAACTTCAAAGTTAAAGTGGTGCATGTACGGCGGGAAGGCGATGAGTTGAATGCCCTTATCGACGCGGTACGGTGAGGTAATGTGTTGGCTAAAGTAGGGCTTGAAGGCATCGGAGTAGAGGGTGCGCATGTGCACGTTGAGTTGTGTACGACAAAAGTCATACACAAAATCCAGAGCTTGAGTGAACTCCGTGGCGTTGGTGGTGCGTGTAAAGTACACCAAGAGAAATTTCGAAATGAGTTCTTTGAAGACGATGATATGTGTGAAGCCTCCCCATTCGGATGGGATGGTCACATAGCCGCCGTCGCACGCCCAGACTTCGCCGGCTTTGTGAGTTTGCTCAAAAGAAGGCTTGGTCGCATTGAAATGCTTGTGCGGGTGGCGCTTGTTGTGTGCGATGCAGTCGGTGCATAAGTCGCGATATGGTATGTCAGAAGCAGAGAATCCAGGGCGAGCAAGTACGTTGGGGGCCTTGGCAGCGACGTTGTCGGGGCAGTGATGCACCCGGTGGAAGCGATTGGCACGTTCTTTGGCATTCAGATATTCGGTGGATCCGTGTGCGAGGGACTTACGAGGAATGGGATGAGCGGGAATATGCCGTTTGCGCCGAACATCGAACTTGAGTTCGGTGTCTAAGGCAGGGGAAGGCGGTGCGTCGTCATCCTGGTGCGCAGCAGGGTCACTTGGAGGTGCACCCTCATCATCACGAGTAACGAGAGTATCTTCATAGGACGAAGATATGTAGTTTAACGACATTTCGGTCAAGCAGTTGCTGGAAATAGACATCATAAAAGCTTGTGCCAAAGAGAGGGTATCTGTGCTGCACGTGGTGGAAGCTTGTTCAACGGTCATGAAATCGGATACATAGGATTTCTTAGTCACGGCAGCAGTATGTTGGAAGGTAGGCTCCAACATAAGGGATTTAATATCGGCAACGAGGAGCGAAAGGTGCTTGTACAGAGTGCTGTACGTACCGGCAGGCAGAGCATTGCTGAGCATGTCACAGCAAAGGTCATGGCGTAGAGACAAGAGGAAAGATTCCTGTTGTTTGTTGTGGTTGTTAGCACGAATCAACTCCGGTCGAGTGGGGTAGCGTAATTTCCCGTTGCGAGGGTCGAGTAAAATAATGTTGGCATACCCTCGGACGGTGGGCAGTGGAGCAAGCATGAAGTGGATTTTAGAGCCGAGTTTGCGGTCACTTCCACGAAGGTACCCTATATAGCGACTATGAGATAGGTGGTGATCTTCCAGAGCAAAATGAGAATCCTTGTAATCGAAAGAGTTGTCGGTGGCCTTGTAGGTAAGGCAGCCAGACATCACAAGAGAGCATCTGGACAAGAGTTTTTGTATGGCGGTGCCATAGGTGGCAGCGGAGCCAACTTGGGGAAGGGCTTGGACTATCCACAAGTAACCCATAAACGGCTCCAAATATATGGACCTGTCGCGGTCGCGGGGAATGTCGGAAGCAGTGAACGTATACGTGCTTCCAAGCGCATCAATAGAAGCATGATATTTGGTGGTGGCGTTCTCTATGGTGAGGTTGCCGTCAGAATGGTGGCCACCAGTTAAGAAGTAGGAGTTGTGTGATGTTGATGAGGTTGTAAGTAATAACCTGTGTGACGGTTGGTTAGTTTCGAAAACGGTTATGTAATAAGACACAGGAGTGGGTGAGTTAGTGTGTAAGCTGGCAAACAAGTTATAGAGGATTGTAAAAACCTTGACGTGTATAGGGTAGGTTGCATTGGGTGGCGGCTCCATAGAGGAGCGTTTAAAGCACAGCTGATGATAAGTACACTCGGATTGAACAGAGTGAGTACGTTGCTCGTGAGCCTGTTGTGAGTGAAGACGAAGCAGTAACATATTGAGGGATTCAAGGTCAGCCATAGTAAGCTGAACAGAACCTGTGCGAGAGTAAGGTGCAAACGTTTAAGGAACGGGGATGTATGGGGGATCGGGGAACACCCGGATCCAGTCTTTGGGTACGTGTTTAGGTAGCCAAAGGCGCTTGGGAATAGCTTGTAGATCATCCACGATCTTTAGGAAGGGGCGTGGATGGAGGATAGGCCACGACAATATTTTAATTAGTTCAGTAGAATACCTGCGTGCGATGCATATCCATCTCTCTCTAGATTGGTAGTCGCCACAGAGGTAGGTCGGGAGCCTATCAACAACATCGACACAGTAATCAAGCGTTGCATAGATAAGATTGGCCACTGTGATGTGGTCTTGATGACAGTACTTATGTGGAAGCGTCATCTCAGCCAGTAGTACCAAGGGCTGGAGTAGCTTGATGACAGACAACATGCTGTCGAAAAGAGAATCGTCCAGCAGGCTGTGTAAGTCTTCAGTCTTATGCTGTTTTAGTAAATTCCTGTTTGTGCAAGGAGGGGTGATCTCAATTATATCACACTAGAATGTGCGCCTTTCCTCTGGTGAGATTAGGTGAAGATGGTTAATAAAGGCGGGGAGAGATTCAAATAATAATACAGTAGGGAAACGGTGGCGTAACATACGAACAAGCGTATCATCAGACTCAACAACAACTTTTACAAATATAAACTTAAGTGCCTCCACGGTATGTCGCCTGAAGACAGGCACGCCTACCTCAAGGCCATCGCCAAGGAACTCCACGACATTATCCGCTTTGGCTGCTTCAAACTTTCTTTACCCGACGGTGTCTCTCGCCCTATTGACAGCAGGATGGTGCTGAAGATTAAATCAGACTCTGCAGGCAAATACGTTAAGCACAAGGCTCGCCTCGTGCTACGTGGCTTCTTAGCATCTCTTGGCGCCGATTTCTTTGGCACCTTCAGCCCAATGGCCACAATGACCGCAATCCGGGTACTACTGGCTATTGCAGCATACGAGCAATTGCCTGTCTACCACGCAGACGTCCCGAACGCCTTCGTTCAGTCTGACATTGATGCCAACGTATATGTTCAGTTACCAGACGGCATCAAGCTTATCGACCCCGATGACGCTAAGTACAAGGGCCGCGAAAGGGGGTTGTAACATGCTGAGATAAATAGGGTTTAAAGGAATCACAATAGATTTGTTTGAGTTGTACATGAACATAAGTAGAGCAAAAATTGCGGACAAACTCAAGGGCGTTACAAAATTCGCTGGAGTTAGTGCTACGACAAAAAAAGTACACTAACAAAAATTTAGAAATGTGACACTTAAAAACAATGATATGTCGAAAGGATCCCCATTCAGAGAGAACGGATACGTAACCACCGTCACATGCCCAGGCTTCACCAGGTTGAAAATTTTTTTCGAATGATGGTTGTTTGGTGAGACGGTGTGGATGAGGGAAGCGTTTTTTATGAATCGTACAGTCCACACAGAACTTACGGTAGGGTACGTCAGATGGGTGACGTCCCGGACTGGCAATAACCTGAACAGCTTTTATAGCTTGAGAATCACTAGAATGGTGGATGTTGTGAAAATTGGTAGCTCGCTGTTGCGCATCTCGAAATGCGAGGGTGCCCCTGGCATGAACTTTTTTATCAAAGGGTGCATGCTTCTCATGGAGCTGTCTTGGTGTTATGAGAGGAATTTGTCTTTCTTTAGTAGGAGATGATATATCTGCGGATGAGGTGTTAGAGAAGAAGACATGAGCTACTGAATCGAGATGAAAAGATGGAAGTTCGTGGTTAGAAGCAGGATTATCACAACATGAGAGTTTTTTACTGAGATGTATAACATTGTAATGGAACTCTGGTGTAATATTAAGGATGTATCTGTTGGGAATATATTTGTGAAAAAGGCTGACCTATAGTTTTTGGTTAGAGAAGCATGATCAGGGTCAAAAGATGGTGATAGCGTTAATTTACGCAAGTCATAGACAAGCTGACACAAATGTTTATAAATTACATGATATGTTCCAGCCGGAATAGCATTAGCGATTACGTCACAGCATAGGTCCGGGGACAAAGACAAAAGAAAATTGATTTGGTGCGCTGTGAAGTTATTGGCGCGTGCCAATTCGCGAGTTGAGTAGTGTCGAATGCGATCGGGTCGTGGATCGTACACGAGCATATTAGCAAATCCACGAATGGTAAGAGTAGGAATGTATATAGAATGAACTTTGGCACCCATCTTCCTATAGCTTGATGTAATAAAGCCCAGATATCTGCTTTGGGACAGATGCATGTCACTTAAAGCAAACATTTTATCGATAAATTCGAGACGATTTTCCTGGGGGTAGAAGACAAAAGAATCGTGAAATACAGGAGAAGTATAGGTGACCAGTGCCTGTACTAGACGACGCGTGTCATGATTTTCATTATTATTATGGTATGCTTGGCAAAGCCAAAGAAAACCAGTAACAGGTTCGAGAGAAGCAGTCTTATCAATTCCGGCATCATGTGTTAGGAAGGTATAGGTTTCGCCAAAAGCATTTATATGTGCCTGGTATTTAGAAGAGGAGTTAGAAACTGTTATGTCTCCGCCTGTATGTCTTCCACCGGTGATGTAAATGATGGAGGAAGTAGAGGATTTATTTAAAAATAACCTGTGAGATGGTTGGTTAGATTCGATAGTTGCAATACGAAAGGACACCGGTAATGTGATAGATTTAGGGAATAAGCGTCCCATAATATAATAGAGGAGCACGAAAGCTTTGAGTTCAATAGGGGATCTCATGCAAGCAAGTGGTTTTCTTGAATTAGTCAAGAATCCCAGGCGAAGGTTAGAAATGCCCTCTATTTCATCTTGACTGGGATGTTCGACTGTTTTATTAGAGTGCAGACGAAGGAACAGCATAGTTAAGGTTTCAAGCTCAGTCACAGTTAAGCGCACGGATCCTGTGCGACTAAAATTGTTGTAGGTTTTAGGTGTGGACACGAATGGTATGTCGGGAAAGACCTGCGTCCAAGGTTCGTCGACTATTAACTTGCGACTGATGGAATTAGCGTGGTCTGCAATGTCCAGAAAGGAAGTGACTCGTTTGTTCGGCCATGAAAGCAGATCAAGATGGCCGGTGTTATATATGCGTGCAACGAGGATCCATCTTTCTCTGGCTTGATAATCTCCACGCAGATAGCATGGAAATCGGTCACATATATCCACCGTATAGTGCATCGTTGAGAAGATGAGATTAGCAACTCGTATATGGTCTTCATACGATGCGGAGTGTGGTGGTGTCATTTCCATGAAAAGAACAAGCGGCTTTAAAAGCTCAAGTACACTTAGAGCACTTGGAAACAAGGAATCATCCATATCACGCTCGAAGGTGGAAATGGATCTCCCATTGATTATGTTGCGATTTGTGCATGGTGATGTCAGTTCCACTATATCGGTGTAATATCGTGCACGTCCAGCGTCCGATGCTCGATGGAGATATTTCAAAAACTGAGGTAGGGATGGGAAAACTTCGATGGAATTACCAAAACGTCTTCGCAGCATGCGCGTGATATTGTCGTCGCTCTCAACAAGAACTTTAACGTTGATGTTGATTTGCAAGTCATTAGAAGCGCAAGCCAAGAATGCAGGAGTGGACATCCCAGAGCAAAGTAGAGTTACTGTAGGTATTCGTGGGCTAGGAGATGAAGTTACTGTATGGAGCAAACGTGTGGTAACCTTGCGTCATACGGGAGGTGGGAAATGCTTGCGTATGTAAGGCAGCTGCGAATGCATTGACTCCAGGATGGTTTTAAGCCATGGGACGTAAATTACGCGTTCCATGAGGGTGGAATATAGTTTAAGCATTTCGCGTTGTTCATTAAAAGCACATAGTCTGAACTGTAGTGAGCGAAGTTCCATTTTACGCGCTTTTGCTTGTTGTAGCGAATAAATTGGTAGAGTTGGCAACAGGTTACTAAGTCTAAACAAAGTAATCTTGACATTATCATCAATTTTACTCTGGATAGATGATTGTCCTTTAAATTCAACTCCATAAAGATGTATACCAAGTTTATCTTCTCCCCATTGAGTCATACTGATGATGTGCAGATCGGGATCGTTATGGTCGTTTTGCTTGGGTAGGAAAAGCGCAACGTCTAGCTTTACATATCCCACATTTGGATGCTTTGGGAGAGCGGGAATGACAGTCCTTATAATCATAGCATGTGTGATACTCTGCGTATCCGTAGCAGTCTGGATAGCAGGTGATAAGGACTCGGGTAGCTTTGCGATGTGGATAGGATCAGCATAACGTTTAAAGTTAATTACATGTTGAGAAGCACATGTGTCAGCATATCCTGGCGTAGTCATTAGCGGCAAATTGTACTCGTTGTACAGTTTAAGCATTGTTGCATAACAGGCATGTGTTGAGCTTTGACCAAACACGTACTGTGTCATGAAACTTTGCGTTTGTTCGGAAGGCACAACGACGAGTGTAAAACCAGTGTTTAATTTTGGTAGCAACACATGGGGATCTGTGTCATCTTCATTATCTTCGTTGGGTAGATTATTGGGGAGCTCAGAGTGCGAGGAAGTTTCCCGAGCTTGACGACGAACGATAGCATTCTGAGCTTTAGCATTATGTGCTGCAATAGCGGCTGAGGGATGTTATCGATTTCATCATCTTTAATGGACAGAAAAGTGTGGAACATTTTCTCTGTATCAGCAGCCCCCTCTGCTCCGCATCACTGGGGACGCTTCAGGAGCAGATGTTTCAGTTTGATACTTTTCTTCTGAAACATGAGATTCCTATCGGCTTCTAAGAGGCTCACAATGGTATTGGACATAGTATCAACTCGAGATAAGTAGAGATGAACTTGGGTGGCTTCGTCAGGATCTAAGGACTGTGTCGAAGCTTGAGAAGCGGTTGTCCAGAGGGTACTCAGTAAGCTTTTCATTTCCCCCTGTACCATTTTAGAGTCGGTAGAGGTTGGGATTCGCTTCCTGTAATTTACCAAACAGGTGGCGAAGACGATCAACTTGATAAGTATTTGAAGGTGGACGATAGCACGACGTGTCACGAGTAAAATTGTCGATGCTTTATCTTTTGCATTACGAAGCTTACGAGCGTTGAAGCCAGACTGTCCAGCTACAGTAGCTAACAACGAGTAAGCGTTGTTTGGAGAATCGTGGGATTGATGAATAGTATCCATCAATAATACCTTAGGTGGCT